>JAIEZT010000019.1:25524342-26079342 GCA_019594935.1 Periophthalmus modestus | reverse complement strand
GTCGACTGTGGGAAGAGCTATCCTTAAAGTTGAGCTGTATGACATGATGGGTCGCTAATGGGTGCTCAACTTTGCAATTATCTTAGGCAGGTTTTGCAAAGAAATGTATATGTGAGTACGCTAAGACAAGGCGACAAAATGGATCCAAAATTGACAACGAGAAGTATGTGCATGGGTGGGGTACATCTGCAAGAAAAACTTCCATCTGACAATTATAACAAAGGATATTGTTCTTAAGTCACACCAAAACAACCAAAAGAGTTTATTTGCAAAAACAGATACGTCTTAATCCTCCCCACAGATATTATCAGCGAGACTTTATAGAAGAGGGATGGAATCGTTTTTCTTGCAGTAAAAGGAATTTGGCTCTTGAAAGCAGTTCTATTAAAACACCTATCTGCTCTGTTCTTTGTAAATGTACTCATCCATTGTTCTTGGATCATCTTGCAATAGAACAATAAAACCGTTATAACATGTTTAAATGTGTTGTGTACTACTTAACGCCGTAACCTAACACTGTTTCTACTTGTCGTTTGCATTCGGTGTCAGACTAAAGCTATCAATATGTGACAGACTGGCCATCGATTCTCCATTAGCTCATTTCACTGCGTTACACCCCATTTTTTCATTTACTAGCGAGCGGAGCAAGTTACTGTTTTGTAAGTCCTCTCTGACAATGCAAAGATCTGCCGTTGTCTCATCAAAACCCACACCGAAGCTGTGTTTTTTGTTTCATTCACATATGTTTATCCTTTATTGTTAGTCTGTCTGCATCTCCAAAGCTCGAAATGCTCCGTTCCAAGTGGTAGTTTTCAAGTTAACAGCTGCTTTTTAGCTTTAGTTTAGCAGAGATTGGCAATTCCAGGGCTGAAATTATCTAAATTATTCTTGTGAAGATGTATGGAGTTTAAAAACACAGTGGAGCACTTCCTGTATTACCACGTGACATCACAAGGTGGGAGAACTGAGCTTAAATATGCAGGATTTGTGCGTTAAACATGTGTGAATAAAACAAAAGACAAGTCCAGGTATGTTTTTGATGAGGAAAAGCTATAACATAGATCATTAAATAGTGTAATAACTGTAGTTTCCTAATGGTAAGATCCTCTACAGAAAAGTGTTACCAGCGAGATAACGAGGTATGATCCATTACTTCTGATTGTGTTGAGAATTTCAGGTGTAAAATGAAACTTTCTAGTGTCTTTTTTAGTCCAGGAGTGAATTTGTTTTAATATTATTGGGGCTATAGAGTAATTTTCCCAGATACAACTTCAGACTCGAGTCAAATAGTTGTTCATAAACTTATTGCGTTACTGTTATGTGCAGTGGTGGAAGAAGTACTCAATTTTGTTACTTAAGAACAGACAGTAAAAGTAAAATTATCACATGAAAAAATCTACTTAACTAAAAGTGTTGAAAAAAGCACTTCAAGAGTAAAAGTATTCCACACAAGTGTTGTTAATAAAGTTTAAATGTAGTGATATTGATTCAAAATGATACATATTTTGGTCAACAGTAACAATACAAATCAATTTCTTAATTTTTCTTATGAATTTTGCGTATTTATTTTTGTTTGCTCAAAGCCGAAGCTTGAACTCGAAAACTTGAGTCAGGAACACGCTCAAAATAACCTCTAAAATCATATGAAAAGTACTTTTTACTTTTCAGTCCTGTTCAAAAACGCAGTGGAGTAGAAAGTATAGATACTGCTTTCAAATGTAGTGAAGTGAAAGTAAAAAGTATCCACTGTCAAATTGACTTAATTAAAGTACAGATACCTAAAAATACTACTTAAGCACAGCACTTTACTACTTGTACTGTATTACCTTCCAAGACTGTAACAAACAATGCGTCATCAACCCGCAGGTAGTGATGAAAAGTATTAGTAATAGCAGTAAACATGTGTACTTTGCAACTTTGTTTTCATGTGCAGTGTAATAAAAAGCCCTCCTGTATACTGTACTACACATAATACTTACAAAACACTAAAATACTACTTTTTCCAAGCAAACAAACCATATGCATTCCTTCGTAAAGTGTATTTAGTGAGACTGGCACAGAACTGTTTGTCCCAACATGCTGCCGTTACACAAGCGCACGTACAATGGCATTCCTCACTTCTTATACAATCCTGTGGGAAGTAAATGCATCCCATATTATTTCGAGACGGGAGAACAGGTTTGGGAGTGCCCTGTATATCCTTCGGGACCAAACACGTATCCAGTGTTTGCAGAGACCTCATTTTACTTCCCAACTTCCTGGTTCCAAAACATGGGTGTGATAATGGGACAGGGTTTGGAGGTGGGAGGGTGTTTTCAGGGGAGGATAGCGGCGCCGCCCTTGTAGGTACTTTTTTGCGTTGCCATTTGGAGTTTCTCTGGGAGCTTTAACGCAGGTAAGTTACTTTAAACGCAGATTAAAATGATATAATATTTAGTTTGCAGGCGCAGACCGGTCATAGCCCATTAGCTGATGTTTACGAGGAGAACAAGCGATTTGTCAAGCTATGTAAGATCCTGATGGAGCATTTACTTGATTCATATTTGTATGAGTTGATGAAAGGGGTGATCATTTTCCATGTGTTTAGCTTAACTTCATTACGGTACGGTGCTTAGCGTTATAATTGAAGAGGTGCTCCCTGTAATGAGGCAGGCACAAATCTGAAGCGATTCTCCTATTGTTCCTAACTCTTCCAAAATCCCATTAGCCCTCTCAAACGCATCTTTAACTTCGCTACATCTCGGTTCAAGGTCAATGTAACGCTAACACAGAAGAACAGATAAGGTTAGAAGAAGTTGTTATGCTGCTACATAATAAATTATAACGGTTATGGCTCTATTTATGGAGACTGCTGATCTGCACATCTGGCTAATCTGGCAGTGGAGTTAGAAGAAGTTCATTTCTTCAGCAAAGATTCATAGCGTTTCTTAAAAGTCTCTCAGTGTAACTTTTCGTCTACCGGCTGGCTTGTCTCCACCGAGATAAGACTGCTTTGCCCGCCATTTTCCAAACTGGGGCATTAACTTAAAGGTCCTATATTACGCAGAATTGACTCTTGTGAGGTTTTGTCGTGTTATAATGTTGTAACCGCCTCAAAAACATACCTGGAGTTGTGTTTTGTATCGTTCACACATGTTTGAGTAATCATTTATAATTAGTCTGTCTACAGAACGAAAGCTGAAAATGCTCCGTTCCACCTTGTGATGTCATGAAGTATTCGTTTTCAAGTTAACAGCTGCTTTTTACCTTTAATTCAGCAGAGGTAGGAAATTCCAGGGCGGAAATGATCCAAATGATTCTAATGAAGGTGTGTGGGGTTTAAAAACACATTGGAGCACTTTCTGTACTACCCTATGACATCACAAGGTGGAACGGAGTGTTTTCTGTTTGAGAGATGAACTCGCCTAAATATGCAGGGTTTGTGTAGTAGTTTTTTTTTTTTAAGTTAATTACTACCTCTTAGCTTTAGTTCAGTAGAGATTGGCAATTCCAGGGCTGAAATTATCCAAGTTATTCTAGTGTGGAGTTTAAAAACATAGTGGAGCGCTTCCTGTATTACCACATGACATCACAAGGTGGAACAGAGTGTTTTCCGTGTTGTGTGTATGAACATGGGAACAAACAAAAGACAACTCCAGGTATATTTTTGATGAGGATACAACATTATAAATAGATCAGAAAATGGCATAACATGGCCCCTTTAACACTCAATTTTGCATTTACTCAACTAAATCGTTTTTTCTCTCAAAATACCTGGTAAAAACAAGCATTTTTACTGTGGCCGGGATTGCCTTTCCACAGACCAGACCGGTAACTTAGCCTGGTGGTGTCACATCCAGGCAAAACATCTCAACCCGAGTTACAAAGAGCACCTTTAAATACGTCCAAAGTCATGATAATAATACAAACAGAACTGAATATGTGTTTTAAACTTCTTCACATTTACATTTGTGTGCTGTAGATCTCTGTGAGCCATGACAGAATCAGCTGAAGCAGTGGCCGCTGATGTGGCCAGCAGGAGAAGTGTGACCATTGAAATCGCCAACGTCACCAACAACTACTGCCTCATCAACCCCAAGTGAGTTACCATGACGACCTTAGGTAACAAATTGTTTTATTTTGGCTCCATCACGCAGTTTCTGGCATAATGTTTAAAGCTGAGAAAAAGTTCATCTCACATGCCTCAATTTGGCTACTTAAGTTTCAGTAAGTCTGAATTCAAAGCATAAAGGATAAAGTAAAAATGCCCTCTTTATCTCCCCCTTGTGGCTGGAGTTGGTATATGTTTAATTATAGTTGCTTAGTCCACATAGTCCATCTTTGCTCATGACTTTAAATTTGGCTACTTAAGTTTCAGTCATTTTGAATTCAAAGTAAAAAGAATAAAGTATAAAATAGTCTCTTTACCTCCCCCTTGTGGCTGGAGTTGGTATGTCTTTAGTTATAGCCTCCTTGTCCATATAGTACCTTTTTTTTTTGCATTTTATCTTTTAGTTAAGTAGCTAAAAGTCTGTCACAAACTTTCTTGATTCACCTGGGAAATATCTTGGACACAGTAACAGAGACATAAAAAGTAAAAGAGACGTAAAAATACACCCCATTCCCTGTAAATAAAACCTTTTGCATTCAGTTAATGTCTTTTTTCAATAACTATTATTTTCAAAGTGTGTATCTTGACAACGGTGAGGCCTACAACCCTCCACAGCCGACAGTGCGCCCCCTTATGACCGAAGTCTGCACTTTCACCAAGTCCTCCAGCAAAGCGACCGGCGCCGTGGGGGTCATGACCTATGACCTTTACGAGAGGTCACGCAACGACTACATCGAGACCCTGGCCATCATGTTCTCCGTTCCCTGGGACTACAACCTGTACAAGAACTGGTTTGGAGTGGGCATCTACCCGAGGGGCCGTAACTGCGATAAAGATCTGTTCAAAGAGATGTACTATGACAAAAATCCACAAGGTTTTACCCGCGCTGAAGCTAAGGGGTCAGGGATCAACTATATGGGCAAGTACCTGGACATAAAAGCCACGATGTGTCCACTTGGCAATTCAGTCATGAAAGTGGAAGTCTGGGATAAGCTTTTTTGAAAGTTTGAATACTGCCCAAGTTTGAAATGATATGTAAAATGTAATTAAAAATAAATCAGTTTACTGCTCATTATTGTATTGAGTCGGCTCTTTTGAACAGTCTCTTAACGTGAACAGTTAGATCCAGATCTTATTTTTTAAAAGAGTTGGATCTTTTTCTTTCTAATTCGTCTGGATTTTTATACAGATTAACACTGAACCGACACAAGAAGCAGAGCAGAAGCAAAGCAGGAGACACAAGTGAGAGGTTTCAGCAGAAAAAAACAGATTTGGCATCATATTAACAGTTACTTTTTTTATTTCGATTATGCATAATCTGTAAGAGTAAACACACTCCTACTCTCAGTTTGAACCACTTCAACACATTTAGACCTTGGTCATTCCTCTCTATGATTAGTTTGTTGTTAAAATAAGTTCTCACATTGGCTTCTGTCAGATAAACAAATAGTAAAAGAACCCGGCTCTTTGAAATGAATAGGATCCAAACGATTCAGATCCCATAAAAGAGCCAAAAGTAATATCAATAATCACTTTTGATCACATTTCTGTCCTTCATCCATCCATCTGCCTTTACTCTGGTCCACTCCATACACGATTTGCATCAATAATACATTTATAGTTTAGTACATTTCAAACACTAAACAGATATATCAGCTTAACAGATATATCTTTAAATGCGCCATCTAGAGGTTTAACAGCAAAATAACAATTACTGTACCTAGCCATGTAAACTTTGCAGTACATTTCATAAAATATTGTTGTAAAGACCTTTTAAACTACTACTAAATATGCAGGATTTGTGTGTTAAAAGTGTGAATGAAACAAAACACAACTCCAGGTCTGTTTATGATGAGGAAACAACTTTATAACATAGATCAGAAAACAGCGTAATATGGGCTTTTTAACATTCTACTTTTCCCTTTAAAATACCTTGGAAAAACAAGCATTTTCACTATAGGCGGGATTGCCTTTCCACAGATCAGACCGGTAACTTGGCCCGATGGTGTCACACCTATCAGTCATTTTCTTTTTTTTTGCCCTTCATCACTAATTGTGTATATTCATTTACAGTACCTTTATAGTTTAATTATAATACACATAGAACATTAACAATAGTGAAATATCTGCTTTTAAATGTCACTATTTCCATTGTTAACTAACTCTGTAGCCAAAGTTTTCCACCGTTGCATGGCAGTTCTTTTCTGCATGTTAGGTCTGGCTGTTGGCAGTGTCCCTCCACCTCTCAGCGCACGTCTGGTTGAATAAAAATGTTTTGCCTGAGGAACACTTTTTGAAACCAGACAGTAGGTATGTTTGTGTAAATTACATTTCTAATAGACACAGCTGTTGGATAATCTAAGCATTCTTTAACTAACAACCACCCTAATAGTTTCTCTCTTCCAAACAAGTCCATATAAAACATTAAAAACAGGTGCGGTGTGTGTATAAAAGTTCATTACCAGATTACTAAATTGCGGTTGTTCACCAAAGCATCCAGTTTTGCTTTTCTTTGGAGTGTATTGTCAGTTTTGGGGCGACCTTAGCCTTATGCAGTCATGTGATCTGGTATTAAATGTTCCAGTATCACAGATTCATGAGCAAGTGAGGTATTCTGGCAGTTTTTGAAGTAGTCCCTTAGATACATTTCATACAGTGCTGTTCTCTTCTAATATACTTTTTTTATATAGAGAATAGTGCATCCAACAGTTTGAAAGCGGAGGCCAAAGTCTGCAGGTACACCACATCCCCATAATCCAGTACAGAAAGAAAGGCTGATAATGATCATTTTTATGTTAGACTGTTACATAGCTCTGACATATTGATGCATTGTTGTAACACTTGTATAGTATTCTCATCTTCACACAGTACGAGCAGCTTATTTTGAATTATTTGAAGCCTGTTGATACTTTTGGTTGTCGCCCTGTGCCAGACCATTGGGCCATAGTCTAAATCAGAGTGAACCAAAGACTGTTTTTTGGTAAGTATTCCTGCACATCTTCTCATTACTGATGTACCCGAACCCAGGGCTGTCCAAACTACGGCTCCGGGGCCAAATGCAGCCCTCAGACTAATTTTTGTTGGCCCTCATGCCTCCTCCTAAACTGGCTCAATTGATCAGGAAGTATTTTTTTACTACAAATTGAAGAGATTCTACATCGATAACCTGAATAACATCACATTGCATTGTGACACAGACCTAAAAATAATCTTCCAAGTCTTATTAAAGGTACAATGGCTCTGTCAAAGTGTGATAAATGCACCATTTGACTCCCTGTATCAACACTAGTCTGTGGCCCTCCGCTGGTTCAGTATGGGGCCCTGGGTGAAAAAAGTTGGGACACCTCTGCCCTAACCCATCCTAGTGATGATGTTGCCTTTATGTTTGGTCGTACCGAATGCAGTACGTTTTGTTTTAGTAACATTTAAAACTAACTTCCATCGCAGCATCTAGTTTTATACTTAAATCTTGTGCTGTAGCTGCAGACACGTACACTGTGGAATCATTTGCACACATTAACATTATTGCTGCCCTAGTACATATGGTCATTTGAATAAACTGTGAACAATAAAGGCCCAAGTCAACTACCTTGCGGAACGCCACAGTTCACAGGTCTAACATCAGAATATGACACACTGGAAAAATAAAACAAAACAACATTCTGTTTCCTATTTGTTAAAGAACGTCAGAAGCAAATACAATGAAGATGTTTCAAACCCAGAACTGAAGAAGCGGTGCTACTTTTTGTGCAGTTGACAGATTTGAATTTTTCTTTTACTACCAAAGCCATAATATTTTAGTTTATTTAAAGGCAGTTCATGATCTATCAAATCAAAAGCAGCAGTGAAATCGAGCATCACGGCTTCTACTCCCCTCTTTTTATCCATCTCCTCCGTCCAGTCATCAGCCATTTGAACCAGAGCTGTAGCTGTGGAGTGTCTTGCTCTGTGATGCATGTTATATATAATAATAATAATAATAATAATAATAATAATAATAATTTAATAATAATAATTAATTAATAATAATAATAATCAGTGTTTAAATCTTTTTATTTTTATTTTTTTTTTATTTTTTAATAAACGTAACATTTTATTTGTTCAAATACTAATTGCTCCATTAGTTTACTCAAAACAGACAGCATGCTAACTGGGCCACTGTTTGATTCGGATAAGGGCTGTTTGTCATTTTTTTGGATTATTCTGGCAGTTTTCCACTTTTGTGATACTGACCCTTTAAAAACATACTTATTATGTGAAAAACCGCTTGTGCAATATCATGTGCTATCAGTTTTCCTTCTAATTCATTCACTCCTGGAGGTTTTTCTTGGCGTGATTTCAATCCTTTGTTATTTCCTCAATACTTAAGTTTCACGCTACTCCTTAAGTTATCTGTTTTCTTCAGTTATTTCATTTATTTGCAATGTGAGCGGACCTGGTTCAAAACTGCCCATCTTTGCCCAACAGATATATTTTCTTTCCCATTAATTCATTTAAATCCTTCATGTCATGACCGCAAGTTTCTATTTTGTTTTCACTATGCAGCTTTATTTCCTTCTGTTCGGTTTTGTCACCAGATTTCTCAAACATCTATAGTTTTACCAGTCAGATTCATTTTCTGATAATATTGCATCAACTTTAGCTTGATCTCTTTTTTCCATCTGTTCCTTCAGCTCATGATGTCGCCATGAGCAGCTTTGTTTTCTAACTGTAATAAAGGAGCATACTTTCTACAACAGGCACGAGCAGCGTTTCAAACTTAAACAGCGCAATTCCTGGATGTTCTGATAACACATTTGACCGATTCAGTTTTGAATCTTTTATGTACAGCTTTAGGTCTATGTTTTACTGTTTCTCCAGCTAAACTTAGACAAGACTGAAGTCATCATCTTTGGCCCACAGAAACATAGAGAAAGTGTCAGCAGTCACCTCCAGTCTCTCTCTAAAACCGTCAAATCAGGATAGAAATCTAGAGGTAATAATGGACTCAGACTTGAACTTTAACAGCCACATCAAATCAATAACATCTGCAGCTTTTTGCCATCTAAAAACATTGCAAAAATCAAAGATATACTGTTAAAACCAGACTTAGAGAGACTTACCATGCATTTGTCTCCAGAAGGTTAGACGACTGTAACGTCCTGCTCACTGGCCTCTCCAAACAAAGCCTTAAGACAGAACAGTACATCCAGAACACTGCTCGGGTCCTGACTAGAATCAGGAAGAACGAGCACATAAGTACTACACTGGCTCCTGTGGCTCAGAGAATAAACTTTAAAGCAGCTCTGCTTATGAACAAGTCTCTCCATGGACCAGCACCAAACTACATCTCCCACATGTTAGTGTCATATGAACCATCTCACTCTCTGAGGACTTCAGGGACCGGCCTCCTGCAGGTGCCCAGAGTCAGGACTAAACATGGGGAATCAGTGTTTCAATTTTCTGCAGCTGAAACCCGGAACAGTCTTTCTGAAGATGTGAGACAGGCCTCGACTTTGACAATGTTTAAATCCAGGCTCAAAACAGTTCTTTTTAGCTATGACTGAAAGGTTTTTATTCTGCACTTTTCTCCTTTAATCTTAATCTTATGATGATTATTTGTGATTATTTATGTTTCGATTTGTTGTATTGTGTTTTTAATGTCTTTTTTATTCTGTAAAGCACTTGAATTACCTTGTGTACGAATTGTGCTATACAAATAAACTTGCCTTGCTTACTGTTAAACCCTCTCACTTTTACAGTTACAGGTTATGATCAGAAAAAAATCCCTGGTAAAAATCTGAGGAAGAGTCCATCATGTCATCTTTTTTTTTCATAATTCTCGTTGGTTTGTGAATCATTTGAGTAAAGCCACAAGCACCCGAACCAGCTTCAAGTTTAACTTTTTGTGAGCAGTGTTCAAAGTTCCAATCAATGTTTAGATCACCTAGAAAGTACATTTCATAAGGTGTGTGAGACACCTGTTCAAACATGCCACATATAGATTCCAGATACTCCCTATAGCAGCATGACGTATCTGCATTTTTTACCTAAGGCATCTGTACTTGTAGCCAAATCACTTCTGGCTTATTTTTCATTAAGTCATATATTTTTTTTACTGGAATCTGTGCATATACAGCTACTTCACCCTCAAATGCATGTCTGTCTTTCCTGCACTCTGTACTATAGCCCTGAATAAACACTTCACCATCCTGAAATGTGTCATCAGGGTGTTTCAGATACTGCCAAAATGTTTACTGATTTCTTGTAACTTATTTCTGATACTGCAAATATTTAAATGTGCTATTTTAACCCTGGAGAACCAAAGAACCATTTTCTTCTTTGGAAAATCTATGAACATTGCATTAAATTATTGCTATAAGTTCACTGAACACTGAAATATCCACTTTTTCAATTTTAACCCTTTATTCCCTAATTTAGGATCAGGGCCAAATTTGACCCATTGGGCTCACTGATTTATCCAAAAAGAATATAAAACGTACTTCTTCTTCTGCAACATTTTAAAAAGAGTTTACTAAAAAGCCCACAATTTTACCAACCGCTGGTTTGCTGAGAGGGCTGGTAGTTTTCCAGCTCAACAGATCAGCCATCTTCATTACCACTCTGGCTCATTTTAGTTCAATATTCATTCACTAGGTGTCTCATGGATTTCTCATCCATGCAGGGGCCAGAAGTGGCACTCTGGGCTTTTTGCATTTTTTGAATTGAAATGTGACTTTTTGTATGTTTTTTTTTTTTTTTTTCATTTTTTTTTTTTTTTCATTTTGGGTAGCAGTAGTTAACTGCGACCAAATTTGACCCCTCCATGGTTAAAACCCCTTTTTGTTCATTTTGAAAGCATTCTCATTTGGGGTTCTGCTCCCAGGACGAACACAGAGACTGTATTAAGAGGAGGACTAAGTGAGTGTGACGTCACCCATAGCGTTCAGCTCCAGTCAAATGAAGCTCATCGAGGCTAACAGTTTTATGGGGAATTTGTCGCCGAGTTGCTTGTTAGGAATTCCGATGGCGAGTATCATAGCAACCAAAGAGCCAATCCGGAGCGAGGCTGGTTTAGCAGAACCTGTTGCGAATGTTAGAAGAAGGAAGGCGCCTGATTTGTCTGTTATTATGGTCATATGTTGAGTTACGGACACAATAGCAAAATAATATTACCAGGAACATGTAGAGAGGGTCAATATATACAGTCTATGGATGAACACTAGAATTATCGGAGAAGTGCTATATCCCCTCTTTGTCTCTCTCCACTTCTCTTTAATTTAGCAGCTTCTGATGTAAAGATGTGTCCCTTTGAGCGCTGTGGTTTTCTTTAATATGTCACAATCGTCCTTAAATCTTTGGAGCCGCACTAATGTGGCTCGTGATCTGTCTCCTTTTTCTTTTCCTGTTCGGTGAGCTCTTTCCATCTCAGTTTCCCTCTGTAGGTTCAGTCTCTCACTCAGAAGTTTTGTTCACCTTTAGTTCAGTATAAATCCAGGCTTGACCAGGTGACTCTACCACTCCTTTTATCACCAGGTTATTTCTAATGATGGGACTTTCGGCTTTGTTATGGGCTCTGAATCTTTTGGATCAGTTCACTTCAAAGAGCCGTTCAAAATACTGGCTCTTTTTATATTTATTTCTATGACAGAAGCCAATGTGAGAACTGATTTTAACAACAGACTAGTCAATGAGAGAAATGACCAACACTAAGATTTGTTTAAAATGGTTCAAACTGAGAGTGGGAGTGTGTTAACCCTTTGAAATCATGTATAATCGAAATAAAACATTGCACTACAATAATAATAATCTATAAACAACAGTTATTACGATGCCAAATGCGTTTTGTTGTGCAGAAAACTCTTATTCGTGTCACCTGCACTACTTCTGTGATGATTCTTGTGTTGGTTCAGTGTTAATCAGTGTTGTAAAAATGCATAAAAACTAGAAAGAAAAAGATTTGTCTCTTTTCACAAATGAGATCCAGTTCACATTAAGGAGCCATTCAAAAGAGCCGACTCGTTCACGAATGTCACATCACTAGTTATATCTCCTTCTCCTGTAGTACAGTCTGCTCTTTTTTGCTGCCGTAATATCGTCCACATCCTTCTGTGTGGACTGAAGGCAAGTGTTTAACTCCTGCAACTCCCTCATGAATACTTCTATTTTCTCTGTAGTTTTATCCATAATAGTTTTAACCAATCCTTTAAAAATGTCTTGCTGTTGTCTTAACAGGTCCTTGAACATTTCCTTTTGGTGTAATTCAGTGACTTGTGCCATAGATACTACACATACTCCTCTTCAGATTTCGCCTCTTCTCTCTTTGATGGCGTGTTAGCTTTAGCACAGGAGCAGCCTTAGCACAGGAGAGCAGCACACCTCACCATAGACTGTATATATAAATGTATAACTAACCTGCTAGCTGCCACGTTCAAAATAGGAAGTGATCATGTGCGTGCTCCATCGACTCTGGCTCCAATTCACTTTACATTAGAAAACTGGGGCTTCTCTCTCTGTAACTGCTGTTGTAGGACTCGTCATTTTTGGTCTTAAAATGTTCATATTAACCCGCTTTACATGATCCTGGTATTTTCATTTTGCTATTGTGTGCATAAATCAAGATATGAACTTTAAAAAGAGACAAATCAGCTGCCTTCTTTCTGCGAGGTCGTTCCCGCTAGCAGGAAGGGGCGTTACCTTCAGCAGCTTCATTCGAGATTCGCTCTTTGGTTGCTACGATACTCGCAGTCTGAATTCTAATATGAAACTCCCCCTATAACAGCTCTAGCCTCAATGAGCTTCACCTGACCGGAGCCAAACGCTGTGGGTGACGTCACACTCACTTATTCTACTTCTTTATACAGTTTATGCACCTCACCTATAGGCAGGAGCAGCTTTAGCAAGGTCTAGTTAGTTAATTGTTTAAAGTGACTGAGGTGTGGTCCTGTTTCAGCCAAATTATACCTGAAATAGTCGTGTTAAAGACCTGGTTTAGTCCTAGTGCTCAAGACAAGTGATACCTTAATAGCAAAAGAAAAATTCTATTCTGTCAACGGGACAAAAGGTTTAGAATGAAGACGGTAAACCTTTTGGCTGCTCATCCAAGCGGCTTCTTCAGGGAGGAGCTAACTGCACTGAAGACTCTGTACAAATAGATGTGTTTCATTTGGCTCCTTGGATGAGCAGCTAAACATCTCTACTCTAAAACATTTTGTCCCGTTGACAGAATTGATTTTTTTTTTTGCTATGGATCATACCTGGACGCCTGAGGGATTACACAGACATCATACCTTAGTAGTATATAACTTCTAGAAGAGTGGCAGAGTGGTTAGCTTTTTATCTGGGTCAGTTAAGAGTTTATAGATTTCTTTTTTGCACCATTTTCACACATCATCCTAATATCACTTTAGTAATACTCTAGCTATAGATACTCCTCAAATTCTCATGCTACTGTGATAACTTACAACTGTACTTATAAAACCAAAAGTAGCAACAAACAAATAAGCAAAAACATGAGTTCAGATCGACAAAAGTAGCTAATCAACACGTAACAGCCTTTTATCAACTTTTTGTGATACATAAGATTGAAAATGTGATATTGGTTGTCATATGTTGTTTCGTTTTTTTACACTGTTTCTATACTCTCATTTCTTTTCGTTTATGCTTTGATTAAATTTTGTTTCATTCACCTTTCTCCTCGCGTCCCAACATTTTCAGAAATAAGCCGTATTGTTGCTGACAGATCCTGCATACCTGGGTATTACCGCTTCTGAAATCTTCTTAACATCAGAGTTCGTCGACTATGTTTATAATACCACGTGGTAAAATCCTCCTATTTTCTAACCAAATCCTCTGTCTGTTTCAATGACATCTGTTTTGCACATAAAATAGCGTCTTTAGAAATGTAAATGGCAGAGTGACTCACGGAGGGCACATAGCTGAATGAAACGCCCTCTTTCGTATTTACCTTGACACAGAGCATTGAAAAAAAAAAAAACTCGCCGGCTCACGCTGTTTGTTCAGGATCTGTGGATAGAAATACTAAATGTGGGAATATCTTTGAAATACAGTACAATGGAATACGCCGCTTTATATTTCTCCATCATAGGTGCTTCATGTATTTGCAGTTGACTTCGCGGCTGCTCTGATGTGCTACAGAACAGGCTCGTGATCAAAGCGTCAATATGACAAAGGAAAGGTGAAAACAGAGGTTAAGCTCGTACAATACCACGGAGTTTGATGGAAAAATGGGTTTTTAAATGGACTTAAAATGCAAAACACACCTTGACTGAAGCACGCTACCTAATTTTCACTGTTTTAAGAAGGTGAAAAACAGAACTTGTTCATTTTAAAAGTTTTGCGGTGGTCCAAAGTTATTCCTTGATCTGTATATGTGAAAATGAATGAATAAGCCGACTCACTGCAAAACAAAATCAGCTGTTGGTATCAGTAAAGTTACGTTGAGCCAAGCATCCTAGTTTTTAACCTTGACGAGCAGAGATTTGCCTTCATGGTACGGCTAACAGACACAGCGAACATCTTTTGATCTAAAGATATCTGTATCATTTTTGCTCAAATACAATGAAAATCTGTTTTAAAAATGGGTACCGGCCCTTTAAGTAGTGTTCCTCAACATCAAATCTTTAATTCTTCACATTTAGGTTAGAAGATTAGAGCAGCATCCGACAAACCGATAGTCAGCAGTGTGAACCAATGCTGTTGTGTCCTTGGGCTAGACACTTACCCCACCTAACCTCCAGTGTTGATGTACACAGTGGTGCATGAATGAGAGCGTGTTTGTGAGAGCGGAATAATGGATGGAAATTATGACTGCAATCTGGCGTGTTTACATGCGTTTATTTCGTGTATGTTCATTCAAGGCAAGTGTATATATATTTATATAGCGTCATTCGTGCACAAAGTCATTCAAAGTGCTTTACAGAATGAGAAAGACATTAAAATCACAATACAAACAAATCAAAACATAAATAATCATCGTAAAGTGAACATTCAAAGAGAAGAGTGCAGAATAAAACCCTTTCAGTCATGTGCAGCTAAACAGAGCCATTTGAGTCTGGATTTAAACATTGTCAAAGTAGAGGCCTGTCTCACATCTTCAGGGAGACTGTTCCAGGTTTTAGCTGCAGAAAACTGAAATGCTGACTCCCCATGTTTAGTCCTGACTCTGGGCACCAGCAGGAGGCCTGTCCCTGAAGTCCTCAGAGTGCAAGATGGTTCATATGGCATCAGATGTACTTTGGTGCTTGGCGATAGAGAGACTTGTACACAAACAGAGGTGCTTTGAAGTCTATTCTCTGAGCCACAGGAGCCAGCGCAGAGACCTGAGCCCAGGACGCATGTGCTCGTACTTCAAAGTTCTAGTCAGGACCCGAGCAGCAGCAGATGTTATTGATCTGATGTCGCTGTTAAAGTTCAAGTCTGAGTCCATTATTACCCTTAGATTTTAGCCTGATGGTTTTAGAGAGAGAGACTGGAGGTGACTACTGACACTTTCTCTATGTTTCTATGAGCCAAAGACTATGACTTAAGTGTTGTCTGAGTTCAGCGGGAGAAAGCTGTTTTGCATCCACACACTGATCTGTTGGATGCAGTGGCAGAGTGAATCCACTGGTTCATATTCACCTACTGCCCGTGAGACATAGATCTGAGTGTCATCTGCAGAATTGTGGTAGGACACATTATTGCTGCGTATTAACTGGCTTAACAGGAGCATGTTGAGATTAAACAACAGGGGTCCCAGGATTGACCCCTGGGGCACTCCACAGCTCAGGGACATTTTATCTAAGACACAGTTTCAACAAAGTACTCCCTGTTTTCTAGATAGGACTTGAACCAGTTTGTGTAGTACCAGAAATGCCCACCCAGTCCTCTAGTCTCTGTCCCATCAGACAGTGTCAAAAGCAGCACTCAGATCTAACAGGATCAAGACTGAGACTTTTCCTGCATCAGTGTTCAGGTGGATTTCGTTTGTCACCTTGATAAGAGCAGTCTCAGTGCTGTGGTGGGGTCTAAAACCTGACTGGAAAATATCGATGGAGTTGTTCATTTGGTAATTGTTCAGTGTGGCAGGACTGCTCTTCTTTAGGATAGGTTTGATAACTGCAGGTTTCATTAATAAAGTTAAGACTGTAGTGCATGTAGTTCATTCTAGAAATAAAAAAAAAAAAAACTAAATGAAAAATACAACATATTTCATAATATAATATTACAATGCAATGTGACTGAAGCTACCGCTTAATTGAACTTAATACACAGAGTTTGCCTCATTATCTTTGCATGGCAACAATAATAGGAGAAAGTACATGTGCTGCAGTAGGTTAAGACCCTGTTATTATGGCTCTTTAGCACTTCATTACTCCAGCCGCAGGATGCTGCAAACAGGGGGAAATAGCCATCATTAACCTCAGAAAATGTAATATCCCACTGTAGTGTTAACTCTTAATTCATACAGCGTCTTCTTTTTCATTTGCACATACAGCTCTGCATATGTCCCCTTTGCTGGTTTTCTATAGACAACACATAATAGACATTAAAGTATCACAAGAACCTAATACTGGATTTGAGATTAGTATTAATGTGAAACAATCTACTGTCATTTGCTGTTGCCTAAACAATATGTAGGTGAGCTATGTACACGAAACTGCACTAAAACACAATATAGACGTATAAAAAAAATTCACCTTTTATTTATTTATTTAATTTGTATTGTATTATTTTAATGTATATTTTATTTATCTACACATGTATTTATTATTATTTATTTATGTATTTATTTTTATTTTTATAATTATTTATATTTTGTAGTCCTAGTAGTATCTGCATTGTGTCCATCTCTCTAAGTGCATTGTTATATATAGCAATATATATATATATATATATATATATATATATATATATATATATATATATATATATATATATATATATATATATATATATATATATATATATATATATATGTATATGTGTGTGTATATATATATATATATATATATATATATATATATATATATATACATACACACACACAGTTTTTTATTGAACACATTGTCTCTTTAGTGTTTTGTTGTGAGCCTTTGTGTCTTGCGACTTTGTATTTATATAGAATTAAGGCGTGAAGAAATATTTAAAGAGAGGATGTGTGGAAAATGCATTTGCATGGATGGAGAAAGGAAAAGCTCTAGGATGTGTGTATATAGGGAAGAGATTTAATATTCCCTTTGTAAAAGACACTCTAAAGAACCTTAGGAGTGTGACAGGTGAAAATCAGTTGTTGTGTTTTCAAGTCCACTGTCCAAGTCCACTGTCCTTGCAGCTACAACTATTTCTATACCTGATTTTTATCATCTTAAAACGTGAAAATCAGAACTAGTTCATTTTAAACTATTTGCAGTGATCCAAAGCTTCACTTACCTTATAACCTTTTGAGCATCTTTATGGTTCACCACGATGACTTTGTAAGTGCTTTTCACAACTTCTCAAGGCCAGAATAACATCTAGCATGCTAACTGTGCACTTTCTGATTATGAAACAATAAAAAATGCTATATAATTAGATGCAGACAGTACATAGTGGACGTATTTTGACCTCAATAGCTGGTTATATAATATATCTGTACTGGGGAAAGACACATTTTGCTCAAATACATGGGGAAAAAACTTCCCTTCTCCTTCCATGGTTACTTGTTCTATCCTGTTTGATTTTAACCACATCATTTACTATATGGGTAACTAAACACACACAGTTGTTTACTATCACAGGCGTGTCTAAATACAACTCTCGTGATATTTGACTTGGGTTTTCATTATGAACTACACCCCTTTTACAAACTCTATCTCTTTTGTGTCTGACTGAAAGAAGAGATGCAACATTCAAAGCACTGAACCAGGTATCCAGTATAATGAATGTGCTCTCAAACACTGCCATCTAGCGGCCACTGTTGTAAATATTCTGCTATCACAAGACTGGAGGCAGGAAATGTATTATCAGACAAGTAAGGTTATATAAATGTTGGCTCTGAGCACGATTCTACATAAATTATCTTTACATTTTCTTGTATCTGTCCAGCCTCATTTGAATCAGATCAGCATTTTTTCCACTGGAGCATCTATCTGAGTCAAAAGTCCACAGGAAATAGAAGCCAGGCCAAGTTGCATCATCTTATATTTATCTTGCTTGATTCTTTCTTTAGGTTGTTTTCTATAGGAAGTACATATAGTTTTAAAACATGACTCAAGGTTTGTGTTAGTCCTGGCCCGCGGTGGGGAGAGTAGCCAGTAATTACACTAAAGTATCATGTTACTTCAAAATAATATTACTCCAGTAGTGGTGCAGGAAATTACTCAAGTGAGAGTAAAAAAAATTTTGGTGAAACAACTACTCGAGTAAGAGTAACTGGATGTAAGATCTGATTTATTATAGTAAATAGTCACATTTCCACTTTCAAGGCACTTTACTTTACAGGCGAGGTGGATTAAGTGACTTGCCCAAGGACACAACAACAGTATTTGTCTGCGGGAGCTGGAATCGCGCTGCCAACTTGTTTGTCGGTGGATCTGACTGCTCTGACTACCGATGAAGTTTTCCGTCGAGAGCGGGATTCGAACCGGCAACCTTCGGATCAGTGGACAAACTAGTGTTAATAATATTTGAATTGACAAAATATTAAACACTGCATAAAATCTGGCATTTCAAGTGATAGAATAAATAAATAAGTCTGCTGCGTGCTGTCTGCATCCAAGTATAAAGCATTGTATTGCCGATAATCAGGAAGTGCAAGTTGGTTAGCATGCTAGTTGTTGTTAGCTTTTTTTTTTAGTTACAACAAAACTCCGCTCTGGTATCTGAGAGTTGTGAAAAGAGCTAATAAACTCGCCAAGGTGCATTACAATACTCATGTCAGCGAGGAATAACTTTAGACCAGTGCAGTTATATTAAGTAGGAGTAAAAATACAGAGTTAGAAAATGACTCAGAGACGGATAATTGTATGAAAAAGCTGCTCAAGTAAATGTAACAGAGTAAATGTAACTGAGTACTACCCACGTCCGGTCCTGCAGGCTTCAGAAATAGTCTCACTCTATTAGTTTGTTATTATGCGCTCTCTCTCAGCATGGAGTGACAGCAGCCAGGATCATGTAACAAAAGGATTTAGGGACAGTCTGTACAGAGCAAAAGAAAAGTGCTGATTTAAAGCTTTTAAAGTGGGGGAAAGTTCAAGGTGCTGTATAGATTGAGTTAAGAGCGGTAGGACAGCCAAAACATGCTCACAGGGATCACAAAGATATATTTAGTGTGTGCTGGGTCTGGTCAGTGCTGGAACGCAACGAAGTTAAAGTAGTAAAAGACTGTACCTGTACTTTACCTAAGTAGATTTTAAAGTGGATACTGTTTACTTTTACATTTGAGCAGAGCCGGCCCTAGCTTTCCTGAGCAAAATGTGTCTCTGGGCCCTTGAGCAGTGGATGTACCTGGGCTCAGCTATTGGTGATTTTCATTTGACAACATTACAACCCCGGTCTCATCATCTTGTCCAATTGTGTTTCTATTTATATGACCAAAAGACTGAAATGTTTTAATGTAACTTGTAAAACGGCCATTCAAAAGTACCTCAGCGTACCTCAGGGGTGTAAACACATAGATAAAACAAATGTAGGCAGCAGATATTTTGCTACTATATATATAAAAAAAACAAATGCAACCTTTATGGAGGCTGCTGTAAACACCCCAGCATTGTTTCTTGTATAACTTTCGGATTATATTATTTTCAATACAACTGTGTGGGCTCTTGAGGGCCCTCTGGTGGCTTGGGGCCCTAAGCAGCTGCTTAATCTTCTTATAGGCTGGGTCGGCCCTGCATTTGAGAGTACGTATCTCAACTTTTTACTCCACTGTTTCTGTGAACAAGTATTTTTTATTATTGTCCAAGACGTGCTGAAAAGGCTGAGGGGTTTAATTTTAACATGTTCATAGTTTGAGCAAAAATGTACAAATTGATACAGCTCGAAAAAAAAAAAAAAAAAAAAGATTCTGTTGTTTCTGTTGAACAAAATCCAGCACAAATCTGTATCAAAATCAGTACATTTAAAGCTGATTAAACACATTTTAGACAAGTACTTTAATACTTTTACTTCAGCAGATTTCTTCATGTGATACTTTTACTTTTACTTGCGTATTTGTACTTCTTCCAACCCCAGGGTATGGCCTAGTTATTCAGAAAGTAAAGTTTTAAATGTAAAGCTGGCTACTTGATTTTCACTTCAAAAAGGGGGGTATTTAAACGTGACTTGTTCCTAGCTCCCACAATCCCTTTGTACATCACGAGTATTCACATGCATGATTTTCAAAAGGAGAAGTGAAGTGAAGCAGGGTGGACCGCCGACACGCAGCCAATCAGCTCTCGTTCCAAAGCGGCGTAGCGACGCACACAGCTGAAATGTTCCATAAACAGACATAGAGAGGACACAGTGGTCTGACTTGGGGGTAAAAGAAATTACTCATTTACGAGGAAAAAGTTGGGTAATAGGGCTTAAATTGTCAGGTGGATCTGGTCAAGCAAGAATTACGAAACAAAAGGGAGATTTGTGGTGAAAAGAATAGATTGAGTTAGTACAATGGAGTGGGATTTTAACAATGGACCCCACCTACACTTCAGTAAAGTAAAGCAGTTATAGCTCAAATGGCAGCGCTGATATTTCCAAGTTCAAGTTTTAGGTCAGAAATGGTAAAAGTTGATGAACTCTCCCAAAAGTTAGCGGTTTGAATCCAGATCTCGACATAAACATCATTAGCAGAGAGAGCACAGCCGCTGACTTGCAGGTTGGAGGTGCGATTCCAGGTCCTACAGATGAATGCTGTTGTTGTGTCCTTGGGCAAGACACTTTAACCCACCTCGCCCCCGGTGTCTTCGTACACTGGTGTGTGAATGCGTGAGTGGTTCCTTGATGTAAAGCGCTTTGAGGTGGAAAAGCGTTACACAAAAATACGACCACTGACCATGTGACCGACTCTTTATTTTAAAATGAATCGGTTCATTCAAGTACAGAAATATTTACTTTACTTTTATTAAGAATGTAAAGGCTGAATATTCTAAGTACTCACTGAGGAAAGATTAAAAAAAAAGATTGTACTTGTCTCATCATAAATATAAAAACTTACCAAAATGTTCTCCAGTGGTGGAACATAACGAAGTAAAAGTAGTAACATTTTTAGGTATCTGTACTTTACTTTACAGTGGATACTTTTTACTTTCACTTCACTACATTTGAGAGCAGTATCTGTACTTTCTACTCCACTACATCTTAGAACAAAACTGAAACGTAAAAGTACTTTTTATTATCATTTGAGTCCTGTTGAAAAGTCTGAGAGTTTATTTTTAACACTTTAATAATTCGAGCAAACAAAATATAACAATAAAAACTAATAAAAATAAAATTTGATTAAATTCAAACTAAATTCAGCTCAAATCTTTATCAAAAATCTCTACATTTGAAGCGTCATTAGATCTCAAAATCTGTGAGAAATACTTTTACTTTTTACATTTTTAAGCGGGTACTTTAATACTTTTACTTAACTAGATTTTCATGTGATACTTTTGCTATTTACGTGAATATTTTTTTGCTTTTGTACTTGAGTAACAAAACTGAGTCCTTCTTCCAACACTGATATTCTCTGATAAAGTTGAACATGCGAGGATTATTTAAAAAACGAGTACTTATCCCGAGTTACTAGCGATATACTCATGATCTGAGACTTGAGACTTTCATTTTGAGTCAGGCCGTGTTGCTCCCTGTTCGTTTTATTGTTTTTGAGCACCTCAGTATCAGGTGTTCTCTCTGCTTCTCCTCCAAGTTGTGTTTTTTCAAGCTCAAATCTCCCAGGATGCTTTGCAAACTCACCGTGTGTTGACCTTCACAGATTGGTACAGACCCAAGAAACTTCCCCCCACCACCGCGAGCGAACGGAGAGGTGAAGAGAATTTCATTTTGGCCGGTGTGTCTTTCATTTCTTCTGACCTGTTCAGAAGGGCGGCCATTTTGAAGGTGTGAGCGATGCCAGCGCCGCGCCGGTCTCCGTGGGGTCAGCCTCGTGCCAGCTGTTTGGGTTTCACAAGGCAAAGTGATTACTCATGTCACGTCCGATCACTCGCTTCACTGCTCGCAATATTTTAATTTTCATCAGGCAAAACACCAGAGACGACATGCTCCACTAACCTGTTTGTGTGGGGGAAAAGTGTAAAGAGATTTTGATAAATGAAGACTTCACAAATACGACACAAACCAACGAGACTAATTATGAGATTAAACTGGTTTTGTTTTGCCAATTATCCAAAACCAGGTGGACAGAAGCAGCTGCTACAACAACTGCTGTTTGTTTTCAGTTAGTAAGCAGTGTAGTTCAATTAGAGCAGGCATGCCCAAACTGTGGCCCGGGGGCCAAATGCGGCCCTCAGACCAATTTTTCTTGGCCCTTGATGAGAAAAATTTGGACGCCTCTGAATTAGAGCTTTTGTCCACTGATCCGAATGTTGGCGGTTTGAATCCTGCTGTGAGGAAGCTGGCCTGACGTGGTCAAAGTAGGAGGCGGACTCAGAAAAACCCCAATTTACAAAATTTATTTTAAGCACCATGGTAAACCGTGGACTAAAAATAAACTGTGCAAAAAAAAAAAATTAACAAAGAAACAGAAATGAAGAAACTAAGGAGAAAAACCCACATGTACCCTGGTTACACTGATGTCTCCTCGAACGTCTGATTGGCACTGCTTGTATTCCCCCTACACAGGAAACACCTCCCCCCGGTATACACCATATTCTTCACAGGGGCTGTGGGTATAACTTTAGCCACATCTCTTACTCAACTAACAAAATACACAAGACATTGAAACAAAAAAACAAACTTAAACCAGTTCTCCCCTCCACATGGTCCAGCCCATGGCCACCCCCAAGTCGGGGGTGCACACCCCCTAAACATCAACAGCAGAGAGGTCAGATCCATCGACCCACAGGTTGGAGGTGCGATTCCAGCTCCCACAGATGAATACTGTTGTTGTGTCCTTGTGCAAGACACTTAACCATCTCGCCCCCAGTGTCTGTGCACACTGGTGTATAAATGTGTGTGTGTGTGAATGGGTGAGTGGTTCCTTGATGTAAAGCGCTTTGAGTGTCATGAAGGTGGAAAAGCGCTGTATAAAAATGTTACAATTTAGTTATTATGAAATGGTTCCAAAAAGTTCCACCTTAAACGTAAATATACAGTTGTCGGAACATTATTGAAAAGTATATGATTTAGTCCTGGAAACTTTTAAGACTGTCTGGATTTGGAAATATCAAAGGATTCCACAAATGATGGATGTCCAGTTTTATTGTAGTTTTATTGTTTTTTTATTGTTTTATTTATTATCAGGCATATAAATGTGCTGCTAGTTGTATTACACATCATTTGAAAGTACTTATGTTGTTACTATATACTCACACAGATTATTGAAGTTGTCCAGGGTTTTGTTTGCTTTCATTTCGTTTGGACTGACCCGACTTCTCCAGGAGAGTATCCCAGGCGTGTGAAAAGACTATGGTGCTTTAAACGGGGACGAGGGGGCCTTTTTACTCTCACACACCTGAAGAAATCGGACTGCAGATGGCGCTGTTGTATCGTGAAAAAAAAATTATCAGTATATATTTACACAGATGTATATATATATATTTCATCTCTGAGTGTTATGGGTCCTCTTCATTAGTGTCCAAGCAGTATTTGTGTATGGATATTGATTTCGGGCACTTCAAAAGACAGAATAATATTTAGCTTTGAATTGTCAATTGCCATGGCAACAGTGCACATTTCCCATCCCGCTGAAACGCACGGATCTCGCCCGTGTCACTAATCATCGTCAGTCGTTATGGGCGTTGTTGTCGCTCGTCTGAAGCTCAGACTCGCTGTCATATCTGTTTCCCCTGTACCTTAAAAATGCCAACAAGCAGAGGAGAATGAATAAATATGTCTGCCGTCTCTCTCCTCTATATCATTTACATCTCTGGCTCCATAAAGTTAACTTCTTGGCTCTGGGCTGTCAGTGATTCAGCAGCTTCCTGATGCCTCCTCATCCTCCTCCTCCTCCTCGTCCTCCTCCTCCTCCTCCTCTTCTGTGTTTCCTGAGCCAGAGTTATGACTTGTATCTAGTCTGTATCGTGCCAGAGAACAGCAGCCTTCTGTCCCTCCTGCCGCTCTGCCAACCCCAGACTCACACTCGGTGCATACAAACAAGAACTTTACACATGCACCACACTTGGCTTTGGGTGATTAGGCATGTAAATAGTAAGAGTTACATGATCGGACATGTCGGAGTTTGAAATAATCTCACAAGATGTATGAATGATTGATATGAATACACTTCAAACTGAACAGATATATACTTGTACTGAGTGGTAAAGCTTATGTACTGTCTGTAGTATACTGGATTATATAGTGGTCAAGGAGATGGAAGAAGTACTCAGTTTTGACAGTAGAAAAGTAAAGTAAAAGTAAAAGTATCACATGAATACTTAAGTAAAAGCATTAAAGTAGACGTTTTAAAATTTACTTAAGGAGTAAAAAGTATTTTGCTCATATTTTGAGGACTTAGGACTTCAGATTTAGTGCTTTTGATAAGAGATTTGTGCTGTATCTTGCTCAACAAAAACTATTTCATCAATCATTTTCTTCTAGCTGTTTTTATTATTTTAGATTTTCATTTGCACAAACTACGTACTTGATAAAAACTAAATCTTCAGCCTTTTCAGCAGGTCTCACACAATAATAAAAAACTCAACGTAGTGAAGAGTGGAGTAGAAAATAGATACATTCTCTCAAATGTATTGAAGTAAAAGTAAAAAGTTTCCACTTTAAAATGTACTTAAGTAAAGTAGAGACACCTACAATTTGCGCATAAGTATAGTACTTTTCCACTTTTATTTCGTTACATTCCACTACTGCAAGAAATGCTTCCAGATTTATTTTATGAGCGCTGTTGCAACCTTTGTAAAATAGTATGTGAAGGAAAAGGGCTTATTAAGGTGTATAATAACTACACCTTAATAATGATAAGCAAAGATTTAATTCATAATGAACTCATCGTTTATTAAGGCTGTAAGTAGTGTCGTTATTAGCTCAGAATGAGGCGCTATCAAAGTCCACCGTCTGTATATTTACATAATGTGTGTAAATATATGCTGGCCTACATGTTTCTTTGATCAGTGAAAGCAGCTAATCCCTCTAAATCCTGTGTGTTATGTAAGTGCGGTAAGTCTGGAGACTATATGGCCCAATGACCCGCTGAACTGAGTGCGGCTCTGCAAACTGATCTGTGGGAATGTTACGTGCAAACGCAAAGACAAGCAGAAATATGAGCTGTTGCTGGTGTGGTCCCGGCAGTCGTCACTAGAGGGCAGAGTTTCTCAGTTTATTATAATAGTGCTTTTATAATGAGGAATATCGAACTTTTGTGGTGGAGGTTACAGCACATGCTTGTCCCTATGTAGGTGTTAATGCTTTACCTGGAACGTTCCACAGTATAGCATTAAACTTATGTATCTCCATGACGCTTCCAGGCCAGGTTACAGGTAAGATCTGCGAAGCGGTGACCTCACTCATAGTAAAAATGCATGTTTTTCATTGTGTTTTCGATCAATAAAAGCATGTATAGTAGAAGCTTGACCAGACAGATAAGTTTAAAGGCATACTGTGGAACATTTGAGGAGACAATCAGGTGATAAACCCTACCTGAAAAGTTACATAGTGTCCCTTTAAGTAGACTATATATGTTTTTTGTTTATTTTTTTTTTTTTTTTTTTTTTTATGTGCTTATTTGCAGAGATTTTAGTTACAGAAATAGTATCAGCCCACTTTTGGGACCAATTAAACATGAATAAAATGTTTAAAAAATTAATAAAATAAAATAAATAATAAATTAACAATAAATTTAAATTTAAAAATAAATAATTAAATAATGATAATAATAATAATAATAATAATGTCAAACATGAACAATTTAATGTGATATATTACAATATGGCACCAGACATGCTTTGGAGTATCAGCCTGGAACAAAAGGGGGTGTGGAGGCGAATGACCCTGAATCCAGAGAGGAAGAGGGTCAGTGAACACTCTCTCCCACCCATCCCGTCACGCACATGCACACGTCCTGCCTGCCACACATATACTACCACAGAGCGGGGAGGAAAAGGGAGGGAGAGGAGGAGAAACAGAGAAAGAGAGAAAGAGAAGAGGGAGTGCTACATCATTGCTGTCAGAGGGACATAGGAGCCCGTAGCAGCGGTGACGATATACTGCTCTGAGATGAGACAGTGAAACTCTACCTGAGGCCTAAAGAACTGCCCTTTTGCCCCGCGCTCTGGGGACACCACCCGGGTTTAATCAAAAACAACTAAGGGCAAATGCCATGGAGCTGCAGTGACTTTGCAAATCTGCTAATGGACCAACTCTGTGTGTGTGTGTTACATAATGACTTTAAAGGAGGCTGTAAATAAAGACACTGAAGTCGAAATTAAAATTTAAAAAGGTTTTTATCACTGTACGAAACGTTTTTGGAGGTAGTCATTTCCAATGATGTAACGTGACGTAGTAATAAAGTACTGGACGTAAGTATAAATTTGAGGTATAAGTAGATTTTAAAATGGATACTTTATACTTTTACTTTGGAGAGCAGCTATCTGTCACTTTAATACTTTTACTTAACTTGTGTGAGTATTTTTTGCTCCGGTATCTGTACTTTTACTTTTAAGTAACTAAATTGAGCCTGTTTTTATTTAATTTTACACAGAGGAGTTAAGAGTTATCCTATTTTTAGTTGAAAAAATGCAAAATATCAAAATGTAGTTGTAAAATATATGTTAAAATGTGTTTTTTTGTATCTTTGGGCTTTACTTGACACATTGGGTATTTACTAGATGAAAACGCACTTGTTTTTTACAGTGTATGTTTGGGAAGTACTTCGAAACTTCAAACCATGTGTGTTATGTTCTGACAAAATATATTACATAATTGACAACTGAATGAACAAAACAAACTTAGAAAAGTATCAAATATATTTAAAAGTTTAACGGAACAAATATTAAACCTTCTCCCAGATCTTACAGTAAAATCAAATAGCTCTTTATAATTTCACAACACATCATGGAACCACGTCATAAACATGTGCATATGGCTTTTCTCGTCTTAAAACATTAGCTTCAGATCACACTGTGTCCGTCTGTCAATGAACAGAAATATCCTTATAATTTGTCACATTATAACACAATCTCTTAACACTGCTCCAGCCGCTGGTTTGTGATCATCGTCTGCATTTGGACAGAGGAAAGTGCTCTTTTCAAACAACCCCACAAGAAAAAAAAAACATTTCCTGGTGCTGGTGTCCCATCTGTGACCTCTGACCCCGACCCTCACATAACTAGATCCATACCTCAGGCTGGACCAATAAGATTCAAGTCCTCCATCCCAACATGGACGACTATTGTCATTCATCACATCCAGGGACAGTTGTTTTTAACCACAACACGTAATACTTATTATACAGTGTATATGGCACATTCAGGAACTTTAATAATACTACAGTTAAATTAAGCCACAGTAAAAGTATCAAGCCCTCGAGCCTTTGTCCTCACAACCCTGATTTAAAATATTCACAATGTGTCTCTTTACATATTAAATAAAATATATAATAATACTGAGATTATTCGGACGCTCTTATCCCTCGTCAGGAGTCAGATCAATTAAAATCCACCGGGATCTCCAGTTTTACAATTGAAATCATATGTGCAAAATGGATATAAGCAAATAGATTTATCCAGTTCAGACAACATTACATTACAGTGAGCTGCTGAACACCTGGAAGTCACATTAACATGACATCAAATGTGAGACAGATGCATTAGTCAGTTTAACGGGGCCATAGACTAAGTACTGCGTAATGTCTTATATTCTGCTCAGGCCCTGGTACTTTCTGTCATGAAACACATTTGATGTATAATTCACTGTCAAACACAATGCAAATCACTGCACTTCAGCAGGAAAGAGGGTTTCTATGGTAACCTCAGAGGGTCAGAAATAGTGTATCTATGGGCTTCCGTCTCCGTTCTTGGTTTTGAGCACCACCAAACTGACCATGACAGGTATAAGACAGATGGGCGTGATGACCAGAGCGAAGACGATGGCTGGCGGAGGGTCGCTTGGCTCCTCCGATGGACAGTCCTGGAAATACTCCGAGTGAATGTCCAGAAACTTCTGCTCCACCAGAGTATTGGGCCACGGGATCATCAGACAGTCGGAGATCTCCTCTGTGCAAATGCTGAGGTTACTGTACAAACTGTGGTCGGAAAAGACAGCACAACGTCACACACTTAGCATCTCTTATGTGACCGTCCCCATGGAAACTGTCCAGACTACACAATGCATTTCCAAATCAGGTCCTTTCTAAAGATCATATGGCATCAAGATGTACCAACTTACCCGCTCACGTTGCCCCAGAAGCACCAGTCACTGCTACTTTGCGCCATGGCCGAGTGGAAGTTTGTTAGGCACAGTGAATCCAGAAGAATAGACAAGCAATCCATCATTTTTCCATTAAAGACTTCGTCACAGATCAGGCACATTTCAAGGCAGTGGCGAGAGGAATTCCCACAAGCTACAAGAACAAAGAATGGGGAATATTCAAAACTAGCTATTCATTCATAAGAAATTGTGCAAAATGAGTGATGTAATCTACCCGGTAAGGTATGGTTTGCGACGCTGGCATCTGCAAAAAGAAAGCAAAAAAAAAATGTAATGTATTCTCACACACAAGGCTTCTTTGATCTACCACATGGGCCTGTAAAATCCATGCAATATGTCACTTTTAAATCAAAAACTGTCCTCTTCATTAGATGCCCTCAAGATATTTGCAGCTGGATCAGACCACACACTCACTCACCGTAGACTGCAGACAGAGCAAAACAAATGAACGCCAGCACTAGCTTCATGTCAGACAAAAAGATTTAGAATTCTGTCCTGTCTCGGGTTGATCAGCATGTATAGACCGCTTCCCACACGCTATATACCGCAACATAACAGGAAACCGGCCCGGCTGGTTGTATGGAAAGGTTGCCCTCGGTTACCAGATGTCCAAACAGTGTTACCCGCGGTCACCAGATGTGCACGTAGACCTGGCCCTATCGGCTTGGCAGCAGCTCCCGCTATCCCCAGACGCGCGTTTCTTTTTGGAGTTTTCTTCTTCTTTTTCAAAGGGGTGGAGGCTACAAAAGATTGTCCTCTCCATCCTCCCAAATAAAAAGGGAGCACACCCAACGACTGAACACATGGGCAGGACGCACATCTGAAAACCCTTTAGTCTTTAACTCTTCTTCGTCTTCTGTGTTCGGCTCTCTCAGTTTTCTCACAGTCCTGGGCCCAGCTTGTGATTTATTTGCCTTTCGGGCCACGCTGCCAAATAGGAAACATAAGTAAACATTTAAGATTGGGAGGTTAACTCAAAGGAGGGAGATGAGGATGTACCTTTTGTGCATTCATTTGCTTATCAATATGTCATTTATTCATGTGCGTTTCCGGTTGTAACTCTTTTCATTCATTCATATGTATGTTTTTTTTTAATACAATAGTGTAAAAGTCAGGATTTGTAATGTTGTAGTTTCATAAATGTTTGTTTTACCTGATTTTAGATAGCGAAATGAACTTTTTTACTTAGACGAAGCAGAAGAACTTTGGATTCTTTGTGTCTAGTCAATGTCACAAACTGGTCTGTTCCTTTTTAAGACAAAAAAACCCCCAATTTGGATCTTGACCGTGCATTTTTAACTTCTTTACCACTGCAGGATAAGGGCGAAACATCCAAGTGGTATCGCTTATAAGCCCAATGCTGTACCGCTTTTATTGTGGGTGGATGCAGACCGGGGACGACATTATTTCAGATGTGGCCCTGCAGCAGTGTGCGAGCAGCTGTTTAAAGCCAGCTATCACAACACGTGCAGCACAAGCAACAAACTGATACTTTCACCATATGTGCGTGTGGGAATGAGCCCCATCACGAGGGGGTCTGCGATGTAGGCTACAGCTGGGGTGGTTCAGCTCTGAGCGAAGTCTGGGCGAAGCGTCTTCATTGGCTCAATCTAAACCAAACGCGCTGTTCGTGTTTTCTCACGACCGACTTATTCGCTTGTATCACTGTTACCACATCGGGCCCCTCTCAACATCTGTTCGCAGAGTTTTGATTTAGTAACGACATCAGGAAGTGTGTCTTTGGGCAGGGGCGGGACTTCAAGGGGGGATAGCCGGGAATAAGATAGCTGCAGTTAAAGGGACCGTGTTCACCATGTTGCCGTGGTTTCACAACTCCAAAGTTCATGCGTTGAACACAGACGTCGCATGGGGTGAGCGATGAACAAATCCAGGAAGTGGAGCCAGGTGGGGGACTGCGCGTTATGAGGTTCGAGTTAACCTCTGACCTCAAAGCATCATGGGAGCTGGAGTCTGCTGCTGGTGCTGTGTCCCCCCCCCCCCCCCCCCCCCCCCCCCCCGTCAGCACAGACCTCCCCGCGAGCTGATGTTGGACCATAATAATAATAACACATACACAGGGAGGACTTGGCAGGGACGTGCTTTTACGTATTTGTTAGCTAGCAGCGATGAATGAGCGTTAGCAGATCTGCCAAACCCCATGAAAAACTTCTTCAAACGAAATAAATTACAAAAATGAAACCCTTCAGGATGAGTGTCACAGGAAATTAAGCAGGCCTCCCACTGACCAGAAGGTTGTCAACCCAGTGGTATTTTTGTATCATTGGATTGAGCAGGACCCTTGCCCACTCACTTCAGACAATTTGACAAGACAAGAATTGATATTATGACTCGATGTGTCCAATTTGATGATCATCATTTTTAAGTTAATGTCTCTAAACTAGGACTTGAACAGGACAGGTCTCCATCAGGACTAAACTGGGCTCAAACCAGGACCAAATCAGGACAAGTGAACGCACCCTCTTGATTTATAGTGACTCACTTGTTCGTTGGCATATGTTTTATACCAGCGGCCCTTTCCTTCCATATTACAGTAACGTGTGGGAGTGGTACAAACATACACTGGCTTGTGGCCTGGTTTAAATCAACCACACAATCACAACACTTTGACTGATTTTTAGTCTTAAGAAAACAATCTGACACACACTTTGTTTCTTTCTCTACAGGGAGCGCGTGCACTTGTGTAATAGCAGTGAAGATGGACACACATGACGCAGCACCCAGCAGCGATTACAAAAGTGAAACTCAATATAAGAATTTTTTAGCCAAAAGTTTATACAACACACAAGAACAGTCTGAAGAAATAAGTAGGAACAAAAAAATCTGAACTTACTCGAGTGGTCTTCTATCGTGCCGGGGGAGAAATGCTCTGTAGGAAAAGAAAGTTATTTTGTAAACTTTGTACTTTGTTTATTCGTATATATCTCATAGTAATACGTACCTGACATCGTGGGTTCAACTGCGAGCTTTTCATTGATGAGGCAAAGAGTCTGTCTGGCTGAAAAAACAATGAGAACGTGTTGAAATATAAACTACAAATGCAGTTTCGGTTATGAACAAAGTACAAAAAGTTGATATGAAATTATTAGGGTAAAGGAAATTGCATGACAAGGCTGTGGGGAAAGAGCAGATCAATGCATCCTCCCATTGTTTTAACACGGCCACAAGGATATCCTGAGAGATATAAATATATGTGTAATGTGACTAAAATATAGAATCATTTGAACAACAAAAAGTTTATTTCGAAAAGTAGTTTCATCGTAATTACTATATATATATGCATTACCAAAGGAATGACAACCTTTGATAATTGATTCTAAGTAGCAGAGTAAAGTATAATTAATAGTTTCACTTACCACAAATGAAAATTATAATGAAATAAACAAAACAGCAAACTCTCTTTGCTTGTGGTTTTGGCCTGTCATCGTGAACTCTTCTTCTATGCCGCTCTGGAGTCCCATCTCTTTAGGAAGCCTCTTTAAATCAACAGGAAGCACACATTTCCTTAAATGGGCGGGTGCCGACAATGAAAAGAGACAGGAGTTTGGGATAAGCTCGGAGCATTTTGTGTATCAGCAGCATCAGTCCAGTGTCTCTGCTGGTGTCCGCTGTCCTGGTTTGAACAGGCAGAGCCCCACCTTCTCCCTCCACATCGCTCGCACTCACAGAGGAGCTACTCTTAGTGTCATCAGGCAGATTAACACAGGGATCATTTCTGCAAAAAAGTCACCTTGCTTCTACCAATATGCAGGCGCTGTACAGATATTTTAAGTTGTACTATGGAACTTTACTTGGTTGGGGGTCTGTCTGCTTATTTCTATGGAGATAATATTTCTTGGCCAGGAATATTCCACAGTATGGCATTAAGGATGTGCTATTTAGAGCTTATTCAATTACCTTTAGTTTATTTGACTTGTTTGGAGATCTGATCTGCAGCTTGGCTTGGTAATATTTCCTGCCTGTCTCCAATAGAACTTCAATGCCACACTGTGGAACATTCTACCAAGGACACAAGCAGGTGGTCCATCCTCCACCAGAAAAGATAGCGCATCTCTAAATTGCATTGCTTTGTCCATTTATTCCTGCTTCACTGAACTATTTAACATTGCAAACACATGTTATTTTGGATACATGAAAATGCGCAGCTGCCGTGGGGCAAAACAGCAGTGATGTGGCTGCCATTTTGCAGTAGTATTTGTTCTCCCCCACAAATCATTCTTGTGCACATCAGTGGCTGAACAGTATGCACTGGGATCGAATCACCACTGTATCAGATCTCATCAGTTTCAACTGTTCAAAATGAATAAAAGTACGAGAGATGATACTAAGCGGGTGTACGTGTGTGTCTGTGTGTGTGTGTGTGTGTGTGTGTGTGTGTGTGTGTGTGTGTGTGTGTGTGTGTGTGTGTGTGTGTGTGTGTGTGGTGTGTGTGTGTGCGTGTGTGAGTGTGAGTGTAATGGTTTCATAAATCATTATCATTTTCCAGGGGTGTAACCGCAAAAGGTCACTAAAGGTGATTGCATCCCTTATTGGGTCATTTCCATTCATTTCCAATACCACAGCTGCCCATTCACTGCTGTCTAATGCACACCATACACTTAAAATACTCTTGTTTTTCTAATGTTGAGTGAAACCACATGCTTTTTCAATCTTTTGCGCTGTCTCCGAGGATGACACAAACCTCCACCTCTTGCTCTGACGTCACTCAACTTCTGCGGTGAAAAGAGGAACGCTGGGATCTCCGGCACCCACGTCAGAAAGGGATGACTACTGCACCAAAAAAAACAAAAAAATAATGGAGTCAAGCCTATAGCAAAGGCTGCAACACTTTCTTTCATTCTTTCACTGTCATTGCAGACTATGTATTTTTAAGGCAATGCTGCTTATACAAGGACCTCATAATAAATATGAATAAATAACAACTCAAACATATCTGGAATTAATGTTAACTTTATGCGTCTTTGAAGCTGTTTCCAAGTCAAACAGTTTTTGTTTATAATACTCAAATTCACAAAATTGTCAAATTTTGCTTACGACTTAACTTGTGTGTTTGTTTTCCATTGACAGTTCATCCTAAACAGCTGTAGACAAAAGAGAAGGAAACTGTACATAAATGTGTTAAAAATTTAAATAAACTATAACCATGTCTTTGCCAGAATCATTCAGTGAAGCTTTTGGTCACTTTAAATTCATCAGACCAAAGTCACATTGAATCATTTATTTCCATTTCCCCAATTTGTTACAAATGTCAAGAGAGCTTTTAGTGTCCTCGCTGAAGTAGCACGACTGGTAGAATGTGACTGACTGTGGTAACACGTCTGGAAACATGTCTGGAACAAAACAGTGACTATAGACCAGGTGTGTCAAACTCAGATTCACAGAGGGCCAAAAGCAAAAACTCTGACTAGGTCTTGGACCAAACTAAATATTCACTGAAAAATTTCAACAACATCTGCATGTTTTTCAGAAGGTATGGATTAAATCTGAGTGAGGCGACAGGTAGCAGATGCTAATAAGTGTCAACTGAAGTGGTGGGGCCGGCGCCAACACATTTGCAAAGCATTCTGGGATTCATAGTATTATAGGTGCATGTGCTATACTGGCGGGGCAGCCGGCGGGTCAGCTCTAATACATACTTGATATGATCTCGTGGGCCAAATATATTTATATTGAGGGACAAATTTGGCCCACGGGCCTGAGTTTGACATGTCTGCTATAGATTATACTACTCTATTCTGGACTTTATTTTAGAAAAAACCCTCAGAAAGAAAGAAAAAAACATCCTCATGTTTATAGCGTATGCCTCCCTGACGTCTGGTGCAAGGTGGATCCATAATGTGAAGACCAATAGGTTGATGTAATGTTCTCGAGCACTAACACAATGCCATGAGGAAAAATATGTGCCTTCTTTACCCATTTCAGAACACATTTTATCTGATGTGAACTATAATAAATCCTGATTTTGGATCATGACTGCAGTGTAAAATACTTTAAATCTGTGATGAGTTATTTGGCCACTTTGCACACACGGCTTTACAGAAAATTGCCAATATAAGACACATGTAGGACCTTTGCATTGTTTTCAGGGTGACTTGCCCATTTACAACAAATCAGTTTGCTCTCAGTTCAAGTTCTCTGGGCAGACTTCCTCTTTATGACTCTGTGACCTGGGGCCTTTTTAAATAGAAATTTTGACCTAGTCAATGGCTCCCTCTGGAGGAAGAAACTAGAGCTACGGCTGGCGCTGGTCGGAGCTATAGGCTCTATAGGAATGTTTACACAGAGTCTATTACATAACACTGTTTTTGTTCCATATCTGGCCCTAACTGTTTTTTTAGAGAGCGCAGCTGATGCAGGGACTCTTACAGACACTGATTTTAAACTCACTGTAATAAATGTTCTGCTTATTGTGACACGTGGGTAACATCAGGGAGCTCGAATATAAATTAGAGTTGTTTTTTTTTATAGTTGCAGCGTTGGTAAAACACCAGTGAGATGAGCCATCCTCCGCTGCTGTTGTGTTAAAGTGGCAGTGGAGGGACACTTACATCAGTTCCTGTGTGCACCTCTAAATGAACGACGTGCGCCGCTGCTGCCTCACCAGACTTACTCGCAGGACGCAGCAGAATAGCCATAAATCGCGTCGGAGGTGTTGCTGGGAACTGCGATCAAAATAAAGACGTCACCTCGCGCTCGGGTTGGTTTAGCTGTGGCGAGGCGAAGTGCGCAGCTTTTCTCCTGATCTACAATAACAACACGCTCCTCCAGGAGCAGCGGTGGCACCATGACCGCGGAGAACGCTGGGTTTTTGGAGAGATCTCCTCGCCTCGTGGACGTAAGATCTGCGTCAGATCCATAGCGAAAGAGAGCGTCTAAAACTGCTTTGCCCAGGACAGCGGATTGGATCGTACTGCGCAAAGAGGGACTAAAGACGTGCATTTGAAGGTATTTAATAAGAACTGCGACACTGTTGTGCAGATGGGCAAAGGGTAGTTCCAGCGCACTTCACAGCCTCAAACGTGTGCACAACTTGAAGCGTGGACAGCGCGTACAAACGAGCTCCTTTTGGATTAAATTTACATTTTTACGCACCGTCTATTCCCATGTGCCCGCTGCGTGTGAACTCTTATTAGAGTGATTATGAAACAGTGGGTCTGTAGGCTACTACGCACTTTTCATCTACGCTTCATATTGGTTTTCTGAGCGGCACGCCCACCCCAGAGCAGTGTGGATGCCCTCATGTCAAACGGGCACATGCACATTTAATTATGTAAGAGCTTGTTGTTTACTACGAGTTCGTGGCAGCAGCGCGATGCGATGACCACAAACTGGGTCCCATTGGTGCGTTTAAAGGCGTGTGGGCTGCTTTTTACACATCAGCTGTCAGTTTTGTTTTGCCAACACAAGAGGGCGCTTCGTAAATGGACATTTAAACGGGAAGATGAATGGGGAAGTTTCTCATCCTTACGAGCTGTCTACTACATCACCACCAGTGGGCAAAATGTGGCTGTGTTACATGATATTTGGAAACGTAAAATATCAAAATTAATTTAATGTGCAAACTGAATCTAATACATAAATAATTTCATCGGAGTTAGACTGTAACTTTACATATTTTGTTGGACTTTAGAGGTGATCATTTCTGCTCCACGTGGCAGGTGACAGAAGCACATACCTTATATTATTATATTATGTTTAGTGCATATTTTATTTCTTGACAGTACAATATTATTTGTTTTTCCTAGACTCATCTCCTCTCATCCCACTGACACACTTCCTGAATACATCCTTGTATTTCTTCACGTCACACCACTGTAACTTTATATCTTCTTGTTTTTACTGCAGAGCCATGGAGGAAACGACTACAGCTGCTCCACCCACCGGCCCTGGCACCGTCCCCTCCGCACCACGAGCCCCCGCTCCCCCCTGTGCCCTGTCCCGCAGCCTGCTGGAGTGGAGACGCAGAGTCAAGTCTGAATACATGCGCCTACGCCAACTTAAACGCCTTAAGAAAGCAGAGCAGGTCAAGGTGAGGACGTACTTATCGTTTACAACATTACAACCAGTGAGGGCATATAGTCATTGTGTCATTGGGCAAGACACTTCACCCAACGTCCCTGTGTACAAATGTGGTTATTATCCTTTACTTACAGTTTCAATTTCTTGTTGTTGTCCAGACCCTGTTCATGGCAAACAGACAGAAGATCGAGGAGCAGACCGGTGTTTTAAATACAGAATGGTCAAAGCTCCGAATTCAAGCCATTCCCATGTCGACATCCATTGGAGCCCTGCCCAGCAAAAAGGTACAATACAACGTGCCTTTAAACACTGCATCTCACTGTATATATTGGTCCTGTTAAAAGAAGCAAGATGCTGCTAAACTGTATTTACCAATCACATTTTATTTACAGTTTTGGAATTCTCTCTAAAAACACATTAATATCCACAAATAAGGCCTAGCGTTATACCTGCATTCCAGATGTGCTCGGCGGAGTCTGGCTTCCCGTCCTTCAAGCCTCAGTCAGTTCCTTTGAGACCACTGTCTACTGTGGCAGCCATTCCCTTCATGTACTCCTGGTCACCTCTGCAGCACAACTTCATGGTACAGTCCAGTCTTTTGGTCCGCTGTTAGTATTAGTGTAGTACGAGTGTAGTTAAGTACTAGCACAGAACAGTTATTTCATGGCGTTTACCCAAGACACATGCTTTAAATTTTGGATACATGTTTTGATGAAATAGGTGGAGGATGAGACTTTTCTTCATAACATCCCGTACATGGGCGATGAAGTCCTGGAACAAGATGAGGCCTTTTTGGAGGAACTCATTGACAACTATGACGGTGTCCATGGCGACAGAGGTGAACCTGTTTAGTCTTTTTGTTGAATTTATTTGCTAGATATGAAACTTTGTCTGTGTTTGTTGCTGTCAGCCGAACACAGCCTGCTACCTTGGATTGTTTTGTTTGCTTGTAATGTCTCCTTCTACATCTTACTTGTGAATGGATTGTGGATGCTTGGGCTCACGTATCTGCTTGTACTGTTCTTTGAGCTTTCGCAAAAGTCGGTATCGTTCACGAGGAGCGGTGCGGCAACAAAACGGACTCTGATAGTGACGAGAGGGAACCTGGTGTATTTTTATAGAAATCTAGCGCAGCTGTTCATTTCAGATACAGAGATGAAGACTTTGATGGATTTGTGAATTAATTGAAAAAATGATGTGAGCATATGCTAAATACTTGAATAAAGCACAACCGAACACAGTATGTGCTCTAAAAACGGCAAAGGAAGCAAAACTAACATGCATGTTTTACCGTTAAATGCAGAAAAAGCACCCATAACTGAACTGCGCCTTATAATCCGGTGCGCCCTATGGCTGTGAAATTACGGTATTTAAAATTATACTGTTAAAGCAAACTTTCGCTTTTATTTTGTAAATCATAACAATTTTACACCATATTTGCCAGTTCCTCTCTGCTGGGGTGTACTTGAAATACGTTGTTCTTATTTTGTCATGTTCCTAGAGGGTGGATTTATCAGTGATGAGGTCTTTAAGGAGCTGGTCGAGGCCCTGAGCCAATACCCTGATCAAGAGGAAGAGGAGGAGGAGCCGGCTGCAGAGACAGTTGTGAAGAAGGACGACGAGCGGATTCTGAGGAGCAGTTCTGCAGTGGAAGCATCAGACGACACCAGACCTGCCATTGTGCCATTTAGCAGGAGGAAGAGGAGAAGTACTACAGAGGGTGAGGGTGCAATTACACAGAGCGAGTCAAATAGTTCGCCAGAATGTAGTGTCGCGAATGGAGTAACGGTGAAAGACTGGAGTGTTTGTTTTGTTCTGTCTCACAAAAATAATTGATATTTAACACTTTTAATATGAAGTTACAAAGGCCTGAGTAAAAGTTGGCCTTCACAGAAAAAGTAATTTCTGTTGCTGAATAGATATAACATATAAATATACAGAATGGGCTTATTCTAGTGTTGTATTTCTCAAACTTTTCAAAGCAAGTATCACATTTGGCCTTCCAAGTACCACCAGGTCTAAAGTAGGTCTATAACATGATTAGTTCAGGGCTGAAACAGGTCTGGAGTATGAGTAAACCATTTCTATTACAATTCAAAGCAAGATTTAACTCACAGTAGGGCAAAAAAGTGGATAAATGTAACATAAAATTATACAAACACTTACCCCCACCACCAGAAGTAGAGTAAAGGTTGTTAATTCTCATATTATCCAGTAAATGTAACTTATTTTGTATTAAAACAGTTCAAAAGTATTAAGCATGATTTCGTTTGTGATTTTTTTTTTTTTACAGCAAGAGACCTGTCCACCTGTAAGGCCATTCCCAATGATAAGATATTTACAGCCATCGCTTCAATGTTTCCCTACAAGGGCAGCACCGAGGAGCTCAAGGAGAAGTAAGAGTTGCAAAAAGCACATTGTATAAAAGCCGACTGTTGCTTAGAGTCGCCATGGAGATGCTCAGACAGAAGAGCTGTAATGAAGTTTCTTTTGTGCACTTTTCACATTAGTAACAGTGAAGAAAAGAGGCATTTGGCTTTTAGACTGATTTTGTACTAACGATTATACTGTTAAAGTTTAGAATTGGGACCACAGATAGTTTGAAACAAGTAATGTTCTCAAATTTTGATATGAGATGTATTGATGAAGAAAATATAGACGATACACGATAATATTGAAACTAATTTATACCAAGTAGATTTATTCCCCAAAAAATAGTCTAAATGTACGATTAAAAAAACATGTATGATTAAAACACATGAGCTACACTAAATAAATAGCTGAATGAAACACTTCAGTATTTAGTTTGCATCTATAATGTGTTATAAAAGTGATGGAATCTGATTAGAGAAATGCTGAATTGGTTTGGTCAGTGTATATTCGTAGGTTTCAGTTTCCTTTTATATGTTTGAGGACTTTTTCTCATTCAAAATAGCACCAAGTCAGTGCATATGAACCACAACAACTTTATACTCTTGAGATGATAAGCTTGACTGTTAGTATAATCTCACTGTTTCTATATGATATTGACAAGCTTTATTTTTGTCTACTTTTTTAATCAGGTACAGGGACTTATTGGAGCCTCCAAACCCAGTGAAGCTGCCTCCCCTCTGCACTCCCAACCTGGACGGACCCTACGCCAAGTCAGTGCAGAGAGAGCAGTCTTTGCACTCCTTTCACACTCTCTTCTGCAGACGTTGCTTCAAATATGACTGTTTCCTCCATCGTAAGTGCACTTAAGTCATTTTAATGTTGTGAGTATTGTAAGGATCATCATTTTAAAACATCTTTGAAGCTTTCCATGCCACGCCAAATGTTTACAAGAGAAAAAGCAAAGAATTCCGTATGGAGACGGAGCCATGTGGAGACAACTGCTTCTTGTTACAGGTAAATGTCCCATTGCTTCCATCATTATTATAATTCCCGTACTTTTCCTTTAAAAAGTTAAGCATGTGTTTTCGTTGAAGAAAGGGGCAAAAGAGTTTGTGGAGCAGAACATGCTGAGGTCCCAAAGGTCCCGGAAGAGAAAGAAGGCTCCACGTTCCACTGGCTCCAGCTGCCCTGGCCCGTCCAGCGAGGAGGGCAAAGAGGGTGACAGTGACCACGAGACCACCTCCTCCTCTGGTAGGGCTTCTCTTTAATAACATGGACTGCACAACTCATCATGTTTAAGCATCTCAGATGCTTTAAATACAAATGCGTCTAATAGACATTTAATATAAAAATATCTTGTATTTTGTCCCCTCTCTCCACTCGGCCCATACTCTTCACTCATATCCTGCTTTTCCGTCCTTATGTGCATCTTGTCTCACAATCAGTTTGTTCTTGCCAATAAAAACAAACGAACACCACAGGAGGGGATCATCTTCCTCCCTGAAGCTGTTATTGTGCAGTGTCATTAGTGCTCTGCAGGACTCTGCCAGTGACTCAGCAGACTCCAGGCACGTGTCGAGATAATGTGGAAAAACAGATTGTTGAATAGATTAATAAAACACTTAGAGGAGGAGCATGTGCTCGGCTTTAGGCTTGTTGCCAAGCAACATTAGCCCGTCTGCTGCTGCTGTGTTCAAGCATCAATCCTGAAATCCAAAAACACATTTGCTCTTGTGTCTTCTAAGCCTGCAGCTAAAACGTGGCCATCTTTTAAAGTGTTTCTGCGTGATTCCAGAAACATGAAGGGATTTTGGTGTATGTCTTAAACAGAGGGGAATTCTCGGTGCCAGACGCCCACTAAAGTGCGTGTGGGAGAGGAGGAGGCGGAGCCTCAGGGCTGCTGTGTGGAGTGGAGCGGAGCAGAGGAGTCTCTCTTCAGAGTCCTTCACGGCACATATTTCAACAACTTCTGCTCCATCGCGCGCCTCATCGGCACCAAGAACTGCAAAGAGGTGTCCACACTTAGCACTCGGTCAGCTGTCAGCACTCACAAACACGTTAGCATATTGTGCCAACACATTTCAGTCCTACTCTGAGACCACTGAGATTAAATTAGATTAATATCAAACACTAAACTTAGATTAGTAAGATCAAATCTGGGGTCTGACTTTTTTCCTGTAAAAATAGGTTTGATTATTTTTTAAATCATTGTTTTGTTAAAAATCACACCACTGTCTAATGTCTGCATCTATATATACAGTATTTTATTGATTGTAGGCCCAAAAGAAAGCATCTGATACGTTGTTATGTTATGGTATGAGAGCTGTTTAGTTGAGGGTGGTCCACCCTTCATCACCTTGCCCTGTCTGACACAGCTGTGCACACTGCCAAAAAAGTCATGCATGTGAATACTACTAAGCAAGCGACAAGTTATACTCATGGAAAACAGTTTGGACTACTTTCTCTTCTCCCAGTTTGAAACCCGGGTCACCAGCGTTAAGTTGATGTCATGTGAGTAAGTCACAAAACTCTCAGAACTTGCTTGACTCAAACAGAGAAACATTTGAATCATTGTGCTGGAGTGTTACACATCTCTTGCGGTGGGCTGGTGTGGATAATTGGGTGAACTTCACACAGAATGGTATGTAGCACAATAAACATAGATGTTTACCAGATGGAAACTGGCCCTCCTATTTTCTGATCATATGGGATGTGTTTGTTTAACTTTGAAAATTCAAGCCTTCAAGGCTGATTACCTACACATTATTCACGTACAAAGTATTGGAAACAGCGAATTCCCAAAATTATAGACACAGACTTTTCTGGCTGTGTTTTTGAGTCGGAGAATGTCCAATGTGTGTTTTTGTCGTCCTGCCATAGAAATGTGGTAAGCTGCTCTATGATTATGCATGCCTGTGTTTCAGGGAGCAGACCAAGCATGGGTTTTGGCAACCCTATCAGCTTGTATGTTTAGTCATTCAGGGTTTTTAAATCAGAGGACAGAAAGGAAGTGGAAGTTCTGTGGTGTAATCTTAAGGATTTCACTACACATAGAAGAATATGTTATTTCCTAGCTAAACCTTTGGAGGTAAACCAGTCAAACTTAATCATCATTTGTTTTAGGTATATGAGTTTGCTGCAAAGGAAGTCTTGATCCATAGAGTTCCTCTGGTGGATGGCGGCATCTCTCCTCAAAAGAAGAAAAGAAAACACAGGTAAAATTACACATCTGTCTGCTCTGTATATGTTGTTATTCCTCAAACTGACTTACGTTTTGTTCTTGGTGTAGGTTATGGGCAAAGATCCAGCTAAAGAAAGGTACTCCCCTCTCTGACTCACTGTTAGCTTACAGAGCTGTTGCTGATGCTATGTCCTCTGCCGATCCAGATAACTCATCCAATCAGGTGTACAACTACCAGCCATGTGACCACCCGGACCACCCATGTGACAGCTCCTGCCCCTGTGTTATGACCCAGAATTTCTGTGAGAAGTTCTGCCAGTGCGAGACCGAGTGTGAGTGTCACCTTACTCTAAGCTTCACTGGTCCAAACCATTTCATGAGTAAGTCTGTCTACAAGAAAATATATGGATAGAGTAGCCAAAAATGTACTTTAGTAAAAGTTTTAATACCTCAGAATAATATTACTCAAGTAGACGTAAACAGTAGACATCTGGATACTTTTTTAGTCTTTCAAGTAAGACTAAAAAAGTATTTGGTGCTGAATAACTGGACGTAGTATCAGATATTGTATATTTTTCTCTTGTAATCAAACAGGCATAGCATAAAATTAAGCTCAAATATGGATGTTTTCCAACTTTTAAAATCATATCTTACAGACTTACAGGAGCAGTTTTACTCAAGCATAGTTACTTCAAAATATTATCACTCAAGTAGAGGTCAAAAGTACTGTATAGTGTGATCAATTACTTCAAAAAGTTGTCCAGTGTGTACTTTTTACTGCCTTTCCACTGCCTATTGTTTGTATCAGGCCGGTTATTCAGAGCACAGAGGCAGAATGTAAAATGATTCTGCAGTATTTTGGAGTCAGGGGAGAGAGTGTCCTCCAGCTCAGGGAGAGGAGGGTGTGTTACTGCAGCACAAATGACCCAGAGCTGTGATTCCCTCAGTAGCCACACGGCGGAGAAGTGTGTGTGTGTGTGTGTTTGTCTGTGTGTGTGTGTGTGTGTGTGTGTGTGTGTAGTTCAACCTCTGGCATAAATCCATTCTAGAGGCAGGCAAGATGGCAACAAATCAAATGGTTTTCTTATAGCCTATGTCACAGTATCACTCAACAGTTGCCCATCAACCCTTTCCGGCCATAATTCAGTCACTCAAATACCATTCTCATAATTCGCCGAGGCAGTTGAAGTGTCTTGCCCAAGGACACAACGTCAGTATACTCTAGTTCAAGCAGGGATCAATCAAACCTCTTTGTCAAGGCTCAATCTCCTCTGATATTGGAAGGTTGGACCCATAGACTGAATATAAATGGATATAGCTAACGTCCAGCTCCATCGACTCTGGCTTCAATTCGCTTTACATGGGAAAGCTGTCGCCCCTCTCTCCATAACTGCTGCTGTCAGGCTCATCATTTTGGTCTTAAAATGTTCGAACTGACCTGCTCTACATGATGCTGGTATTTTACTCCGCTATTATGTCCAAAACTCAAGATATGAACATTAATAACAGACAAATCAGACACCTTCTTTCACAGAGGTTATTCCAGCTAGCATTAGCAGCAGGTATGAATGATAGCGTTTCTAAGCATCTGCTCCCTGTGGGCAGAAAGGGGCCTTACCTTCACCAACCTCGCTCAAAATTGGTTCTTTGGTTGCTATGATACTCGCAGCTAGAATACCAAATATGGAACTCTGCTCCAAATTGGCCCCTGTGACTGCTCTAACCTCGATGAGCTTCATTCAAATGGACATGAACGCTATGGGTGTCGTCACACTCACTCAGTCCACTTCTTTATACAGTCTGTAGTTGGTTGTTGTTAACACTTGGATAGGAGACCTTTGGGAATACCAAGTGTCACGGGGGGTAGCAGTGGCTCTTTTGGAAACTGTAGTCATGTCCTTAAGCAAGACACTTCACCCACCTTGCACCTCGACTAGTATGAACGTGGTGTGTCAGTGACTGGTCGTGATCAGCGGGACTGATGGTGCAGATTAGCAGCCTTGCTTCTGTTATTCTACCCCAGGGCAGGTGTGGCTATAAAAGAGGCTTACCACTACTGAGTATGGAGTGAATGAGTAATACAAAACTGTAAAACGACTTTGAGCATCTGGGAAAGTGCTATGTCAGACTAATGCATTATTATATAAGTTTGCTTTTGGGTTGGTTGTCATGCAACTCAACCCTTCATGAACCAGCATGATAGAGAGATAAGTCAACATTTATTTATGCTTTAGAAAGATGACTCTTGATTATTTGTTTTAAACCAGCCCCCCTCCTCAAACCCGCTTACCTTCCGAGATGTGATGACTCACAAGATCAACTGACCTTTGGGTTGGTCGTCATTTGACCCACCCAGATATAAAAGGGATAAGTCAACATTTGGTTATGCTTTAGAAGGATGGTTCTGGATGATTTGTTTCAGACCAGCCCCCCTCCTCAAACCGACTTAGCTTCCCAGATGTTACAAGATTTAAGTAATATTTATTTATTTATTTCTAGAGATGAAGCGTCTCAGTTTTGAGGGGCTCCTCTGACCTTTGGTTTGGACCATCTGACCGTTGGGTTGGATGTCATTTGACCCACTCGTACATAAAAGGGATAAGCCAACATTTATTTATATTTTAGAATATCTGTTTAGCTTCCAAAATGTGAGAAGATCATCTGACCTTTGGGTTGGATGTCATTTGACCCACCCAAATATAAAAGGTATAAGTCAACATTTATTTGTGCTCTGGAAAGATGGATCTGGATGATTTGTTTCAGACCAGCTCTCCTCCTCAAACCATCTTAGCTCTGGGGCAGTGCCAGATATTTTTGGTTGGGGGAGCTAAGGGGGTGCTGACTTAACATGTTAATTTAGAGCCTTTTAACAATGGAGCATACCCCTCATCCTCTACCATGTTTGCTTTGCTGTTTTAAGTTTAAATGTAGTTAGCCTCTGTAGTGATTTATAAATCTTAACTTGGATTCTTATATTTTGGCATTTTAAAATTTGTAGTCGAGATTGGGGGAGCTGTGGAAGTGCATGGGTCGTTCTAGGGGAGGCTAGTGCCCCCTCAAGCCCTCCCCTGGCACCGCCCCTGGCTTAGCTTTTGAGATGACAAGATTTAAGTAACATTTATTTAGTAAGAGGATAAACCCCTCTTTCTGATCTTTGGGTTGGATCATCTGACGTTTGGGTTGGATGTCATTTGACCCGCCATTACATAAAGGCCGACATTTATTTAAGCTTTGTTTTAGAGCAGCCCCCCTCCTCAACCCCGCTTAGCTTCCGAGATGTGACGAGATCATCTGACTTTTGGCTGGTTTTCGTTTGACCTGCCCGTACATAAAAGCGGTAATTCAACATTTATTTACGCTTCAGAAAGATGGTTCTGGATGATTCGTTTTGATACCGGCCCTCCTTAAACCCGCCTATTCCCGCACACTGAGTCAGCATTGCCAGACAGGAAGCGTCTCTGGCTGCACATGTGTCTCCTCAGCGAACTGGAGGGAAATCAAAGAGATGTGACACGCAGTGGGCTGATATACAACATCGTCCTCCGTGCTGTGATGAGTCAGACAGCTGTGGCTAAACTCATTCAAAAGAAACGCACACATACACACGCACAGGCTCTAAATGAGACGTTAAGTAATGCTCCGCTTCAACTGCTGCAGAAGACTTTCACTTTTTCTTTTGATCCCCCCCATTCATCTACACGGTGTAACGGTAGCGGAGCGCAGAGGAGATTTCTACCACCAGAGGGCCTACACACAGAGATCCTTTGCATTATTCAGGAGTCTGTGCCGCGTCTCTATCAGGGGTGGTGTATATGAACTGAGGACTCTCTCTACACACAGTATACTGTCTCTGAACTATACAAAACATCTCCATTATCTAAACTGATTTGAATCCAGAAAATTTAGCTTTTTTCTAGTTGAGTTTGTTAGTGCACATTTAAATACAACTTCAGCTGCCTATGAAAGTAAATGTGGTTGAGTAAATACATAAAACTATAAATAAATGAGCACTACCAATCAGGTTTATGACAATAGTGGGATTTGAACCGTCAACCTTCAAGCGACAGCAGCTCAGTTGGTGTGAGTGTTTGTCCACTGGTCCGAAAGTTGATGGTTTCAATCCCGCTCTTGATATAAATATCATTGGTTGAGTGATCAGATCCACTCACCCACAGTTTGGTCACGTATTTCCAGCTCCTTGGGCAAGACACTTCACCCATGAATGTGTGAGTAGTTCCTTGATGTAAAGTGCTTTGAGTGCCTTGAAGGTGGGAAAAAAATGGGACAATTTACCATAAAAATAAATAAATAAATTGAGATGCTGCTGGACTTAGTTGAGTAAGAAATTTTCACTTAATATTCCAACTTAATAAGTCAAAATCTATGAACTAAACCAGTTTTAACAAGTAAAAATGACTCAGATTAGTCAGGGGGCAGTGGCAGTATATCTAGGAAACATTTACAAGTTCATTTCAATTTTGTACTACGTTTTAATCCTTCCAGATTTAGCTCGGCCCTGATGCCATCCTTACATAACTACGTGTCCCCTGGGTGACCTCAGTGTAAAAGTCTGTCCGTTTTTGCAGGGTTTGTGTTGCTTTTGAATCTGAACAGCTTTTTTTTTTGTTCGTTTGCAGGTCAAAACCGGTTCCCAGGCTGCAGGTGTAAGACCCAGTGTAACACGAAGCAGTGCCCGTGTTACCTGGCCGTGAGGGAGTGTGATCCTGACCTGTGCATGACGTGCGGGGCGGCCGAACACTGGGACAGCAAGGTGGTGTCCTGCAAGAACTGCTCCATCCAGAGAGGCCTCAAGAAGGTACAAGAGAGGACTGTCAGAATATCAACTGTTTAAATCTGTTCAGATGACTATAAGCAGCTGATTCATCTGTTTTTCCTGCTGGGCGTAATCCAACAAACTGAGTCGCTAGAAACTTAAAAGCAAAGCATAAAACACCAAATTAATTATTAGAGATAGACACAAACACATACAGAAGGGCACAGAATAGAATTAAAAGCATAAACAGTATAAAGAAATGGACTAAGTGAGTGTGACGTCACCCACGGCTCCAGTCAAATGATGCTTATTGAGGCTTTTATACATTACACATTATACATTTTTCATTCACATAGCGAGCCCTAACACCCAGCTAAACTTGCAAACCGCTGCAGGGATCTCACCCGTCTTTAAATCTTTCAGCACTTGCTCTTGGCTCCTTCTGATGTGGCCGGCTGGGGCACCTTCATCAAAGAACCTGTCCAGAAAAATGAGTTTATCTCGGAGTACTGTGGAGAGGTATGTCTGAACCTATGTATTTATTATTATCCATTTGTATTTTGCATGATTCATAAAGTTAAATATGTATTGTGTCATGTATCAGTTTTTGCCACCTGCCACCGTACTGATTCTAGGTGTAAACTCCAAAGGAAACATGCGGTAACTGTCCAAATGTCTGTATTAAGTCAATTTTAGGTAGTTTTGTACTTTCTATTCTTAAATTAATATTCATCCATTCCTGTTAAATTCTATGAAAAGCCACAGAAAAAAAACTCAAACCACTTTACATCCAGGAACCAGTCACATACATTCATACACCAGTGGGCAGAGACACTGGGGGCGAGGTGGGGTGAGTCTTGCCCAAGGACACAACAACAGCATTTATCTATGGCAGCTACTACTATCGTCCCATGTGATAGTTGGCAAAAAACAATTTTTTGACATGCATTCTTACATTTTAAAACTTTTTCATGTACTAGCTCTGCCCCACTTCTACTTTTGACAGAGCTGTTTGTTGTTTACAGCTCATCTCCCAGGATGAGGCGGACCGTCGTGGGCGGATATATGACAAATACATGTCCAGTTTCCTTTTCAACCTGAACAATGGCAAGTCCTCCCTACCCTCCTCAGCCTGCAGCATAATATCACATCTCATATCATTTACACCTAATCCAGTCCTAGTCCTAATCCCTGTGTGTCTCTTAGTAGACTTTGTTGTTGATGCCACTCGCAAAGGCAACAAAATCCGCTTTGCAAATCATTCGGTCAATCCCAACTGCTACGCAAAAGGTATGACAGTTTTATAAGTGCGACTATAGATTTGTCTGGGTTTTTTGACGTCTAAATGTGTTTTTCTTGTCAGTGGTGATGGTGAACGGGGACCACCGGATAGGGATCTTTGCCAAACGAGCGATACAGCAAGGAGAAGAGCTCTTCTTTGACTACAGGTAAACTCCATAGACACACATAAAAAAATAATAACATTTTTTCGGGATTATTGCACAAATCTGAACTATAACTTGGACTGGTGCCACCCGGGTGCCTCCATGGAGATAGATAATTTTAATGCCAAACTGTTGAACATTTTAGGTAAAGCAATAATATTCAGTTACTTACTGTACCTTTAAGTTGCATGGTGATTCCACAGGTTATTACGTCAGATGCCCTTCCTGTCACAGTCACAAAAGGACAGTGTGTACCAGGGTTAAGTTCTAAAAATAGCCTGCTCAATAACATGATTGTCTTGAAAAACTGGGACATGCTGTTTAATATACAGCGTGTCCCACAAGTCACTGACACTTTTAAATCTTCAGTAGCTCCTATAATTCTTAAGTTATACTCACCAAATTTTTGCCCTAGATAAACTGAACCTTCCGAGATTTTTGGCAATATATACAGTTATAACTGTTCACTTACACTTGAACTTATCACTACTTAAACTAGGGGAAGTAAAAATGACCAACATTGTGTCCAACATTTTGGGTTTTACACTGAATAGCTCGATTCAACACACTTTGCATAACATTTGAAAACATTTCCAGGCTCATGGCTCTTATTTGATCCTCGATATTACGTTTTAAGTTATTTATTGTCTGAGGTTTATTCACAAACACCTTTTCTTTAAAATAGCCCCACAGGAAGAAATGGGGACTAGTCAGGTCTGTGGAGATCACATACTGCCCCCTGTCTTTGAAAAACACTTATTATTATTTTAATGACATTTACTCTTGGGGCATCTCTGGTATTAAAATGTCGACGGTAACACCGCTGGGTTTGTGAATTTGACCCATGTGACTCAATGTACTGCTGTACAACGAGGGTTCATTCCTCGGTGCTGTATTTGCTCATATTAATGTCGGAAGTGTAGTTCTAAATGCTCTGAATAAATAAAAAAAACATATTTAGAAACAAAAGAGTTATGAGTTTTTTTCAACTGTCAGTGACTTTTGGGCCACCCTGTATATGCATATTGCTATAATTATGTTAAAACTATTACTTCTAAACTGTTTTAAATGTGACTTGCATTCCCACTGTGAGGAGCGTGTCATTTTCACTGGTTGAAGCTGTGTTTCCATTACCCTCTGCAGGCAATTACTATTTTATTTGCGCTCTATTGTCACTACCTGAATAGCTTGGGGATATTGTTTGCTTTAAAGCATAATTAAAACATATGGTGCATTGTTATTAGCTTCACTTGTTTCTTCCCTTTCACAGATACAGTCAAGCAGACGCCCTCAAATACGTCGGGATCGAGCGCGAGGTGGAGATGACTTAGCCTGCTGTCTCTGTCCATAACTTTTCATCTGCCTGCCCCGTCGTCGCCTCTGCAGTGTCACACATGGCCAGCAGGGGTCTGTGCCCACCCCCCTCTCTCATTGCTGCATTTCCAAAAATAGCCCACATCCCTCCCTGGTGTATTGCAGGTGCCTGTTCATTGAAGCTCTCCATTTTGTGACAACCCAAGCTACAGTACTGTAACCAAGCTTATCCAACATTGTAAGCTAAAAAAAAAAATACTATCTATCTGTATGGTTCTAATGCACTAAAGAATATACAATGTTATTTTTATCTGTTGAAAAAAATATGACATTTTAGACTGGGTTTGGTTTTATGTCAGCTCAAGTAATAATACGGTAATGCATGTGCTATCTTCTCCCATAGTTACTAAGGCTTTTCTCCGGCGCTCTGTGGTCGTTAATGTGATGTTAACTTAAAAGTGGAACGCAACAAAGTCAATTTCTTTTGCAGCAGCGCCAACACTGTCTACAGTATATGCTAAAATAAGCTAACGTGCAACTATATATCTACAAAAAAGGCAGACAAGAACCGACTGACTGAATGTAACCATAGGAGATGGAGAAAAACGAGGCGAGAATCTACAGACTCGAAGTGACGTAATACATAAACGTCTCATTTCCCACTTTGAGCATGCAGAAATTTTAAGATTTTGATTTTATTTTGATCCAGGTGCCCTTCCTTCCTTACACAACAAGCACATTTTTTGGATCCCAACTAAACTTTGACATACTGTATTTTTCTTATTGTAATTGTAAAACTGTTAATGACATAACTTTACTTCCTGGCAGTCCTAAAATGGCCCCGCCCCCTCTCTCCTCCTGCAACTAAAAAGCCCAATAATATAATGACTAAAATGAAAACTATCGATTGTACAAAGATATTCAATGTGGAACAGCTCCAGCAATGCTTTTAGACACTATAATTTATTTATTTTACTTTTTGGATTATAATGATCCAGGCAGGCATATACATTCAAGTAATTAGTGTGATAATTGGCGAAATGATTAATTACACTTTATTTCTTCATTTGTCACATTTAGACCAGTGATGTCACATTTAACTCTATAGCACTTACAGCAAAAGGCACTTAACCTCGTTTTGCACTGACTGAATCCTCTTTGTAATACTGTGTCTGTATTAAAGTGATTAGATTTTGGATTATGTCACTTTAAGTCTCTAGATTCTAGCCTCTCACAGTCAATGATCTCATTCCTGTTTTGATTTTAAAAGTTAACCTATTGTATTGGTACATTGTATCTAGCACTTAAAATGTTTACATTATGTTAGGCCTTAGAGGCATGTAACAAACGAATTAACCTGTTGTCTTCCTATGAAATTAAAATGAAGTGCCAAAATGAATCCACATAAAACAGCTGTTACACTGTGGATCTATTGCATCATTGACAGATTTAAGAGGTTTTAACAGTTATATCAAATCAAATCTATCTGTTTTTGACCAAAAATAAATTCCCCTGATGTGAATGTAACATACCATACAGATACTGTTACTGAAGTCATTTTTTTTATTTAAAAACACACATTGAACTGAGATCTTTAAATGGAAATGATCAAATGGAGTTTACTGTTATATACAGCGTATGCCTACAAAATAAAAGTCTAACTTTATACATTAAACTGTCTTCTATTTCTCTATCAGTGCTCACCAAAGTAAATCATTTGTTTAAAAGCATGTGTATGCAGTATTAAGGCTTGGATAAGCAGTGAAACCTCACTCCTAGAACTTTTTGTCCAGTTCACAGATCTTACTTTTGTCTTTTACAACAGATCAGGCCTGGACGACTGAGTGATATACAGATATATTTACTTTTTCAGCCCTACCAAGTCTGTATCAGGGCTTTTAACTGGGATAAACATAAAACTTGTCTTGCAGTGCACTTAAGCCATTTTGTATTTATACACTTGAAAAAAAAAAACACACAATGTTTCTTCAAGCTTCTTTTATTCTGGTGACAGGTTGGATTTCCACAGTAATGGTCATTTACAGTGCGGCTTTTCAAAATAAAATACCTAAAAATAAACTTGTTTAAATACATGAACTTTTGTCGGATGTCGGTTGAGCGAGGTTTGACTTAACCAGTGCACAATTGTCACGAATGTTTCTCGTTTAGGTGTCAGTTGTGATCTATGGCTGTCTTTAGACTCATATGGACTTTAAACAGTACTAAGTGCACAGAGCAGCAGTGGTGTTTGTGAGTGAGATGTGATCATAAATGATGAAGTCGCATAATTCTACTGAAGTCTCAATTAACACAATTTGCTTACTACTCCCCCTATTGGTGACTTCATAGTATTCACATCCAAGTTTACATTTCCAAGAGTGAAAAAACACAGGTCTGACATGCAATAAATGACCAACCAAACAATAGCTTAGAGACAATATGCTGGAATCAGTGCAAAATACATTTAAAAACCTGCATCGGTGACAGTAGAGAGGAAAAACTCATGGCTATTGGGCAGAATAAATGATGAATTAACCCACAATCTGACTAAGACGAGACACTGAAGTCCAGATAATAATTTTATTTCCATTTAAGTTATCCATTGGTCTCAGTGTAAAGAAAAAAATAGGACAATTAATGAATCAAAACAAACTATTCTATCTTCTGAAACTGAAAATGATGAATAAACCCACACCAAACAAGCAGTGAAGTAACATTACCAACATAGTACTTCAAACGAAACAAAATAGTCATGAGTTTTTCTTTATGTTACCGATGCAGGACTATTGGATGCAACTCTATTGGTAAAACAGCATTATATGACATCGGCTCAATGTAAAAGTCTAAATTAGTGACTTGCATTTTACACAAACGATGACTGAATTCAAAGCGACCGCACTTGGCCTAAAACCTAAACATTGCTGTATTAGGCTCAATTTCATTCATTTGGACAAAGCACATTCTCAAAAATATAGCTTGTTTTTGCCATATCTACATGTTCGTACAATACAGTGTTTACAGTAACATCCGGACACTGAATCCTGAGCTTTCTGATACTTTCAACATCATTTAAAGTTTACATTCAGAACATCCCATCTGAAAACATTGTATAAAAACATCACACACAGTTTTACATGGACACCCATTACATCCTAATTGCTATTACGCAAAGTATTGGTGATAGGAAGAAGCTCGTATTCTTATTGCATGATATTGCAAAGTGCGTCCATGCTCTACAATGCATAGCAGGTATATGGCAAATGTTCTTTTTTCACAACAGTGCTTCGAGAAGAGCTGAGTGAATGGTGGAAGCCCTATGCTTTGGTTAAAAGTTAATGACAATAAAGGTTTTTTTTTCATTTAACCGGAAGCAGCTAATTAAGCAGCAATTATGACGTTAGCACAGGAGGCTACTGTCTTAATATTGAAATACTGTAAGTGAATGATAAGCATTTACAAGTGGTCCTCTGCACACTGTTACTGTGTATTTTTAAATGTTCAAGTCTTCCATATGGTCCAAGAAACTTTGATCTAGTACTAGTCACCATAAATGTCAAAACCGCTGTAGCACCATGTTTTTGGAAGCTTGAGAGAGATAAGTACAAGTCAAATAATACAAACTTAATTACACCCTGGTTTCAGTTAACCATCACGTAATTGATTCAGAGTTGAACAATCCGAGCATACTGCTATGGGGCAAAGCTGCGTCCTACTGTAATCTATATGGAGCCACGTACAAGAGCCGTTCTGACAAGACACTGCACTGTTGTAAGCTGCAATACAACTAGGAGAAGCGTATATCCTTATCAGTCTCAAAGCTGAACTCATCTGAGCTCCATGTGGGGATTATAACAGTTTGTGGACCAATCGAGCATAACATTATGACCACCAGCATACATAAAGGTTTAAAAGGTTTATCTTATTATTAGTGATGTTATGTGGTATCATGTGGGATTACTATTTGCCTAATATCTGGCCCCATGCACAACAACATTAGTATAGCATTGGTACTGCTTCGACACCGCAGAATAATTCCCATAGACTGTATAAAAAAATGGACTAAGGGAGTGTGATATCACCCATAGCGTTCGGCTCCAGTGGGTTAATACGAACATTTTAAGACCAATATGGCGAGCCTGACAGAAGCAGTTACAGGGAGAGGGGTGACAGTTTTTCAATAGAAAGTAAATTGGAGCCAGAGTCGATGGAGCCAAAAGCGCGCCCATGATCACTTCCTATTTGGAACGGGCGGCTAGTGGGTTAGCTATGTCCATTTATATATACAGTCTATGAGAAGACCTTTTTTTTAAGGTATAATCTTCTATTGTCAGCCAGCCATTGCAATTTGCCACTTTTCAAAGCTTGCTCTAATCTAATCCCTATTTCCGTCCATTTTTATAACAGTTACATTTGAGAATACAGTGTTAACTTGCTGTATAAAATATCCCATCCGTCAACAGGTGCCACAGTGAAGCTAGAATGCGTGTTAGTCGTTCGTCAGTGGTCATAATGTTACGGCTGATCTGTGTTGACTGGCTCAGTAGAAAAGCTTCGTTCCATTTTGTGAATCTGTGGTTTCAAATGGCTCCAAGAAAGATTGTCTGTAATACATGTATTCTTTAAATGACAATGGATTCCAAACTTGTGACAGTGACAAAAATATCTAAACAACGAAAATATAATAAGACTTTTTTTTTAACCCATGAAGTCTTATGCCCACAGTCTAACCTCAATCTGATAACCATTTATAGTTTTTTTTTAAAAGTTTTTTTTATTTTATTTCAGATCAAGCTAGCTCGTAACAGGCACTTTAATATATCACCCTGCTAAACTGTACACTGTGAGACTTGGCTTCTCACGCAACATGGGGCTCAAACGCAAAAACAAATCAAATACCAGTGATGGGACTATTACGGCAAAAGGCGTCAAATCCCACTTAAAGGAGCATTAACTTTTCTAACGGAGGGTCTGCCACCTGCTTATCACCATGGAGAGCTTATTGATTTGCCTGAATGTTCCACAGTATGACATTAAATATATCTATTTACATGTACACAAGTGGGTATAGTCACCAAGTCAAGTTGCAGATCAAATCTGTGGAATGGCAAGCCCACTAACAGTAACAATCCATGATTTTGAGCAGTAAACTCACCTGTAAATGAATTAACGCAAGGTAGATACATTTAATGCCATACTATGGAGCATTCTAAGCAACACAATAATATCTCCATGGAGACAAGCACATGTTGGATCCCCTCCGGAAAAGCTCCACAGTGCACCTTAGAAATCAATAAACACAAAACATAAATACAAATATAAATTACAAATCAAATTCAGTGTTTACCTTGAGTACTATTTCCCTGCCCCACCCCCGGCATAAGCCCCGCCCACTGTACCATAGTCCACTTGATGCTAGCCCGCCCTGAACTCCTCGTCTATCTCTGGGAGGGACTTCTTGATGTCTCGGCGCAGCGTTTCGGTCAGTGGTCTGGAGCTGCTTGGGGACTCCAGATTTTTAGGTTCATTGGTGTGGTAGCTGCCCTTCTGCTGATAGGCGTACACATAGATGCTGTAGAGGCCGGCTAAGAGCAGCAGGAACGCCAGGAAAGCAATGACTGCAAGACAGGAAAAAGTCAAATAAGTATATATAGTTCTGTCAGTGAGCAGCGCAATGATGTAAATGTGCAGAATCGTAAGTGGTCATATTTTTGTATAGTGCTTTTCCAAATTCAAGACACTCAAAATGCTTTACATTAAGGAACCACTCACCAACTCACACACATTCAGACACCTGGGTGCACAGACACTGGGGGCAAAGTAAGTGTCTTGCCCAAGGACACAACCTGTGGGTCAGTGGATCTGACCGCTCAACCAATGATGTTTAAGTGGGGCGGGTTGGGTTCATTTTTTGAAACCGCCTTACCTTAAAAAAAACAAGGCTACTACAGGTACTGTACTTTTTTCTTGACTGAAAAGCCAGAATTAATGTTAGAATTTTTGTTGTTTCGATAACTGATTAAATAAATGTGTGTTTTTGTGTTATTTTTTTGTTTGTTTTGTTTATGTTTAATATGTTTAAACCTTTAACAAATATTTAAATGATAAAAATATAGGGCTAATTGCATCTTGTAAATCTTTGTGAATATGCTGAACATGCTAAGTATGACTCAGGCACAGTGCTCACTTAGTGTAGCTAAACAAAAGCTGTTTACAGTTTCAGTGTTGTTAGCCTCTCCCTTCCTCAGATATGAGTCAGTGTCCACCAGCAATCTGACAGGAACTGAAAAAGTGCCTTGCATGAGCAGTGAAACGTCTTCACTCCTGTCTGGCCAGTTGACAGATTTTACTTTTGTTTTTTTTACTGTGGATCAGACCTGCACGACTGAGGGGTCACACAGACATTTTGAATAATTGAATACAACAGAAGCTCTGCAAGATTATCCATAAAGAAAGGTTGAGCTATGGGTCTATTATGCATAATCTGATCAACAGAGGTCTTATAATTTACATAAAAAAATACTGATGACTTGTCGCCAATCTCCAACACAACATCAGGCTGAGCATTAAACTGTATGAAGCCATCGCTCCCTTCTGTCCTGTGCAGTTTAGCATGACGGCTGATAAGCGTGAGGGTCATTGTAGGGAGCCCTGAATGCTCTGCTAATCTCTAATGTTACGCTGATGTTCTGCATTAGCATAACACCTCCCAATCCCTCCTGCAAAGATAAACTGTCTATCAATGAGAGAATGGTTCTGGCTGAACAGGCACCACACAGTTTAATGGTATGTGTGAGTGCAATTTGAATGATGCATATACACTACCAGTCAAAAGTTTGGACAAACCCTCTCACTTTCTGTGTTTTTTTTTTTTTCCAACTTTCTACATTTTTAGATACAAACGGAAAGGTATATTATGTAACTTTTCTAGTGGAGGGTCTGCCACATATCTGTCTCAATGGAAATTGTATTGCTTTGCCTGTAATGTTCCACATGGTCCACATTTAAGGCGATGTACTAACTAAATGGGTGAAAAATACACTTCACGTCGACACAAAATGTATCGCAGCATTTTCAAGCCTAGATTTCTAGTTTAGGAACAAATCTGAAATGTGCTGTTGTAAATAGGTTCATTTTGGTAAACGGTCATATTTTTATACAGTGCTTTTCTACCTTCAAGGTGCTCAAAGCAATTTACATCAAGTAACCACTCATCCATTCACGCTAACACTCACACCAGAGTTCACAGACATTGGGGGCAAGGTGGGTTAAGCGACTTGCCCAAGGACACAACAACAGTATTCATCTGCGGGAGCTGGAATAGCACCGCCAACCTGTGGGTCAGTGGATCTGACCGCTCTGTAAATGATGTTTTATACAAAGAGCTGTATTTGACCTGCCAACCTTCAGATCAGTGGACAGAAGCTCAAACTCTTAAATATATCTTACCTATTATCCAGAACAGCCCCAGGTCGTCGTGGATATAGATGTACTCTAAAAGACAAAGTAAAATGTCAACAAAAACATTTTAATAGTATTTTAGTGAAGTAGGGAAAACGTTGCTGTTACCTATAGTAGTGAACCAGGGGTCTACCTCCCAGGGCACGTAGCCCAGGATGGGAGGGAACGCACCGCATATAGACTCTGTGACTATGCCCTGTGTGGTCACCGGGGGGTCGGTCACGTTTGGTCTGAAATACGCCTTCAGAGGAGCATAGACGTTGTACCTCACTCCAGAGATACAGCCAATAAACCCAGGTGCATTGTGTTTCTGGATCTCATAGTCAATGTCACCAACCTCTGAGGAGGCATGTAAAAACATTCATATAGGATTTGAGATGCTTTGATATTTTTGTATTTTGGAAGAGCTATATGATTTTACCCATAACTCTGCCAAGAAACATCGATTTGGGAGAGTCAAATCTGGCGTCTTCCACTAAAGTTATCTTTTCCACATTTGGCTCCATGTAGTCCACCTGAGGATAGAGCAACATCCAATAAAACACAATATAAAGACAAATTATGATTTTTTTCAGGTATTTATGCCTCTTCATTGTGGCATTTCACTGTAGCAAGCATCAGGTTTTATTGTATTTAAATGTATTGTTCCGTTTTAGATGGGATGTCCCTTAATGGATGTAAAATAAAGAAATTTAATGTAAAATGTTTTCTATAGCAAACATTACCACAACTATATCTCTCAGACTTAGAATGCAAGTGTCCATAATTTGTCAACTGGAGTCAGACAGCGCTAGATGGCCCTATACTCCACCCAGAGCCCGGAGGTCACCTCACCAGCTCCTGCTGCTGTGTGCAAAGTCAGGCTCAAAAGCAGAGGTGACAGAGCCTTTTCTGAGGCAACACCCAGACTATGGAACAGCTGCCCTACCCTCTGCCTGTCAGATCCTCTCAGTCTTTAATGCAGTTTAAGACTAGACTGAAAACCCACCTCTTCTCCCTTTTAATACTAACTAGACAGGATATCTTGCTGTTTTATTGGTGCTTTATTGTTTTATTTTTCTTGTGTACATATTTTTTTAAACTTCTTATGTGAAGCACTAAGCGTAAATTGTATTTAAATATACAATATAAATAAAATTGAACTGAACATAATTGGCAAAATTAAATAGAAAGTGGGGCATTAGTATCACTCACCTGTGTTTTGATAGTGTGGTTATGTCTGGTTATATTGATATAATGAGGAAATCCATCTGCAAGGTTCCTCCGTGTGAGTTCATATTTGTGAGTTATTAGACCCAGTTTGTACCTCAACTCAGCACTCCCTGTGAAATGAAAACAAAATAAAGATTTGACCATTTTAGTGTCTTTATTTAGCCATACCACTTACCATCCACTCTGAGGATAACAGCTATGTAGTCCTGCACAAAGGAGCTGATGTAGAGTAACACGGCTGGGTGTGCACTGTACTGAAGCTGAACTCGATGTCGTCCGCTGTGTCGTTGTAACCCAGAGTGAAATTATCGTAGTGAGGGTCGATCCAGTTGGCCCAAGCCGCTTCATCTGTTATGGGCTTCTTCAGAATGTTGTACTTTAACCAGGAACCCACCTCAAAATAAGCTCCAATGTCTAAAAGTGAGGGGGGAAAATTACATAGAGGGCCTGGTTTAAAAACATGGGGAATAGTAAAATGTCACTAAAATGAAATGCCATTGTTGGGTAGTGTGGTGTTTGTTTGTGTTTTGTTTTTTGGTAAACTGATTTCAGAAGCTTAGCATGAAGGCAAAAACAAGTATGAAAATATTTATAGAGCATACAGTACTTATTAAGTCCGTAATAGTATTTTTTTGTTTAATAATAATAAAACATATTTTAAAAGACTTATAATATGGGGGTTTTTTTTTCATTAGATTAGATTACCCTTAGAGACAAATATGTTTTTACACAATGTTCTTATTATTGTACATTTATAAAGTGAGCCTGTATTAGACAAAATGAAAAATAAAAATATAACTGAACTCACCTTTATGACAATAGAAACCATCAAATGCAGTGTTGTTACAGTCACACCAGTAGGAGGCGTAACCTTCGATGCACTGGCCGGCGTTCCGACATGGTATGGTGGCATTTACACACTGTCCACTGCAGTTTCTCCGGATCCCTTGTTCTTCATTCACTTTTCCCTCTAAATCATAAGGAACTCCATTCAGCCGTAACCCGCGGAGACAGCCCAAGAACGGCCTGTGTGTTTTATTGGCTGCACCTGAAATGAAGGCAGATGATTTAATCCATAGTTATAGATGAGGCAGTGTAAAAGACAGATTAGTTGTTCACACTGAAGGGTACAGCTAACAAAATGCAATACTGTAACCAAATAAAATTTTCTGCTTTAATATACTGATTTTCAATTTTTAATGAAACAGTTTTGCAAGGTAATGTACGCACAACAAGTCTGATTTGTATCTTTGTCCAAACTGTTAATGTTTTTGGGTTGTCTTGCTATTATCAGTCCCCAGAAAATGTTTAATATAACAAACCACATTTCCAGTCATTTGGTGCACTTTTGGAGTGTCCCAACTGGCCAAGGTAATTTTGGTAATATAATCAAGTAAAAAAAAAAAAATTTAAAACAAAAACTCATTATACTATCATAATTTTGTTGTGATAGACTAGCACTAATTAGCACACAGCTCTCTTTTCAGCCGTGTTATTATGCTGTTACCTCATCAAAATCATACCTGGAGTTGTGTTTCATTCACACATGTTTGGGTAACACTTTATCATTAGTCTGTCTACATCTCCAAAGCTGAAAATGCTCAGTTCCACCTTGATCATGAAGCAGTAGTTTTCAAGTTAACGGCTACTTTTATCCTTTAGTTCAGTAGAGATTGTCAATTCAAGGGCTGAAATCATCGAAATGCTTCTAGTGACGGTGTATGGAGTCAAAAAATACAGCAGAGCACTTCCCGTATTACGTCATTACATCACAAGGTGGAACAGAATGTTTTCCGTTTATGTAGGGTTTGTGTGTTACACATGTGTGAATGAAACAAAACACAACTCCGGGTAAAATAGTATAATATGTGCACTTTAAACTGCCAGTGGCCATATTTTTTTGCCAAATTTGTGTATAGCAAATAGCCTTTTGCACCATAGACTTACCAACAAGGAGAGGCAGTGTGAACTTCATAGTGACAAAGGTTTGACCTGGGAATCGCCTGACGGTCCAGGGCTGCCAGTCCACTTTAATCCGAGCCACTTTTACATTGAGTTCAGCTTGGACAAAGTGCCACTCATTGTCATTTAGTGGCACTGGGGACCTATGAGTTACATTGAGGATTCCATCACCAACCATGAAGATGAACAGCAGGTTATGGGTTGCTATGGAGATAAAAAATATGAACAGAAACATTAACATTGCAGTGTAATTTTGTAAGCTGGAATACATGATTGGAAAGACTTACTGTTGAGCTCAACCCGTATAAAGTTGCGGAGGTGGTCGTCGGAGCTCTCGAGGAAGACGCAGTTTGCTCTGTAGGTTTTGAAATGAAAGGAGATGTCTGCGCTTGATCCAGGTTTGAAGGTGGGAAAAGTTATGTAAGTTGGCTTAGTGAACGAGACGGTGTTCCAGATGTTTCCTGTAATAAAAATGATATGTTAATGCACTGGAATAAGTATTAGAAGGCTAATAGCAGAGTTTTGAAGCAGGTCTGACTGGTAGTTCAGTTATAAAAGTGCAGTAGTATGGATACATGTTTTTGACCATTTCGTAGATAGAACTCCAATGTTTTGAATTGTTTATATTGCCATAGCGATTAACAATTTAAAACAAAATATGACACGTTATGAATGGGTACGTCCTCAAAAAGTTAATTACATTCTCTTCTGCATAATGCTGATTTTCAACCTCCACCAACCTAATTTGGATTCATGCATTTGGGAGTTAGTCCAAAATACTCACTGTCTCCATGGCAACGGAGAGGTCCAACTGTGAACTGCGCCTCTGATCGTGTGCGGTTTGTGTCTCCGACGACGACCCTCCTCACAGGCAGGTGGTCTCTGAAGTCTAAGTAGCCTTTGTCAGAGTACCTGAAAAATACAGAGCGTTATCATCATGAGACCTCAAAATATAGAAGTCTAAAATCATGTTAAACACTAAAATGGAGTAACAGGAGAAAACATTTGCTTACTGTATGATTCTAAGCATAATACAAACAACAATAGCCTAGTTCTTCTTAAAGATTGTATGCAGACTAAAAGCTGTTTTCTGTTGGCTAAATCAACAGTTTTGTGAAGCTCTGCCTGGCGACTGCTGTTGTGATTTGGAGATCTACAAAAATTACACTAAGTAATAAATGAGAGTAAATGTAAAACTGTAAATGTTATGTTATAATGGAGTTGTGTTTTGTTTCATTCACACACGTTTAACACACAAACGCTTGCATATTTAGGCTGAGAAACAAAAAACACCTTGTGATGTCTAGAATTTGCATCCTTTCAGCCCTGGATTTGCCAATCTCTACTGAACAGAAGTAAAAAGAGCTGTTAACATGAAAACTACTGCTTCATGACATTACAAGGTGAAACAGAGCATTTTGAGCTTTGGAGATGTGGACAGCCTAATAATCAAGGGTTAGTCAAACATGTGTGAATGAAACAAAACAAAACTCCAGGTGTGTTTCTGAGGAGATAACAATGTTCTAACATAACATGAAGCTCACAAGTGTCAGTTCTGCGTAATATAGGACCTGTAAAATGACTACCTGAGGCACCATATTCAGCAATTTGGGGGGATATATTTTTCTTATAATACAATACACTTTATTAACCCACCAAAATCTTGTACAAATTAAGTTTGTGTGTTTTTGAATCTCAACAAATTAACAATATTATTACAATACTATAGAACAGTACAGAAATTTGCTGCTACCAGTTTCTCACATTATTAAAAAATGTCCTACAGAATTATACAGCATACAGATCTCTTACCACTGTCTATAGTCGGCATCACAGTTGCATTGGAACCTTGGATCCACACAGGTTTGGTTGATGGCACATCCACATTTCTGTATTTCTCTAAATGTGCCTCCCCAGTAATAGTGGCTCTCGTTGTTTCGGCCAATCCAGTAGCCAAAGGGCCGTCCACCTGTTACAGCGATCAAATATTGACAAAACATGTGAAACCGAACAAAATTATTAAGGTAGAATTGTGTTTATGATTATTGTAGTACAGTAGTCTTGTTCAATTTTACCATATCTTTAAAATATAGTTTTGTCATTCTGATCTATGTTATAATGTTGTTTCCTCATCACAAACATAGCTGCAGTTGTGTTTTGTTTCATTCACACATGTTTAACACACAAACCCTGCAAATTTAGGCTGGTCCACCTTGTGATGTCATGTGGTAATACAGGAAGAGCTCCACTGTGTTTTTAAACTTTACGCACCTTCACCAGAATCATGATTTCAGGCCTGGAATTGCCCATCTCTACTAAACAGAAGGTAAAATGTAGCTGTTAATTTGAACTACCGCTTTGTGACATCACAAGGTGGAACAGACCATTTTGAGCTTTGGAGATGCAGACAGACTAATAATGCAGCATTACTTAAACATGTGTGAATGAACCAAAACACAAATCTGGGTAGGTTTTTGAAGAGGTAACAACATTATACGCTCACGAGAGTCAATTTGAAAAACAGTTATGTCCCAATAATATCTGAAGAAAACAGCAAAATATATAGTCTAATCAGATTTTTTCCTGCAGCAAAACAGCAGATAATACTGCTTTTACATACATACATCTATAGACTTTAAATATACTTAGACCACCATATTATTTGCTACTACATACCAGCAGTGTTGAGTAGTCTGGACTTGTAGCAGGAGTAATCAATCCATTGCTCACAGTAAATAGACGTGTTGGCAAGAGCGGACACTTCATCCCAGGAAGCGTTCCAGTAGTTAACGTCGCCAATGTAAGGCCTCTCTATGGTACTCCCAGAAACCTTTGTACCATCCACACGATCATGCATAATTACTGTCCATGCTTTATAGGCTGTGAAGATACAGAAGACTCATTTATTCCAGTGTCAGGAGTTCAAAGATGAAAAAAGGGTCTGTGCTCCGTAAAATATTTCAACTTCTAGATATTACTTCATAAGATAGCTACCAGGAGCCGCAGGGCAGAGCTGTCTGTATTTCCCAGGAAATTTAACTCACATCTCTATCATTATTAAAAACCAAGGGAGACCACATTCTTCTTAAAATAATACTTACACTTCATTTTGCAGTAGACCTCAAATGGCTTCAAAGGCCCGCTGAGATCTGGATCAATTGTGTAGTTTCCAGACCAATACTTGCCACTGAGTCGGTAAGCCTCGCACGACTCCTTATAAACAGCTGAGAAGAGGGAGTAGATCAATAAATTGTGATTACAAAGGAATAGAACAGTTTCAATGCTTAAAGGTGCTATATTACACAAAAATGATTCTTCTGAGATTTAAGCCATATTAGTATATTGTTACCTCCTCAAAAACCAAAAAAAATACCTGGAGTTGTGTTTTGTTTCATTCACACATGTCTGAGTAATCCTGCATTATTGGGTTAAATGTGTGAAAGAAACAAAACACAACTGCAGCCATATTTGTGACGAGGGAACAACATTATAACATAGATCAGAAAAGTGTAATATAGGCCCTTGAATAACTTCTTAGTGAAATATTGGTGATTACACTTACACATATGGCAGACTTCTCCTTTATAACCTGTATTTTCACACAAACAGATGAAGTCGTCCCATGATTGAATGCACCTGCCCTCGTGTTCACAGGGGTTCGGAGAGCATCTGTAATCCAAGTAGGTGGTCAGATTAATAAAAATTGGGAAAAAATGTAAAATGCCATAAAAGGTAAAAAGAGAAACATGGGCTCCTATTTGTATAAAAAGTGGAAAAATTATCACAAATGAACTTCATATCAAACACACACATCGTATCATAGTGAGTTCTTCTGGCTGTCCTGCAAACTGGTTTTAGTCACAGGATCTGGCAACCCAACAAGAGGGGCTCATTCTGCTTTCTGATTGGCAAATGATGAAAAATATTGTGATGATGTGGTATTTTGTGTTTGATTTTTAGCTCTGAGTTGACACCTTTTGTTGTGTGTCATGTGACGTGTTTATGCTGTTATTAAAGTAACTGCTTTTGTATGTGACGCTTGGTTGCTATGCCGACAAGTGGATGTGAACATCTGCTGTTGTTTTGCTCTTGTTTGGTGTGGGTTATGGCCTACAGGAGAAATTCAGTATGTTTCCTTACAACAGAACGGTATTATGCTTATGGAATTATGAATAAAAATCTATATTATATTTGATATGGGTAAAGTTCATATATGCTTTGAACAAGTTTACTTCATTATCTGAGGTGGACCTAGGTAAAGTTTAAGAAATACTTAATAAATCCTACCTTTACAACAGTGAACTAAAATATGCTCTGTATCAGCCATGATCAAAAACACAGAGGATGTGTTAATTATCAGAATGGCAAATAAAGAACTTCACTTAACTGCAAATGGATTCCACAAAGTTATTCTGGTAAGACTCACTGTATATCTGTGGCATTGTGCTGGTGTATGCATGTGAGTGAATGAATAATGGACTAACGTAAAGTGCTCTGAGTGCCTATATAAGCACTATTATAAATCCAGCCCTTTATTGGCTTTGTCAGGATGTGAGCCAGGAACCACAATGACAGAAATGGAAAAGTATAACGGTGCCGAGGCCAGGCTAATGTAATAACATCAGAATATGTCAGCACAAAAATACTGTTAAAATACTTTACTGCTGGCAGCTAATCTGATTCTCTTTACCTGTCTGTGATCCCGCAGGTGCCTAACAACAGCTCTGCATAGCGCCCCCACTGTCTTTGGAGGACGATGTCTATATCCAGCTGTTCGTTGTCTATAAAAATATGCTGCATGCAACCGTGGAATCGATTCAACTTGGTTTCACATTTTCGTATTGTGTTGTTAGTCTGTGGACAACCTGCAAAAAAAGCCAAAGTTAACACAACAAAAATAAAACTGATACACATTTTTTTATTAAATGAGACCTATTGTGCAAAATTGACTTTTCAGAGCGTTTAACCAAATTACAGTTGTTTTCCCTTCTCAGTTACCCTGTCAAAGTTGTTTTTGGACTGATTCGTGCATGTCTGAGCAATCTCTAATCGTTTATTTTGAAGATGCCATATTGCTGATCAACCTCTGTTTTCACCACCACCATTAAACATCCACTGCTCTGTACATTCTTCAGTTTTATTTACTTTACCAATAATACACATAGGATTCGGCAGCGTCGTATAGTTATTTTGGTACAAATGAGTGTGTGTTCAAATTACAACATAATAATTCACAGCTGACATAGATTATAACTATAGAGCAGACACAAGCACAATAGGTCTTCTTTAAATTTTCACCTCCAAAAAAGTAGCGGTCCCCAGTTCGAATGGTAAAAGGGTTGGTTATTCTCAACGGAGATGCTTCTTCTTCATCGATGGTCAGAGTTAAAAGGCTATCTCTAGCTGCCAAATCCACCGTGTGCCAGTAGCCATCATTCAGTCTGTATCCTGTAATTTAAAAACTAATAGTTAATTTTGCATCAACTTTAAAGGTCCTAAATTAGTTCTTGTGAGCTTTAAACCATGTTATAACACTGTTAGCGCCTCAAAATCATACCCGGAGTTGTGTTTTGCTTCATTTACACATGGTTGAGTAATTATTAATCTATCTACATCTCCGAAGCTCAAAATGCTCCGTTCCACCTTGTGATGTCATGTAGTGGTAGCTTTCAACAGCTACTTTTTACCTTTAGTTCAGTAAATATTGGCAAATCCAGGGAAATCATCCAAATTAGTCTAGTGAAGGTGTTTGGAGTTTATAACCACAATGGAGCACTTCCTGTATTACGACATGACATCACAAGGTGTTTTCTGTTTAATAGAAGATCTGACCCTAAATATGCAGTGAATGTGTGAATGAAACAAAATAAAACTCCAAGTATGTTTTTGATGAAGAAACAACATTATAACATAGATCAATAGAGTAATGTGGGTCCTTTAAATACCACTTAACAACAACAATATCTCGAACACACCTGCTGCAAACTGGATCTTTTTCTTGCCCGGTTGAAATATCGTGACGTTTATCTGTCCTTCGCTCAGGCCTAACTCAAGAGCTCCCAAGTCATCGGCAAATCGTGTAAACATGAGCAGTCCAGTGTAGTCCCAGGATCGAAACTTAAACTTGACAAACATCTTGGGTCTCCTGAAAAACCCTGGCACTTGGAGATAGTTGTTGGGTCCAGCGAAGGTCATCGGTTTGAGCAAAATATCGCGGCATCTGAAGTGCATCATTTTCTAAAGGTGAGAAAGATAAAAGGTTAGATATTTTGTGTAAATCCATTTCATTTAAAAGTCCTATATTACACAAAATGGACTTATGAGCTTTAAGCCATGTTATAACATTGTTACCTCCTCAAAAACGTACGTGGAGTTGGGTTTTGTTTCATTCACACATGTTTGAGTAATCCTGGTTTATTAGTCTGTGTACATCGCCAAACCTCAAAATGTTCTGTTCCAACTTGTGATGTCATGAAGTGGTAGTTTTCAATTTAACAGCTACTTTTTACAAGATGGGTAGTTCCATGTTTGAAATGATCAAGATCATTCTAGTGAAGATGTATGAAGTTTTAAGACACAGTGGAGCACTTCCTGTATTACCACATGACATCACAAGGAGGAACAGAGCATTTTGAGATTAGTAGTATTTTAGAGAATTTTCTTTTTGAGAGAAGAAGAGTCTAAATATGCAGGGTTTGTGTGTTAAACATGTGTGGATGAAACAAAACACAGTATTATATATAAAATATCTAACAATATTATAATATAGATCAGAAAATAGCATAATATGGACCCTTCTGGTTGCCGTAGGAACAGTGTATACAATAACATTCTGAAAATAAACTGCAATCATTATGCAACAAAAAATACTACAAATTAGACACTGGCTTTAAGCATTCACAATGCAACTTTTCTGGTGCCAGACCTGCTTGCATCAATGAAGGTGTTATGGGTTTGTTTGCAATGTTCCACAGTATGGCATAAGATCTATCTTGCATCATATATTCAATTGCATGTGTTTTTATTGCTGAAAAATACCTACGGGCTGGCTTTTCCATAGATATGACCTATAACCTGGCCTGGTGACATCACCTATTTGTCTCCACGGGAATAAATATGTTTAATGCCATACTGTGGAACATTTCAGGAAAAGCAATAATTATACAGACACAAGAAGGTGCAGGGTCCTCTACCAGAAAAGTTACATAGTTGTTCTTTATCACTAGCCAGCTGCCTAAATGTGGATACATACAAGTTATAATCATGCATGTCTATTCTCAGGTTATACTGGTGTCTTGCGAATCTTTTTTTTTTTTAAATAAATTAATAAACATCAAAGAAAAGTGACTTGCCTTCCTTGGTATGCGGATATCTGTCTCCTCTCGTTTGGCCTTGTCGATGATGTTTACACCGTTTATAAAGACGTTTTCAAGGCATCCTCTGAAGTTTGGAGTCGAGGGAAGATGAGGCATGTTTGGCTCAATTACACCACCAACATATAACTGTAAGAAACATTGAGACGTGTAATCCTTCATTCATCCAGGCGTTTCGTGTATCTTTATATAGTACTTTAATATGTTATACTAATAATAGACTTATATATTTATAAAGTCATAATGTGTATGCAAATGTTGGATATTGTTACCAAATTTTATTATTATGCAAAATTGACTCTTGTGAGCTTTAACACATGTTATAATGCTGTTACCTCATCAAAAACATACCTGTAGTTGTATTTTGTTTTGTCATTTTTCATGACTTTGGTTGATTTGATAGAATTGGACACAGACAGGACAATGGTTCTGTTTTGTAGTAGTAGTAGTAGTAGTAGTAGTAATAGTAGCTTAAAAAGTAAGAATACAATTATGCAGATAAAATGTACCTGCTTGTCTAGATCCAGGTGAGTGAAGTCTCCACTGCAGTACCCAGTGACCGTGTGAGCGTCGACAGTGAAGTTCACCTGTCGGCCGTATCTCTTTATAGTGACGTAGTGCCAATGCAGATTATCTAAGAGACTTCCCACTGTCAGCGTAGTCTTCCCATTCAGATTGTGGACAATACTGCTTCCTAAAAAACAAGTACCAGTATTATCTTTTAAAGTAGCAGACCTATTATGCAAAATTAACTTTTCAGAGCTTTTAACCATGTTATATTTGTTTCCCCTCAACATTTCCTCACCCAAAGTTGTATTTGGAGTGATTTGTGCATGTTTGAGCGATCTTTAATCACTTATTTGCAAGACGCCATTTTTCCCACTGTGACGTACATACTTTGTTCTCCAATTTTACTTTCTAAATCGGCAATACTTGCAGGATTTGGCAGCGCTGTGTAGCCATTTTGGTACAAATGAAAAAAGCATTATCTGCAGCTATCCATTGGAGGTGCTGACTCTTTGTTGGGATGGTGTTAATGGCAAGGTCCCATTGGGTACCGCAGTTTTCTAATGTAGAAGTCAGCGGCTTTGTTTCTTTTATTAAGTTATTTTAGATGAATATTGCGATTTAAAATGTGCGAATTATAACATAATGATCCACTAGGGTCATAGATTATAGCTATACAACAGACATAAGCACAATAGTTCCTCTTTAAAATAAACAATGACAAATAATGGTAATACACAAACTACATAGAATATATAAGATAATACGATTTCTCAAGATATTCTGGTGGTGCATGCCTTCATGGAGATTGTATTGCTTTGGCTAGAATATTCCACTGTATGGCATTAAACTTAAGTATCTCCATGGACAGAAAAGGATGATAGATAATAATGCCATGCTGTGGAAAATTCCAGGCAATTCCATGAAGACAAACAGGTGGGAGAGCGTGCACCAGAAAAGTTACAAAATGCATGCATACAAAAAGACTTATATCTAACCAAGTTAAAATGGGTAAATCAAGATTATTATTCTGAATTCAAGTTACCAGTATTTAAAAGTCCTATATTACACTAAACATTATAACATAGATCAGAAAATAGCTTAATATGGGCCCTTTAAACAGATATTTCTTTTATTGCAGTGTAATTTAAAGCATTTACCAAGGCTGATGTGAAGGTAGAGTCTTCCCTTCCTGAGTTCAAGTGTGAACAGGTCTCCCTGCACTCCATCACTGTGTAGCAGTAGTCCATCCTGCTCCAGGGTTTTAAAGTTAAGAGCGATGTGATCAGACAGAGTGCGAGACTTCCTCCCTGGGTACATGTACACTACAGAGTCATCTCCATTGTACTGCAGAACATAGGAATCTGAAACCCAGGGAGAGCAGAACAGTACGAACATTACAAAAGAAAATGTTGTAAAAGGAAATTTGTATAGAAAGAGATTATGTAAGAGAATATGTTGTATCGTATTACTATAGTCATGGATTTACAACTGCCTGTGTATAGATGCCATTTTGAGCATTTTTTACCATTCAAAGGATATGATATTTTGTTTTAAATTGTTAATTGCTGTGGTAACTATGTACATTTTTCATAACTTTGAAACCCATTGATATTGTGAACTGTATCACTGATAATAATAATAATAGATTTATAATGTACTTTACAGGTTTGTCTCTCGAAGAGCTACACTGCACTTTGGAACAGACTGACAGAAGTGAGGCTGCCAATCTGCGCCATTGGCATCTCTGACTACCCTCAATCACTCACACACACCGCTTTCATACTAGGCAAAACTAAGGACACAATGACAGAACGTGGTCCATGCAGAAGCTGGAAGATCACTGCTCTAACCACTGAGCCACTGTGGCTAAACAGCAGTAATGATTAATGTGTTATAATTGAAACCAGGGTGATTAAAAACAATCATTTATATTGTTAAAAGTTAAGAGGAACACCACATGTATTTGTGATAAATTTGTCAGCGCAAATGTTTCTACTGTTTCTGTCAGACTCAAGCTTAGATAAATGCAGATTTCTTATAAGTATTATGTTATACAGTGTTGTAAAAAAAGGGATCTGCAATTGATATATAGGCTCTCCCTTCTACCAAGCAAAAACAGGCCAAATATTTTTGGAAGCACAAGTCTTGTATAAATCAAGCTGAAATGTGGGCTTACAGGTTTTACAAATGGCTTAATATTTATAGCCTTTCATGACATAAATCAGATAATAATTTAGCACAGCATTTGGCAACGCTCTTTATCACCAATGACAGTAAATCCTCCTTATCAGAGCTATTACATTACCATAGGGGCAGCCAAAGAGCTCCAGCCTCACACCAATCTTGCCTCCATTCTCTGTGTTCCAGGCAAGAGGAAGCAGACGTACGTGTTTTGCAGTGAAGGCATAATGGAAGACGTTTCTTTTGACTTGATAATAATTCCAGTTCCCCGGCATCGTCTACAAACAGAATACACAAGAGAAGAGAGAAGAGAGGAGAGAGAGAGAGAGGGTTTTTTTGTCAAAGCTTTAGTGCTAGCACCTTATTAACAGGCCAGAGATGAACTGCCGATGAGATGAGATTTGTCACAGCGTCATTGGGAAATAAAAGTCACTGCAGTCTGTGTTTTGAAGAATACATATACAAATACATAGAAATTAATACACTTACTTACTACATTAAAGCTCTCATATTATGTAAAAAAAAAATGAAATGACTCTTTGTGAGCTTTAAGCCATGTTTGAATCTTGTTATCTCATCAAAAACATACATGGAGTTGTGTTTTGTCTCATTCATGTTTGAGTAACCCTGCGTTTTTAGTCTGTAACATCTCCAGCTCAAAATGCTCTGTTCCACCTTGTGATGTGATGAAGTGGTAGCTTTCAAGTTAACAGCTACCTTTTACCTTTTGTTTAGAGATTGAATATTTCAGGGTTGAAATGATTCAAATGATTCTAGTGAAGGTGTATGGAGTTGAAAAAGTGGAGCACTTCCTGCACATGAGTGTTTCTGTTTGAGAGAAGAACTCAGCCTAAATATGCAGGATTTGTGTGTTAAATATGTGTAAATGAAACAAAACACATCTACAGATATGTTTGTGATGGGTTTCCATGCATATTTTTCCTTTCAAAAGAATAGAATCAAACTTCCATGAAGACAAGCAGTTGATGCCAGATGCCCAAGTTACAGGTCATATCTGTTGAGAGGTTACACCACTCACAGTAAAACTACAAGATATTTTGAAATAAGAATACTTATAATTAAATAAATATAGGACAGATATGATTAATGTCATACTGTGGAACAATCCAGGCAACACAACACGAGGACAAGCAGAAGGCAGAACTCCCACCAGAATAGTGAATGGTCACATTTTTATATAGCGCTTTTCCACCTTCAAGGCAATCAAAGCACTTTACATCAAGGAACCACGCAGACACTGGGGGCAAGGTGGTTTAAGTGTCGAAGGACACAGCGGCAGCATTCATCTGTGGGAGTTTGAATCGCACTGCCAACCCGTGGCCACTCAGCCAATGATATTTATGTCGAGAGCGGGATTTGAACCACCAGCCTTTGGATCAGTGGACAAACACTGGACCACCTGAGCCACTGTTGCCACTAGTGCACCCTAAAATAAAGTAAAACTGCAGCGTATATATTCATCAGATTTGTATAGAAATGTTAAAGTGAGTAGAAAACTGCTGAATATACATCAATGATAACTCTACAAGACCACTGTCAAAATATTCTGATACTGATACTACTACCAACGCACATTTAGTATTGGCACTATGAACATTCAAGGCCAAAGTATGTACTATGTCTCCAATACATACTGTCGAGTTCATACCTGGTTTCCCAGTGGCTATAAACTTAGACATGAACCAGCAGAAGTATTACAGTGCTCAAGTGCTGTTATTTGCCATGAACCCTCCATTTTGAGAATACAATAAATGCCATTCCTATGTGAAGAGTTAAGTGACTGATAAGATTAGAGATTAGCTTTGTCAGCGGACAATCCTTGTTTTGAAGTCACCAATCAGGGGAGTTGATGGGGGGGACAAAGGGGCGCCAGCATCTTAGGGGCCCAGTATTGGACCCTCTTCCTATTCATTTATATTAAGGGGGGGACCCAAGTGAGGCTTCTTGGCCCGGGCCACCAAATTTCTCTCAGCCGGCCTGTCCCCAATAATGGCAAGGCAAGGTAAGTTTATTTGTTTAGCACAAAGTACACAAAGTAATTCAAAGTGCTTTACAGAATAAGAAAGACATTAAAATCACAGTACAACAAATCAAAACAGAAATAATCATCATAAAATTAACATTGAAAGAGAAGAATGCAGAAAAAAACATAGGACTTTCAGTGCATATGCACAGCTAAACAGAACCATTTTGAGTCTGGATTTAAATATTGTCAAAGTAGAGGCCTGTCTCACATCTTCTGGAAGACTGTTCCAGATTTTAGCTGCATAAAACCGAAACACTGATTCCCCATGCTTAGTCTTGAGACTCTGAGGTTCTCAGAGTGCGAGATGGTTCATAAGGCAATAATACACTTGTGGAGCAGAATTTAAATAGTTAATCCATTTAGAAATCTCTAATCCTAATCTAAATCTCACCAGCACACAAAATGTCAGCAGTGGTGCCTACCGAGTTCCCTCCTTTCATGATGTAGGGCGTCCATGAGTCTGGCCTGTCCCCATAGAGGAGGGTGTACTTGGTGACCCAGTCGTAGGAGTTGAATGTCCCCTGTGTGGCGATGGCTACCAGTCTGTACTTCCTGAGCAGGTCGATCTGGAGCCAGGGCTGTCTGTCCCGGGGAGAAGGTGACCAACCACTGCTGCCTGAGAGGGTATTGAAAGAAAGAAAAATACGTGATTAACATGTAAGCCAATAACATTTCTGTAATATTAAAACATGTTTTGACAATGACCTCTGTAAGTACTTCTACAGAGAAGGCAGATGGCCAGTTTTGTATAATCATTACGATAGCTATTCTGGCTGTTTTGTGCATTTGTAATTTCAACTTGAAATTATTGGTGTAAAGCTTGAGGTCAGTGGTCAATGGTTACAGATTTATGCAGCACTTTTCTACCTTATAAGCACTAAAAGCACTTTACATCACACACATTCATACACCAGTGTACACAGACACTGGGGGCAAGGTGGGTTAAGAGTCTTGCCCAAGGACACAATGACAGCATTCATCTGTGGGAGCTGGAATCGCACTGCCAGTCTGTAGGTCTGTGGCTCTGATCTACCAATGATGTTTATGTTGAGAGCTGAATTCAAACCACCAACCTTAAGATCAGTGAATGAACCAACTGAGCCCCAAACTACATTTCATGCAATATAATTACATTTAATCACCAAACTGCAATTAAGGAAAGGTGTGCATGTGAATTCAATAGGCTCTCTGCACACCTCACTGTTAGCATCACTACTTCAGGTCCAATTTTATCACTGAGGGTTTTGCAGAGTCACGCTAAAATGAATAAATATTTAAAGATCAGGCAGGGGCCAGGGAGCTGTGGATGGATTTCACTGACATGTTAAAAACACACACAAATAAAATGAATACTTAAGCGGAGGGCACTTTTGTGTTTAGAAAGAGGGAGGTTTGTGTCTCAATGCTAATCCTAATGCTAATGCTAATTTTGAGGCATTATAAGTTACAAAACAGCACCACAAACTGAAGCATTGTACATAGAAAAATAAGGTATTGAGGTTGTCTTCATTTTTAATTAATTTGCATTTTAATAGGTTCTTTATTTTATGTTTTTTGATTTTAATAAAAATGACAGTTAGCTTTGAGAGCTACAGTTAGCTAGCTAGCTTGCGGCTATGCACAGTGTCTATTGACATGGAATCCTGTCTACTGTTGATAATATATAATACAACATAATTTCCATTTGGCGATATTCAACTGATTTACCTGAATATTCCTCAAATTTTTTTGTCATTTGTTGTCATATGTCCGCCATCTTGGATATGGTGCTGACTATTACAACGTTTAACCAGCAGGTGGCAGTGTAAGAATTAAACACGTGACTTCTGATGATGTAAGTGACATATTGTAAGTTTAAATGCAGTTTCTTACCATATAATTTTGCAAAGTTGGCAGAGTACAGGAAGTTGTATCTGGACGAGGCCAAGAATGACGAGGCATAGAGGTTGGAAATAAGTGGATCAACACAATCATCTGAAACACAAAAAGAGCAATATTTTTAGCATTTTTCATTTGAATGCTGCAGAAAACATGGGCTAACTGCTTACTTTGGCATATGTTGACCTTATATTGACCTTGAATGCTATTTCCAATGTATTTCTGCAACAATAAACCTAACGCCAACTGTAGTAGGTCTGCAAAATGCAAAGAATGTCCATTCATAATGTAATAAGCATAGGTTGATGAGATGTCCCTATTTACCCGGGGCAATCCCAGTTTTGAGCCATATGTGTCCCCTGTCCTAGCAGATTTATCCAAAACTATTTATTTGTCCCAGTTTTATGTAAGAAATGTCCCAGGTGTTTTTGTGCTATTTTTGACCAATCTGATCCCTGTCTATGGTAAATGGGGCATAAGTTGTTATTTGTTTAGGTAAAATACAGAAAACTGTGCTTGGAGATGGCCAAAAAGCAGAAAAATGCACTCCCAGTCTCTATTATAGGCTCTTTTCACAATTTTATTTATCCTAACCATCCAAATCCAGGTGTGTCCCAGTTTTTAGTTTTGAAAATCACTCTAAATAAAGCTAAAATCACTGTTGTAGGCCTGCAAAACACAAAATTCAATTCGTATTATAACAAGCATAGCGAAATTATGTTCACAATCTCTTTTGAACCCCAGTGTTTGCCTTTAGGTGCTTAGTTGTAGAGAATATTGATTAAATGTTCTAAAAAACTCCTGGCTAGCTCATTTGTATTCTGGCCGTTCGTGTAAGAGGAGGAATGCACAGTCATGCTCATACATTGTGAGCTATAGTGTCTATGGGCAGAGATGATATCACAGGCCGTCTGCTCTGGCTCACTGGTCTTAAAACTGGCTCATAATTCAGCCTAATCTAAGCTGTCCCTCCACAGCAATGAAACCCCATAGAACAACAGCCCATCATGCTCAGATATGCCCCCTTCTTGTCCTTCTACGACCCCCAGATATGACCAAACAGAGCACAGTAAAGCACGGGAAACATGATCATATAAAATCTGCTGCAGAATCGATTATGTCATGATCCTGAATGTTTTTTGTATTTATTTCCAGAGCAGTAATTGCACGTTTCAGTTTAGAAATCTTTTTTAATGTCTTTATTATGTCTGTTAAAATGACAGCTAAATAAGAGATTCTTCCAGCCTATAATTAAATGTTTTTTTCTTTAATAAACCTTAAGTCATAAGTTTAAATATTAAATTGCTACTATCAAATATTCAGCATCTGACGATAACGCTTAAACATGCACTATGTAACTTCTCTTATCTCCACTTGATCTCCATGGTGATGCTATTGCCTAGAATGATCCAGAGTATAGCATTACACTTGTTTAGTTAAATGGTAACAAGCAGATATGCATTTCAGATCAGCAGCAAGTTACAGGTCAGATCTATGGAGAGATGACCTTGATTACAGAAAGAATGCATGTTTTCAACCTACTTTTGAGTAACAAAAACACCTGCTCTAGTACTGGAAGTCAGTTTTCTATTCATTTTTTCCAATAGACTTTCCCAAAAAGTAAAATATTAAGAGTTTAAAGGCATAACAGAGGCTAACCAGCTACGTGCTAACTAATACCCATAGCTCATTAGTCCAAAAAGCACATTTAAAACGTGGATATGGTAAAATATTTTAATAAATTAGCAGTTTATAAAGTTTCAGGAACATATTTTGAATGAAATTATAGGTTTTATGGCCATTAGTTTCCACAGAGCAACTAGCCCTGAGCTGGTAAACATAAAGTCTATGGGAAAAATTAATGAGAAATTTACTTTTGGAACTGGGGGCTGGGTGGTCACTGTTGAGCTCCAAAGGCAATGCAATAACATTTATAAGAAAAGCAGGTGGCAGACCCCCCACAATAAAGGTTACACAGTGCACCTTTAATCCCCTATAAAGACTATTATGCTGTTTGGTTCAATGTTCACAGGTTTTGCTTCTATGGAGGCTTCAATAGTAAAAATACTCATTATTATCTTTGCCTTGCTTCTTCCATTTATCCTTCTGAAAGAGCAATTAACGAAACATGACATCACACAAGTCAGAGGAACAGTATGTGCTAAAAGAGATTGATTTATACAGCTTCCATCACATTAAGGCTGCAATCGTCCCCCATTATAACCTCTGCCTTTCTTCACAGGAAATACACAGTGGCCAAGATGGATCCCGTTGCATCTTCCAACAGTATCAGGTGAAGATTGTGTTAGTAATACGATCTTGTGCTCTGTCACCCACTGAACAAGGACACTCCGTACGGATCTGTGCCGGAATGCTGAGGCTGGCGAATATGACCTTCACTGCGCCTCCTTCAATGCACCGGTACACTTTTCCTCTCTCATGTCTCAATAATGAATAACATGCCACATCCACACATCACTTCACAGTTCTGCAAAGTCACTGGGCATAGAAACAGCATAAGTCAAGTTCATATTTTTGCAGGGTACCCTCTTAAGAATGTCCCCCCATATAGATGATAGACAATAAGCAATAATATTTAAACCAAACCCTAAAGCAGAATTATGCCCAAAAAACTATTACAAATGTGCAATATTGTTAAATAAAACTGTTAATTTGACCTTCTATAGCTCAAATCTTATCATATTACAGAAAATAACCAGAAATTTCCCACAGTATAAAGAAAAACTATATATATTGACACCCAAAAAGTATTGTTCCATCTGTCATATATTGAACGCTAGATATATAGCCATTATCATGACAGACCTAGGAATAATTAGTTGATGAAATACTCAACTAAGACAAAAGTGCTACATCAAATCGACTCCAAATCTGTACTTACATATTTATTGCAATAGTGTCAAGTGTGTTAATAGAACCCACACACCTAGCAATAGTACTGATCCCAGAGTAATTGAGCTATACTACTATTTTACAGAAGGTCAGGTTTTCAAAAAAATCAATTCTGAGATTATAAATAACCTTCCACCTTCACATTGCTTCACAGTCCTGCAAAGAAATGGTCATAATTCTACCTTGAAACAGCTTGAAGAACATGGAGTGGACTGACAACACAATAGGCACAGGTAGATATGCTACAACTGAAATACACTCATTAAAGCAGACCTATTGTGCCTGTGACTGCTCTATAGTTATACTAAAATGACTACTCAATCCTGCATGTATCATCGATTAACACGATAAAATGAAGAACGGAGTAAAAACAGACCAGTGGGCATATGCTGACGAAAACAGGGATTAATCTGCAATATGGCGTCTTGAAAATAAGTGATTAAAGATTGCTCAAACATGCACGAATCACTCCAAAAACAACCTCGAGAGGGGAAAACAGAAGAGGAAACAACTACAACATGGTTAAAAGCTCTGAAATGTCGACTAATGCTTTAATAATGCTACTCAAAGTGGTGTATACTGCATTATTCAATTATTGCATTAGTCATTGGTGATAAGCTACGTCTGAAACCATAGCTGTCCTGGGGTACACAGACTGAACAAAGGCTGCCAATCTGCGCCATTGGCAACCCCTCCGACCTCCACAAATCACTCACCTTCACATATAGAACATTCTAATACATGAAGGTGGGGTGTGTCTAGCTCAACGCACAGACATCAAAAGCATGCACTAGTTTGCTGGGATCAAACCAGAAACTTTGAGTTGTTGGGCAAACACTTTAACTACTGCGCCTCAAGTAAAATGATTCTTCTGTTCTTAAGCCTAATTGTATTTTTTATCATTTGTACCCATAAATATAATTCATTTTTAATACAACTACAGCAATTATGAGCATTACAACATATATGGTAATTGTAGTCGTACTGCCCTTAGTAGCCTACTCACTACTACACAGCTACTACTGCTACTAAAACTACTACCTCTATTACCACTACCACCACTACAGTTACTACCACTACTACTACTAATACCACAACAACCACTGCCATAACTACAACTAATACCACTCCTACCACTACCACTACTACCACTACCACTACAACTACTACCGCTAGCACCACTACCACTAAAACCACTACAAGTACTACCACTACTACAACTACTACCATTACTACTACTAATACCACTACAGCAATCACTACCACAACTACAGCTACTACCACTACTACCACTACCACCACTTCCACCACTACAACTACTACCATCACTACAACTTCTACCACTACCACCACTACAACTACTACCACTACTACTACTACTACTACCACCTCTACAACCACAACAACCACTACCATAACTACAACTACTACCACCACTACCACTACAACTACTACCACTACCACCACTACTACTACTAATACCTCTACAACCACAACAACCACTACCATAACTACAACTATTACCACTACTACCACTACAACTTCTACCATTACAACCACAAGTACTACCACCACTACCACTACAACTACTACCACTACCACCACTACCACTAAAACCACCACGAGTACAACCACCTCTACCAGCACTACAACTACTACCACTACTACTACTACTACTAGTACTATTATACAAAGCTTATAAGTTCTGAAAGAAGTCAATACCGAGGCATGAGAAGTGTGACCTTGACTTTATATTCCATCTTTTTTCCGTGCGTTCCTGCCGTATCCCTGAGGAGACGAGGCCTAATGAATAACACGCCACATCTGCGCGAACAGCCTTTCCCCACTGCACCGTCTTCCATTGATCTACTCCTCAAAGAAAAATAATAAGAAGCTGCGTGCAATCAGCGCAAGGGTAAAGTTAATTTGCAGCACTGAGCTAAAGGGGAATATTGATTTGTTTGACTTGTTTAATTAGTAATGACAGACTCAGGAGGTGAACACTGCTGCAGACTGGAGCAGGTTAACCCAGGCCACTGCAGAGCTTCTCCTTACGGTTTGTAGCTGTCAAGATCTGCTGGTCATGTTTGTATAATTTGTTACATACCTCCATTGATTCGGTATTGGTTTGTAGCTCGTGTTATTTGCATATGTGATTTTGCTGTAAACTAAAGGCGAATGTGTGTGTGCGTGTGTCAAAACTCACTTCTCCATATGTCAGGGTATGATGCATTTTAAATCAGTCACTACAACATCTTTCAAATCAAAGTAAGCAATGAAAACATGTAGAATCCGAATATTGTTACATGCATTCATATGTTAGAGCGTTAATGATTAAAGAGGCCGTGTTACGCTGTTTTCTGATCTATGTTATAATGTTTCCTCATCAAAAACATACCTGGAGTTGTGTTTTGTTTCATTCGTACATGAGTTCTTCTCTCATACAGGAAACACTCTGTTCCACCTTGTGATGTCACGTGGTGCTTCACTGTTTTTAAACTTCATACACCTTCACGAGAATCATTTGGATGATTTCAGTCCTGGAATTTCCGATCTGTACTAAACGAAAGGTAAAATGTAGCTGTTAACATGAAAACTACCACTAAATGACATCACAAGGTGGAACAGAGCATTTTGAGTTTTGGGAATGTAGACAGTCCTGGTATGTTTTTGATGAGGAAACAATATTATAACAGGGCTAAAACCTCACAATAGTACATTTTTTGCATATTATTATAGGATCTTTATATGCCTTAAAAACATAATCTCATTGTTGCTTTTGGATACATGCATTTTTCTATTTTGTTCTCAATTTTACTACCATTTTTTTTAAAGATTATGTAACTTTTCTAGTGGACGGTCCCCCATCTGTCTGTCGTCTTCAGAGAGATAATATTACTCTGTCTGGAATCAACATCTGGAGTCAACAATCTGGACTCCAACAGTTTGGCATTAAATGTGTCTATCTCTATAGAGACAAGCAGACGATGCCACCAGAAGTTATAGATGATCAGATCTGTGGAGAGGCAAGCTCGCTCACAGTAACATTGCATATTTAATGTATTTTTTTAGCCATGACAATCAATGTAATTGAATAAATGCAAGATATAGTTGGAGCATTCAAGGCAAAGCAACAGCATCACCATGGGGATAAGCAGAAAAGTTTTTTATAATATGTCATCCAACCGAATACTCAAACACAGTCCAAACCAGACATGTTTCTTTGCGATATTGCCTTTCCGCCCTCCCTTCACTGCGCCACATAAAAGTCTCCTTCTTCATTTATCACAGCGTCTATGGGGATCTCTGAGGCTGTGTGCAGCTTTAGCCTTCTGCTGCTGCTGCTGCTGCTGAATCATCAGACTGCTGCTGTAAGTGTGTGCTCCCTGTGTGTCTGCCCTGACACATCATTACACCCGCTTACATGCAATATGCAGAGTGCCATCTCCTCTGGCTGCATTGCAAGGATGCGTGAGCGCCTGGGTAACAGTATGTGCACGTATGAGATAAAGATAGGCCAAGAATAAGAGAACAAATGCAATAGAAGAACACTAAAAGGATGTCCACCATATTCAATTATTCATGAAGCATCAGGAGTAATGGGTAAAACTATCCCAGACCCAAAACAGGTTCTAAAAAACAGACAGGTCAGAAACATTACACTGCAGAGTGTCCAGTCTAATCTAAATGTCACTTTGTGCACTGGCCCCAAACAGAGAGAGAGCACACAGCCCCACCCAGAGCCGGGGTCAGTGTGTGCCCTGGGATCTGCACTACTTTAATCTGCTCCTGAGGCTACAGCAGGACTCAGGACATGTGCAGTTTCCATGTTTTATCATTGCAGCAGAGTTGAAGCACCATGAGTGATCAGTATAGTTGTTTCTGATTAAATGGTGCTGTCAATAATAGATCCATACTCAAACTTTGAAGTGTTTGTCCATCAGATTCTTACATCTCATTATAAGCATGTAATTCATGTGATGAATGTATGACCAGTTGTATTGGATGTAATATCGATATTTATTGGGAAATAGAGGCGCATGAAGTGATGAAATGACTGAGTCATGGCTGGCCTGGTGTTAACACATTCAGAGGACGATCCAAAGTGACATCATCACCTCAAATTTTTACTGCAGTAACTTTATGCAACCCACAAACGTCTCTTTGCACAACCATTAGCGCTTAAACGTCACTGGAGCGGTCCATTGATCAGAGGTTTGAAATCAGCCTTTGCTTTTGTGGTCCCGTGTGATGCATGACTTTAATTTTAATGGCCAGGTGATGGAAGCACGCGCTTCCCAAAAAGTACTGCAGTGGGCTTGTCCCAGCCAGGACACCGCGTGCGAATCAAACATCTGATCAAGATTCGCTATTTGGACCTCAGTGCACCTTAAACACCAGGGGCCGAGTGCAGAACGGCGCTACGCCTCCCTCAAAAGTGCAGAGTTGCGAACACGGTGCAGGAACTTGGATGAGCGCGAGCACTGCAATGCAGACAGTCCTGCGATGGGGCGCACCACGCGCACCTAGAGGTGCACCAGCACGCTCCAACCGCCGCACTTTGGTACTTCCACAAAACACCAAAAAGCTGCACCAACCCGCACAATCTGCGTGTCTTTACCCGCAGACTCTGCACATCTGATTCAATCTATGCGTGCGTTGTCCTTCAACTCTCCCTCGTCACCTTAAGCTTGTGCCCTCGGCTGCCATTACTGTGTCAAATGTTACTATTGCATTAGTGCGCAATCATATTATGCAAGTTATAACACAAATAAGTGGTGTTTGACAAGACTTACGTGATGAGGAATGTTGAAAGCCCAAAAATAAGAGGCATAAGCTCAGTGCATTGCGCGCCATCCTTCATTCGGGACACGCTTCCCGCAGGTGTTGGGTGTCAGTACAATCCTTTATTGTCCTGCAGCATCCTCTCACACCCTTTAGCCCAACTTTCACTCGCGCAGCTCCAACTCCAGATCCCGGGATGTAGGCAGCCTCTGCCGCGGGGACGCGCATCGGATGGTGGTGCTGATGCTGCTCCGGCCGAGAACGCGCTCTCCTTTTGTACACTTTAATTTGTTTTATTTACATGACCACTGTGGGACGGACTGACGTGATTCCCGTGCGCCTCATGGGCACATTGTATCGCGCAGGATGCAGGGCCCTATGTGAAGTCCGGAGTCCCAGAATGGGATCTGAAAAAAGTTTTACTTTACTGCGTCTGTGCAGGCCAAAAATAAATCAAGACACGTCTTCCCTTTACGGGTGTCGTCTTGAAGAAACGTTATTTTAAGTCCCACTGGTAAACAAAAGACATAAACAAAGCCTGTTCCTCTTATCTGTTTAGATCCTCTTTGGCACAGTTTTCATCCCAGACAGAGATCAGTGCAGAGATGAGCAGCTTTACTCCCTCCAACAACAGTCCTGTGCTCAAAGCGCAGCTCAGTTTTTCCCTGCGCTGTGACCTGCTCCAGGTGTCCACGTGAACCCCCTCAAACACCCCCAGAACATCCATGGCCCAGGACGCTGCTGCTCCTCTCTGTGTGATGATTACAGTGCGCAGAGGAGGAGGCGATGAGGCGCGCGCAGAGGGGGATTTGTAGCACGGAGTGGCACACTGACCACGAAATAAAAAGGCTTTAGGATTAAAAAGTGGGTTTGTGGGCCGCGAGCGCAGTGATGATGCTGATGTGTGATTGAAAGCCTGGGCCAGTGGTGGGATTTACTATGTTCTCAATCAAATCAGATTTTCAGATTGTAAGCTTCCCTTGCACCAGAGGCTGCTTTTACTATTACAGCATGAGCAGCGAGGGACAGAGGCAAAAGTATGAGATAATAGAGAGTGAAGGGGCCTACCTTTTCATTTTATTCATGGTCATATTTGTATAGTTTTAAAGCTTGTATTTTTGCATCTTATTTCTGCTGCCCTTTGCCCTTTTGACCTCTTGACCTATAGACTGTGTCCCTAGCTTCCAGCACTGATTGAAAAAAAAAAAAAAAAAAAAAAAAAAAACACTGGTTAAATTGGTTTATAGCAGCAAGAGATAAAGCAGGCAAAGGCTTAGTGGCTACAGCTCTTACTATTACACAATTCATTTATATTTATACAGAAATATATAATGTAAATTAGGTTAAAATAATACAACTTTAAGCATCTAGTTCAGTTTTTTTGTTTTGTGGAGCTGAGGTTGTTAGGTCTCTTTCTTCAAAACCAACATCATTCCAACATCAGCCTTATGCAAATCACCAGAAGAATAAGACTTTTGTTGCAGCTTGTTTTGATTATGAGCCAGTGGGTGATTTGGAATCTGCATAATTATACTGTAACTACAGAGTGATGCTGTGACAACTGGACAATTACACAGATTTAAATGGAGATTGCAACCAGTGACCACTAGAGGGCAGGTTAAGACAGCATAAAATGTCTGTGCCCCTGGATTGAATGGAGGAATGTCATGACATATATAGCATAGATGCAATACCTTAACCAGATATTAGCAGTACTGGAGGAAGTATTCTGTTTTGTTTCTGAAGTAAAAGCACTACAGGAGCAAAAAAAAGTATCACATGAAAAAATCTTCTTAAGTAAAAGTATTAAAGTACCTGTTTAAAAATGTATTTCAAGACTAAAAAGTAAAAGCATTTTGTGCAGATTTATCGATTTTGGTAAAGAATTGTGGTGAATTTAAAAAAGAAACAACTGAATAAATAGTTGTTTTTTTCTCTAGCTGTTTTTATTCATATATTTTTGTTTGCTCAAAGTATAAACTTGTTAAAAATAAAACCTATACCTAATAAACAATAGGCCTAATAATAATGAATAGTTTCACTTTTCAACCCTGTTTGAAAATGTAGCGGAGTAGAAAGTACAGATACTGCTCTCAAATGTAGTGAAGTAAAAGTAAAAAGCATCCACTTTAAAATGTACTGAAGTAAAGTACAAATACCTTAAGTACAGTATTTTACTAATTCAACTGTCCAGTGGTCTATCAATGCTTTTGAAGGTATTAAGTGTCAATTTAGATTTTCTTTACCAGTACTTATAAGCCTATATAATATCTTGAGACAATCTGTGAAATACTAGTACTACGTCTGTTACTATTTCTTTGTAGTAGTTATTATCAATCGTATACTTTACTGGGACTGTCTGACACAATTTATCTTCGAACAACTGCCAGAAGGAAATATTTTAGTCAGTATAACAGTTTATGATCCATGACAGTAGCTCAGTTGGTCGAGTGTTTGTCCACTGATTTGAAGGTTGTCGGTTTGAATCCCGCTCTCGGCATAAACGTCATTGATTGCGCGGTCACATTCACCGACCCACAAGTTGGCGGTGCGATTCCAGCTCTCGCAGATGAATACAGTCAATGTGTCCTTGGGCAAGACACTAACCCACCTCGCCCCCAGTGTCTGTGTACACTGTTGTATGAATGTGTGTGTGAATGGGTGAGTGTTTCCTTGATGTAAAGCGCTTTGAGTGTCTTGAAGGAGATATAAAAATGTGATGTTTTACCATTTACAAGTGGGCTCGTTTCCTAAATTTTTGTTTTGTTCTGTCCAAAGTTACCCAGCCCTGCTTTCACTATTGTATAGTAGGGAAAACAGTGTAGTTCCCATGAGTGGCTGAGGAATACTGCCCAACAAGACTTTATCAGAGCTGCTAACTTGAAACTATATGACATGGCACTGCGTATAGTAATTTTCTCCTTTTTGATTTGAAATTTAAATTAAAGGCCATAATGCAATAGTTTCTGCGTGACCCATGTTCACATCTCACAAACAAAAACAAGCGCCCTGGAGTCCGACAACAGCTGCGTTTCTCACACACATTCATTCTTTTTGGATCAGATTATGCCTGACTCTGCCCACATCGCGAATGCAGACTTTCCATAGGGGTGCCATTGTACTTACAGAGGACATCGGTGCAAAAACATACAAATATTCTCACGTTGGCTCGTAAAACAACAACTATTATATTTACAAACTGAGTCAGCTTCGTGAGAAAGATATTTGCGTCGATATACCAAAACTCAGGGAGGGAATTTACAACTAGAAGCACATGGAGAGCTCGATAAAAATACCATCCAAACCTTTTTACTGATCTGGTAAATGGGGGAATGGGGAATTACTTGGACACAGTAGCTCAAATATAAAAGTAAAAACATAACCAGAGTCGTGTTTTGTTTCATTCACACATGTTTGAGTAACTCTTTGTTATTAGTCTGTCCACATTTCCAAAACTCAAAATGCTTCTTTCCACCTGGGGATATCATGAAGCCGTAGTTTTCAACTATATTTTACTATTTGTTTAGCAAAGATTGGCAATTTCAGAACTGAGATTATCCAAATGATTTTAGTGAAGGTGTATGGATTTTAAAAACACAGTGGAGCACTTCCTGTACTACTATATGACATAACAAGGTGGAAATGAGTGTTTTCCGTTTGAGAGAAGAACCTAAATATGCAGGTTTGTGTTTTAAACAATAAAACAAAACTCATCATGGGTCTAGACCACACACTGTATATATAAATGGATGGAGTTAACCTGCTAGCCACTCCGTTCCAAATAGGAAGTACTCATGGGTGTACTTCCAGCTCCATCGACTCTGCCTCCAATTCACTTTACATTGAAAAACTGTCACCTCTCCCTCTCTAATTGCTGCAGTGAGCCTCATCATGTTGGTCTTAAAATGTTCGTATTAACCCGCTCTACATGAGCCTGGTGTTTTCATTTCGCGTACACTGGTGTTTTATGAATTTTATTTTTTTATTAATTTTAATAACAGACAAATCAGGCACCTTCTTTCCCTTTTAGCAACAAGTTTGATCGACAGTGTTGTTAAGCGCCCACTCACTGCTAAACCAGCGGTGTTGGCGGGAAGAGGCGTTACCTTCGACAGCCTTGCTCTGGATTGGCTCCTCTATGATACTCACAGTGTGAATTAAAAATATGGCACTTGACTGCAAATTAGCCCCTATAACTAGCCTCGATGAGCTTTATTTGACTGGAGGCAAACATTATGGGTCATGTCACACCCACTTAGTCCACTTCTTTATAAAGTCTATGGTCTAGACTCATAAACCAGTTTAATTAGTGCTTGACCATTTCATCCATCTCTTTCTTAATTAACTTCACATTTTTGCACCTGTGTCCACCTTTTGCACAGTGCAGTACTTTGGGATACTTTCTCTTACCCCATGGGAACTCCCTGTCCTGTGCCAGCAGTATTAAAACAGGCTGCCCTCAGGTGTCCTATCCCCCCTGCTGCTCCACTGCGCTAATAAAAACTCCCATAGGCCAGTGCATGTATACAGAGCACTGACTACAGTGTTAGCTCAACTGTTGGATCCAAACAGCTGGTGTGACAACCTGTTCCCTCACAGGTGAAAACTTGGCACTTGTTGTTCAGCTGTGGGTTCATTTACATGCAGAACAGGTCTGTGTAATCCCTCAGTCATCCAGGTCTAATCCATAGTAAAAGGCAAAAGTAAAATCTGTCAACTGGACAAAACGTTGTAGTAGTGAAGACGTTTCACTGCTCATCTAAGGCGCTTCTTTAGAGGATTGCTCCATTCAGTGTCGTGAAAAGTGTTACAGTGGAGAAACTAAACAGCCACTCCATAAAAAGGATGTACCAACACCATCGCGAGAGCTCCGCTGGTCTCCAGTCCGACGTACATCTCCATCTCAAAGTCACTAAGTACTCCTTTGAAGATAGTGAGGTACGGATCTTAGCCAGAGAAAAGAAATGGGTTGAGAGGGGAGTTAAAGAAAATACAATCCTTTCTTGAACAGGAGTGGGTGCCTTAGACATCATCTATCCCGAATCTATAACTCCATCCTCAGACCCAAAGCAAACAAAGGACACAAAGACAGCAACATAGCTAGACAGGATATGGATAGGTATGAAAAACACCCATTAGAGTTGTATGAACATGCTAAATATGTCTTAGGCACAATACACACTTAGTGTAGCTCATTAGACCTAGTCTGCAAACAGAAACTGTAAACAAGAGCTGTTTTCAGTGTAGTTAGCTCCTCCCTTCAGATATATATAAGGCAGCATCCAGCAGCAATCTGACCACAACTGAAGAAGCGGCTTGGATGAGCAGCAAAACGTCTTCACTCCTACAGCTTTTCTGACCAGTTGACAGATTTTACTTTTACTATGGAGAACAGGATGAAAACAAACCATTTGTATTTTTGTAACATCGTTTGAAGTTTTTTAGTTTTTATCATTTTCAGAATCGTAATGTTTTCTTGCATGTAAACAACAACATGGAAAAATAGTCTAGATCAGCTTTCTCGCCTTGGTCCATTTGCACATTCCCATCATTGCCCAAGGACACAACTACAACTAGAGCGAACACTGAATCACAAACCTTCAGATCTGTGAGACGGGCGCTCGACCACTAAGCCACTGAGTCAGCACGATTACAAAGAACCATTTATCTGTCCCTATCCACAGTCTTATATTATGTCTTCTTCATTCATTTGACACACTCGTTTCCATAGAGATGTATATCTATCTCCACGGCGACAAGCAGATGACAGCAGCAGGCAAAGTTGCAGGTCAGATCTGTGGAGAGGCGACCCTGCTTGTAGAATGTTTTTCAAGTTTCAATAAAAATACAAATACAATACACTCTGCACAGTAGCGCCTGGCAACCTCACTGTCAGCGTCATTACTTCCTATTGTATAAATCCAATAGCCTATAGGTGCGATTTATGCCATACTGTGGAACATTACGGGCAAAGCACTGACATACATGGAGACAAGGAGATAGCAGGCCACTACCTAGAAAAGTAATAGAGTAATTATCGATATATTGACACATAAAGGCCCGCTGGCTGTGTGCACTAACTGACAGGTCCACAAAGCGTGCTCCGCTGACACCTGCCTTACATTAAACAGCAGTAACAGCTGCGACCTCCTGAAGGTGAGCTCTGCCAAGACACTTTTGTTCCCTGTGTTTGCTGCCAACAACAGCTCACAAACACTCGCATAGAGGAGCCATGGAAACGCACCACCTACCCATAATGCAACAGTTGGGCGGGTGTTATTTAGTCTGCCTCCCAGTTTGTTTACCCACGGCCTTTTATCTTTTGTTGCTCCGTCGTGGCCTTTGTTTAGTGTAATCTGCTGACTGTAGCAAATGACAGTTGCAGCTGGGAGGATGATGAGTGACGATGAAAAGGCCAAAGTCAGAGAGATAAAGTGTTTGTGGTGGTCAGGGGCCATACAGGCAACTGTCAGAAAAACTCAATTAAACACTGTGAACGCAAGGAGAAGGCTCAGTTATAATGGATTTATATTTGAATCATTACAGTATATAATGTATCTGTGGTTATGTGAGTATTATGTGTATTTCAAACTGTTTTACATATACTTCTTTCTACTTTGACTGCAGACTGTTAGTTCCAGTGGTGGATGAAGTACTCAGTTTTGTTACTAAAGTAAAAGTACAGATACAGAGGTAAAAAGCTACTCAAGTAAAAGTAAAAGTATCACATGAAAATATCTACTTAAGTATAAAAATGTACTTTAAGAGTATAAAGTAAAAGTATTTCAGACAAGTGTTGCTCATTTGTTAAAGTGTTACGTAAATGAAGTGATTTAATTAAACAAAAAACGAAACAAAACATAACAATATGAATCAGTTTCTTAATTTTGTGTGTTTATTTCTGTTTGCTCAAAGCTGAAGCTTAAACTCACAAACTTTAGTCAAGATGTTACCACGAACATGGTAAAAACAACCCCTCAAATCATATGAGAAGTACTTTTTACTTCTGAGTCTTGTTCAAAAATATAGTGGAGTAGAAAGTACAGATACTGCTCTCAAATGTAGTGAAGTAAAAGTAAAAAGCATCCACTGTAGATTCTACTTAAGTAAGGTACAGTACTTTACTACTTGCACTTCATTACCTTCCACCACTTCAGAGTACTTCTTAGTACTCTGATTGTACTAACACTGTAATAGCTCTACTTATACTAGAGCAGCTACTAGGCTACTGATACTCAGAGCCTCCGACTACTGTTAGCCTGAGTTCTGCTGGTACAACTGTTACCACAACTTCTAAACTTCCCAATTATAACTGCGCCTCAAGCACCTCCCCGAGACTGGACAAAACCGTAACCTAAATAACTAACCTAAATAATAACATTCTGTTCTACTTAAAGGGGCACTATTAGTGTTTAGGTGTAGGGTCTGAAACCGTTGTTCTCTTTGGACATGCAGTTTTGCCTGAAATGTTCCACAAACAGCATAAAGCCTTGTAATCTCCATGGAGACGAGCAGGAGTGACTCTACCAAACTCAGCATTTTTTTATGAAGTTTAAACCATAATATTGAACTTTCCAGGCAAACTCATGACATTTTCACGAGACAAACAGGTGACAGATCCTCCAGCAGAAAAAGTTACCCAGTGCGCCTTTAAATCATGAACTCCATTTGCACCGCTTAAACTTTATTCGCTGTTGGATTTTAGCCTTAAACTGTTACAGAACGGCATGTGCTCTCCACCTCCTCTCCACTTTCCAAGGCAGAGGTGAGGTGGAGGTTGGGTAGGGGGGGTTGGGGGTGGGGTGCGGTGCGGTGGTAGCTGTGGGACAGGGTTCGGGGCGATGCAAGGACATCCAGGCTTAGTGTAACTGGGGTAATGGTTTTAGGACGCGCTTTGATGGAGTTAGGAGACAGACCTTGTGTTGAAATGATGCATGGTGATGGGCAAATAATGACTGCTGCCCTAAGCCAGGCCTGGGGTGGGGTGGGGGGGTTGAGGTTTGCACTGTGTGGGCTCAAGTGTGTTTTTACAGTGGGGGGAGGGGAGGGGATCAAATACAGCTTCGGTTATGGCGAAGGCTTTACTCTTGTGTCCAGTGGGGCTAGGATTTGGAAATGGTCCTGGTCCGACAAGTTATTTTTAAATCTACTTGAGTAACGTTTTAGTTGTGAAGTAACAGTACACGCTTGAGTAAAAAGCGTTGGTTAATAGGATGAGCAGCGAAACGTCCTTTATTATGGGTCATACCTGGACGACTGAGGGATTACACAGACTTGGTTACTTCTTGGGTCCTAAAACTTTATATTGATAATAATATTGCTTTTGACATAATCATTTATTGTACCTTCCTAAAGAGATTTTTGAATATTAGTCTGTCTGTAGGATTATATTAGATCTAACTATTTTTTTCAAGACGTTTGACCAACACTGGCTCTAAATCATAAGCCAGACACTGCACTCAAACAGTTTTAGTTTAGTTTTTTGGGGTAATTAACATTATACATACACTATAATTAAAGGGCCCATGCTACGCTACTTTCTGAGCTATGTCATAATGTGATTTCCTCATCGCAAACTTACCTGGAGTTGTGTTTTGTTTCACTCACACATGTTTAACACACATAATCTGCATATTTAGGCTTTGTTCTTCTAAACTGAAAACACTTCTTTCCACCTTGTGATGTCATGAGGTAATACAGGAAGTGTTCCACTGTCTTTTCAAACTCCATACACCTTCACTAGAATCATTTGGATTATCGCAGCCCTGGAATTGCTCATTTCTACTGAACAAAAGCTAAAAGGCAGCTGTTAACTAGCTTGAAAACTACCACTTCATGACATCACGAGGTGGAACAGAGCATTTTGAAGGATTATTCAAACACACGTGAATGAAACAAAACACAACTCCAGGTATGTTTTTGTAGCAACAGTATTATAATAAGTAAGTAAAATAGTGCATGTAATGTGACTTTAACTTTTTACTTCTCATCTGTCCAGTTACATTATTATTATGATTCAATTTATATATAATTTACTTAAAAGTCATGGTTTTGGCTGCTCCCCACCTCTGCTTGTGTCTAGATGTTACGAGCCACGCCACTGTGCCTAGAGTCGGCATGGATTACTCCCAAGTGGAAACAGGAGAAGTTGCATGCAGACAGAACATGGACACAGTTTATGTAAGCTACTAACACATTTATTTTTACACAAACTTATTACTCTCGGTCATTTAGTGCCATAAAGTTCCTGGAAACATTATATAGACAATGGTGAATTTTTGGACCGCTGCAAAACCACAGGATTTTGAGAGAGCCAAAGTATTGAAACAAAATATTGCAGCGATGGTTATTTAAAAGTAATGGGGAAGAAAACATTGTGACGTTTCCAAATATCAAGTCAGATGTTGCATGTAATTTACGAGAGATGAGCCGGGAGTTGTTTTTATAACCTCTCTCAGTTTACGAGTATTGATACTTTTGCTTATGTCTGTTGCGCAGTATTCTTTGTGCGCCAGTGGAGTGATAGCATGATGGGTAACTGCTTATCTGCCTCACAGCCAGATGTTCCAGGGTTCGATTCCCTTAGTAGATGTTTTTTTTTTCACTTTTTTATGTATCTTTATTTATACAGGGAGATGCAATGAGATCACTTAGACTCTCTTCTTCATGGACGCCAAAACAGAAAACAATTAAGTATATAAGTCCATTTAAAACATTAAAAATAGGTGCAGGTGTGACTATAAAAGTTTGTTGCCAGATAATAAAATTGTGTTTGTGGCACCAAAGTATCCAGTTTTGCTTTTTCTTGAAATATATTCCATTTTTGGGAAGGAAAACAACCAAACGCCCTTTTTTTCCATCTCAGTTCTGGTGCGGCCAGTGCTTAGACTTATACAATCATGAGATCTTGTATTAAATGTTCAATAATTAACAAGCAAAAGAGATATTCCGGCTGTCTATGAAGTAGTCCCTTATAAATACATGTCATACAGTGTTATTCTCTTCTGACAGATGCAATGGCCAAGATACTTTTTCATAGAGTGTACAGTGATGAGTTTTAAATTCATCACCTGTTATGAAACGAAGGGCTGAGTGAAAGAGTGGAGCTAAAGGTTTCAAATACATAGAGGCTGAAGTCTGTATATCAATTATATCTCCATAATCCAGTACAGACAGAAAGGTTGCTGAACAATTTCTTTTCTGTAATTCAATGAGATACAAGACATACAAAGACTTACATAAGGCTATACTCCAGCTTTGTAGTCCCACTTATGAACTTCAATGTGTACTAATTATGGCATTAAACTGATAAACTCGAGCTATAAGATGGACTCAAGATGGATTTGTGAATTCAGAATCTCACAACAATCCATCTTGAGATACTCCCGCTGTAAAGTTCAATCTTGCCCAGCGGCGGGTGGACCAGTCACAGAGCAGCACTGAGGTTTGTGTGGAAGCCAAAGGTGAAGCCCCAAAGTGAACCGAAACAAACATGGTGAAGCTAAAAGACGCACTTTAGCCAATTTTAGACGGTAATTTGTGTATTTGTGGACAGGGAAGATGCCTTTGCGTTTCTCTCAACTGGATGTAACAAAAGTTGGATGTTTTGGCTTATTCTGCTGTTGTGACGCTTCGACCAATCAGATTCAAGTATTTGTGATGACGTTACGCCTTTTCCATTTCCAGACTGACTAATCTCAGCTAATTTCAGAGAACTACACATATTAGTGATGGGTCGTTTGGCTCTTTTATGAGATCTGAATCTTTTGGATCCGTTCATTTCAAAGAGCCGTTCAAAAGGCCGGCTCTTTTACTATTTGTTTATATGACAGAAGCCGATGTGAGAACTCATTTTAACAACAGACTAATCACATAGAGGAATGACCAAGACTTAAATGTGTTTAAAATGATTCAAACTGAGAGTGGGAGTGTGTCTATTATTTCAAATTATGCATCATCTAAATAAAATGTTGCAATAGAATAATAATAATCTACTGTTATTATGGTGCCAAATATGTTTTTTGTGCACAAAGCTCTCACTCGTGTCATCTGCTCTACTTTGTTGCTGATTCTTATGCTGGTTCAGTGTTCAGTATGATAATCACTATAAAAAGGCATTTAGATAGAAAAAGATTTGGCTCTTTTAAAAAATGAGATCCTGATCCAACTGTTTCACATTAAGGAACCGTTCAAAAAGAGCCGACTCGTTCATGTACATCACATCACTGACACATATCAATCTAGTGTGATCCAGGTTATTAAACTGATACATCTTGCATTTTTTTTAAAACTGCAGATGTTTTAATATTTTGAAAAACATTCTTATATATATATATTCTTATACATTCTTGCATATAGTGAGCACCTCTTCTGCAATATGACCTTTCATTTGGCCTACTGACATGCTCGTTTCCATGGAGATAGAAAAGTCTAACGCAATACTGTCCAGTCCATTTGCACTATTTCCTTATCCAGGAAAGGTGATCGCAAACAGGGGGGGCACCGGACATTTTTGGTTGGAGGAGTTAAGGAGGTGCTAAGGTTTTGAATGCGGGTGCTCACTTAACATGCTAATTTAGACCCCCAGCCCTCTACCTAATGTTTAAATGCAGCTAGCCCATGTAGTGATTCATAAAAACGAATATGGATGTGCTATGGATGTGAAAATGGGGCAAAAATCTTTGGGGGAACTATGGGGGAGCATTGGCCACTCTAAGGTAGGCTAGGGCCCCCTCAAGCTCCTCCCCTGGTACCGCCTCTGGACTGGAAAACTGATAAACATTGGGATTATACATGGATATAGTGATCACCAAGAAATATGGTACACATTTCTCCACAGTATCTCCTCAGCTCCAGATGTATTCATTCACATATTTGCTAGGACAGACACTGATCCGATACAGGTTGTCATTCTGCCAGAGTTTTTGAATTGAGCATAGTTTCACACAGTCAGCAGCACTAAAAATAGCTGAACGAGTTTGGAAGCCTCCCAGGACCAGAGCTGTCTCTGTCAATACCCAACCTGGATAGAAATTTAATCACACAAGATTACAAGAGTGGTCTATCTCATTCCCCTGTGTGTTGGCTGTTCCAGGAACGTCTTTGGTTCTCATGAATTAAAGGTTCACTATGTAACATTTATGGACGAGGGACTGCCACCTGTTGGTTTCTAGGAAGATTTATTGCCTTGCCAGGAATGTTCCACAGTTTGGCATTAACCTTATCTATCTCCTATCTTTCTATCTAAGGAAGTAATGCCACCAGGCCACATAACAGGTCAGATCTGTGGAGAGACAACCCTGCTCACGGTAAGAATGAATGATTTCAGGTCATTTTTGAGCAATAAAAAACTAATTGAAATTGAACAAATTCAAAATCAATGTCATACTGTGGAACATTCCAAAGCATATCTCCATGGAGACAAGCAGGTGGCTGAACCCGCACCACAAAAGTTACCTATAGTGCACCTTTAAGATTTTGCCAGAGATGTTTCACAGTATAGCATTAAACCTATCTATCTATGTATCTATGTATCTATGTATCTATGTATCTATGTATCTATCTATCTATCTATCTATCTATCTATCTATCTATCTATCTATCTAAGCAGGTAATGCCACTAGGCCAAATAACAGGTCAGATCTGTGGAGAGATGACCCTGCTCACAGTAAGAATTGATGTTTTTCAAGTAATTTTTGAGCATTAAAAAGCAAATTGAAATTGAACAAATCCTAAACCTTTATGATTTTGCAGCAGATGCCCGTTCTGATGTCGCTTTTATCATTTTTCCATTGTTGAAAAAAAAGTTTATGACTCAGTGGTAAATCCCCATGTCTTTACGCTATGTCTTCCCATTGCGAGACAGTGCCATTCTTATCTATTCTCCCAAAACATTTGATCACTTCTTTGTTCACAATATGATGTCTCACTTGCATTTACAGTTGTTTTGTCTATGTGCAACTTCTGCTTGAGTCAGAACATTATCTCTGCCCTTGTTATTCCAGCTCAGAGGTGGAACGTAACGAAGTAAAAGTAGTAAAGTACTGTACTTAAGTAAAGATTTTAGGTATCTGTACTTTACTTAAAGGTTCTATATTACACGAAATTGACTCTTATGAGGTTTAAGCCTTGTTAGAATACTGTTACCTCCTCAAAAACATACCTGGAATTGTGTTTTGTCTCATTTACACATGTTTAAGTAACCCTTTATAATTATTCTGTCTACATCTCCAAAGCTCAAAAAAGCTCTGTTCCACCTTGTGATGTCATGAAGTGGTAGTTTTCAAGTTAACAGCTACTTTTTAACTTTTGTTCAGGAGAGATTGTCAATTCCATGGCTGAAATCATCCAACTGAGTACTTCTTCCAACACTGTTCCAGCTGATGCCAATATTTTTATGTCTAAAAATTGATGCTTGTATATCTTATTGGGGAATGTATGAAATGCTCAAAATAAGTTACATAACTACAGAGCAAGTGGTCATAAGGGAAATCTATGTGTTTATCCAATTGGAGCCTATCTAGGCAAGGCAAGCTTATTTCTACAGCACAATTCGTACACAAAGTAATTCAAAGTGCTCTACGGAATAAGAAAGACATTAAAATCACAATACAACAAATCAAAATATAAATAATCACAAAATTAACATTAAGAGTGCAGAATAAAAGCTGGTTTAAAGTCTATTGTCTGAGCCATAGGAGCCAGAGCAGAGATGTTATGGATATGATGTGGCTGTGTTATCTACACTGAAGTTATATCAGTACCTCAGTGTATTCATGGAAGTAGTATTGAAAATGCAGGTCCTCTTTCCAGCCATGCTAAACACAGGACCGCTTCCTCTTATAGATTTTCCGCATGTCACAGTGAGCCCATGCCTGCACCGTTGGCCCGAAAGCCATCACTGTATTTATGGTTGAGGTCTATCATCAAGATATGTGATGGGGACATGAACCTTGTTTTGACACAAAGGCTAAATCAAGACCAAAAAGCAGAAGTAGCTGAAATCTTTGCTCAAGTAGGAAATCCTGTTATTTCAAATGCAATGCTACATATGCAAGGAACTTTTGCAGTTGTTACCTCATCAAAAACATATCTAGAATTGTGTTTTGTTTCATTCACACACGTTTGAGTAACCTTTTATTATTAGCCTGTCTACATCTCCAAAGCTCAAAATGCTCTGTTCCACTTTGTGATGTCATGTAGTTGTACAGAGTGGCCCAAAAGTCACCGACACTTTTAAATCTTCAAAAGGCTCCTACAATTGAGGAAACAACATTATAACATAGATCAGAAAATAGTGTAATATGGGCTCTTTAATCAAGAACTGTGATAATGCATTATAAATAGTGCAACAAATATATAGCTATTGTAATCATTTGTCATGTTTGAAAACTATAATATAAAAACTCAACATGAAAGTACCCTGATTAGACCATATAACTGATGTTGCAAAAAAAAAAAAAAAAAATGTCATAGAGATATTTGAAATTCTGTATCAAAATATTCTTCCCAACACTGCAAATGAATCATGTCCATAAAACAAGATAAAGTATGATGTTGCAAACTTTTAATTACTTTGTTGCTAGCCTTGGACTGAAACTAAACCAGGATTAACAGGAAGCTGAAGGGAGTTGTGTTGAGACATGTTCAACTGAATACGCATTATCTCACAACAGGACAGTTTGATTTCCTTTATCGTTAGTGAGAAAAATAATAAACACATATTTTTTAAAAGACTGACACAAACCGCCCACATTATCTTGACATCATCTTAGTTTCCGGGTTTGGGCTTTGTATATCTGATATATTGATGTTTTTGTTACATAGTCAACTTAAAACTTTTATATTTGGCTAATCCAGCTCAGTACTGACTTAGATGCCCTCTACTCCTTTCCTCCTGATATTTCCTTTTGCATAATGAAGAACGGGTCAAATGACATTGCGTAAACTCCTGATTAAAGGTGGACGGTCTCCATGGATACGCACAGAATATTGCAAAGTATTCAATTTCAGTTCAAGTGTATTTCTATAGCACATTTAAAACAACTTCAGCTGACCAAACAGCTTCACATAAAAAGTCAACAAAAAATGAATATACAGATATCACGATACGTAGGAAAACTATAATAAAACACCAAGATGCTGCTCGAACAGGTTACAAATCAGATCTGTGGAAAGGCGGGCCCACTCACACGACCAGTGCATGTTTTTCAAATTTTTTAGAGCAATAAAAACACCTGAAATTGAATAAAAACAATATATATGATTATACCATCATGTAGAGATGAGCAGGAGTCATACCCACTGCCAAAAAAGTTACATAATGGACCTTTAAAGTATTTGGTGTGGGCATAAAAGACCATATAAAATGAGGAGTTCTTTACATTTTTGGATCATTGCAAGACAGGGCCAAAGATACTACGTTTAGCCACCAGGGGTCAGTAAACGAACAAACCATTCTCAAAGTGTCTATTTTAATTCAATGGCGATGCATCTGCCTCTGTGATAGAGCCTGGAGCACAGAGGGTTACTGTATCGGAGCAGGAAGGGGGGTTAACTGGGGCGAGAGGGTCAGGAGTTGACTCTGGGAATGCCCGCTGCCCCTACCCCCTCCCCTCTCTGTCCTGTTGGCCTCGTCCTGACACAAGGCTCTGTGCCATAGTGCTGAAGAACAGATGTGCAGAGTTGCCAAGTTTGCTTCTTTACAGCAACTTTGGGCTTCTATTTTGGAAAAGTTGCAAATTTTGAGAGTCGCAGGTGTGAAATTTTTCAGCTCAGTTTCAGTCAATCAATCAGTGACGGAAATACAAGCTGTTAATGTTTTAAATGTGTTCATCATGTAAATTATGTGATTAAAAATAACTGCATCTTATTAGTCCTTGTTTATCAGCATCACGCAACGTTTCACTATAGTTGCTTCATTTTGGGCCTTATTGGTTGCTGGTTTTTCTCTGAAAATCTGGCAACCCGGCAGATGTGTCCAAAGAAGAAGCAGTTGTCACCAATGCTGTTTTTAACTATAGATGCTTCATTTTGGGACTTATTTATGTGGGGATAAGATGGCTAGTTTTGGGCTTTTTTTTCAGAGGCTTGGTTGCTGGTTTCTCTCTGAAAATCTGGCAACCCAGCAGATGTGTCCAAAGAAGAAGCAGTTGTCACTAATGCTGTTTTTAACTATAGATGCTTCATTTTGGGACTTATTTATGTGGGGATAAGATGGCTAGTTTGGAGCTTCTTTCAGAGGCTCGGTTGCTGGTTTCTCTTTGAAAATCTGGCAACCTGGCAGATGTGCCCAAAGAAGAAGAAGCAGTTTCCTCCCTGCAGTGTCACTAATACTGTGGTAAACACTGTTCCTGGAGCGCATTAGGACCAGACAGGAAGACAGAGGGAACTGGACATAGCCTACTATTGATGCACAGCCAACAAAGACCTCAACAAAATACCACTGTCTCCTATGTAAGCCAGAGAGCACTGTGGGATATGAGTCCAGTGGGATAAAGAAATGACATGAGTAAGCACTGGATGTATGTGTATGGAAGAATCATTTTATCTTTTATACATTTTTCCTTAAAGCAGACCTCTTTTAGCTTTAGCTTGTTTTTAACCGTATTATAGCTGTTTCCACTTCTCATTTGCCCTCTCGAAGTTGTTTCTGGAGTGATTTCTGCATGTTTGAGCAGTCTTTAATCGCTATTTTTCAAGACGCCATATTGGTGATCAATCCTCGTTTTCACTGCCACTGGTACACGTCCACTGCTCACAGGTTTAATTGGTGATATGAAACCTAAATTATTACCTGCCGATTTGGCATCGGCAGGTAATAATTTAGGTACAAATTAAAAAAAATGCAATGTTCAGCTGTCCACAGAAGGGGCCGACAGCTCCACGGCTCCTTGTTGTGCTGATGTTTACGGCAATGACTTGTTTCTTTTATTGAATTGCTTCAGATGAATACTGCGCTTTAAATTGTGCAAATTATATTGTGCAACATAATGATCCACGGGTGTCATATATTATAGCTTTAAAGCAGACACAAGCACAATAGGTCTTCTTTAAAGGTACAGTGTGTAACTTTCTTGAGGTGGCAATAAATACAGGGTGGCCCAAAAGTCACTGACATTTTTAAATCTTCAGTAGCTCCTATAATTCTTAAGTTATACTCAACAAATTAGCAGTAGGTAAATTGAACCTTCCGAGATTTTTGGCAACATATACGGTTATAATTGCTCACTTACACTTGAACTTATCAATACTTAAACTAGGGGAAGTAAAAAATGACCTAATGACCTTTTTTAAGTGTCCACCATTTTGGGTTTTGCACTGAATAGCTCGATCCAACACACTTTGCATAACATTTGAGAGCATTTCCGGCGCTTATGGCTCTTATTTGATCGTTCACAAACACATTTTCTTTACGACAGCCCCACAGGAAGAAATTGAGATATCACATACTGCCCCCTGTCTTTGAAAACCACTTATTATTCCTTTAATGGCATTTACGCTTCGGGCATCTCTGGTATTAAAATGTCGACGGTACACCGCTGGGTTTCTGAATTGACCCATGTGACTCAAAGTACCACTATACAATGAGGGTTCGTTCCTCGGTGCTGTATTTGCTCATATTAATGTCGGAAGTGAAGTTCTAAATGCTCTGAAAAAATGAAAGAAAAATATTTAGAAATAAAAAAGTTATTAATTTTTTTTTTTTACTGTCAGCAACTTTTGGGCCACCCTGTAGAACATTTAAATGAAAAAAAAAGTGAAATACTGTGGCTTTAACTACTATTATTTCTATTTTTCATTTATTTTTATTTATTTATGTTTTTTTATTGCAATTGTATCACTGGATTTTAAGTTTTGATTATCATGTAACTGAAACTTACAAACTTAGATTTCAACTTCCTGTTTATAGGCGACATTTTGAGAACTTTTCAGAAGATGGAATACTTTGTTTTGCATAGTTAATCCCTATGGCAACAGTGATACTATTTCATCACTCTGAAACCGTGTGTTGAACGATTTTGAAATTTGCCTCGCAGCCCTCATTGTAAATTAACTCGTTTGGACAATAGAAAGGGAAGCTGTCAAACTCACGTTGCTATAGTCCTCCATATTGTGAGTCAGCCATGCCTACAATTTATCTCGAGTCGATTCAGTTCTGTCAAACCATTTGTAAACAGCATGGTACATTGTGGTGAGGCTGGGCAAAAGTTGTTGTATTCTGTTTACATTCCTCCATTTTTATACCTCCACTTTTCATGAGAACAGCACATCACTCTCTCTGTCACAGATGATCCACACACACAGCTGGAAGTTTCACAGTATGGACTTGGGTCAAGTGCTGCAGCGGTTGCCAGGGCGCCACAACAGCCCTATCCCATTACAGACGCCAACAGCCAACAGTCAAACAGCACTGCTCTGTTTGTCCCATCCGAAATGCTGACGCTCGGTGGGTAAAAGCAATGATAGGGTTGGGGTTAAGTTCAGTGGTGGACACGGCAGAGAGGAAATCCTGTCTGGGAGGTCACAGAAGGTCGGGTTGGGTCCTAAATTGTAACTTAAGGTCAAAATAACTTTGGCCTTGAACTGGTTTGAGGAGAAGTTTTTGTGGAAGGCCAAATTACAGGAGTGGAAGAAGGTCTACTGATAAAGCTTTTGTATTCAAGGGTTTCAGATTCCTGTCATGTGCAACATTTTGAGGACTTTTTTTTCCCCATTCAAAAGTTAGAATGTTTTGTTTTGATTGTTAATCGCTATGGCAACGGTCCTATCAGTTCATAATTCGGAAACCCATCGCTGTGAAAGTGTTTACTGCATTTAGAACAAAAAGGACAAGTTTAATCTGAAGTTTACAGAGGAAATTTTGTCATCTGCTTTGAATCAATCCTTCAGTGCCAGACTTAGACAGACTTTACTGATCCACAAGGGAGCGGCGGCTGATCTCCAGGATGGGACCATAGACTGTATAAATATAAATGGACATAGCTAACCTGCTAGCCGCTGTGGTCCAAATAGAAAGCGAGCATTGGTACTCTCCGGCTCCGTTGAGTCTGGCTCCAATTCACTTTTTATTGAAAAACCCTCTCTCCGTAACTGCTGCTGTCAGGCTCGTTATTTTGGTCTTAAAATATTCATATTAACCCACTCTGCATGATCCTGGCATTTTAATTTCCCTATTGTATCCATAAATCAAGATGAACATTAACAACAGACCAATCAGGTGCCTTTTTTCCCTCGAGGTCGCTCTCACTAGCGTTAGCAACAGGTTTGATTGACAGTGTTGCTAAGCATCCATTCCCTGCCAAACCAGCGGAGTGGAGGGAAAGTGGCGAAAAATTCAACAGCCGTGCTCCGGATTGGCTCTTTGGTTGCTATAACTACTAGCCGCGATTTACTTCATTTGACTGAAGATATGGGTGATGTGACGACACACTCACTTAGTCCACTTCTTTATACAGTCTATGGATGGGCTTCTTCTCCAGATCTGAGACAATATCCTGGTTGGGAGTACCTAGCTGAAGGATTCTCCCATTGTGCATGATCTGGGGTGTTAGTGGAAACAAGAACGCTGTAGCTTATTCTGTTCCTTCCTCAACTACTGCCTCTACAGTAACTACCAACATGCTAAATATTTCACTTTCTCCAACGACTGGGGATGTAAAAAGTATTAATACACACCCAGATACTTATTTGGAAAAGCATCAATACAGAAAATATCTATATTCAATCTTGAAAATGACAATGTATCGTCAAAAGAAGAGCTTTTTTATTATCACTGTGGTATGACAGTTGCTCAGTCGGTCGAGCATTTGTCCAGTGATCTGAAGGTTGGTGGTTTGAATCCTACTTTTGACATAAAAAACATTGGTTGAGGAGCGACTCCATTTCCCACAGATGAATGCGTATCCTTGGGCAAGACACTTAACTCACCTTGCCCCTCGTGTCTAGTCCACTGGTGTGTGAATGAGTGACGTAAAGTGCTTTGAGTGCCTTGAAGGTGGAAACGTGCTGGATAAAAATGTGACCATTTACCATTTATTGGAATTAGTATTGAGTACCAACACTTTTCCTATATCCACTTGAAATTTTAGTATGGTGCTGCCAACTACCTGCTCCTGATAAAATGAAAATAATTCAGTAAAATAGTACAAGTATGTGAAAGTGCATTCTTAGTTTCTACCATTTCCAATTCCAAACATAATTTCCATATCCCTTTTATTTCTTCATGTAAAACCTCAAAAGCGAAAACTATAAACATATCAAAGAACTCAATAAATCATCGCCTAGAAAGCTGAAAAACACAACATTATGCCAGCCGAATGTGAAGCGTGCAAGCAGCTCCTCTGGCAGACAAGGCCTCCTCTCTCTCTCCACCATCAGACCACTCACCAGCATCAGACTCTGGTTAGGATGCGGGCTGCGGTGAAACGCGATACTGGCAGCACAAAACTCAAAAGGGAAAACAGAGGGGACCCAAGAAACAGAAAGAAGAAAATACCATTTATCTTTGTCAATATGTGCCCACTGAGGTTACCCATGCCAGTTTAGAGGGTCACGCAAAGAGTAACACCAAGCAGGAAGTGGCAGGGGCCGGGAGAAAAAAATGGAGGGAAATTATGTTGGTGCCAATGTCAGAATTCAATACCACAATATGAAAACCAGAACTCTTCAACGCAAAAAAAAAAAAGGATTAGTGTTGTGTTGTCCCAATATAAGCCTTTCAAACTCCATTTTGATATTATGGAAAAGGCTCGGTACTTATTTTGATACCACACTGATGATTCAAAATAATTCATGGGCGTACTTCCACCTCCATCGACTCTGGCTCCAATTCACTTTCTATTGAAAAACTCTCACCCCTCTCGCCGTAACTGCTGCTGCTGCTGTCATTTTGATCTTAAATGTTCGTATTAACCCGCTCCTCATGATCCTGGAATTTTGATTTCACTATTACGTCTCTAAATCAAGATATGAACATTAATAACCAACAAGGTTGCTCCGGCTTAGCAAAAGGTTTGATTGACAGTGTTGCTAACCGCTCACTCCCTGCTAAACCAGCGGTACGAGCGGAAGGATGGTTACCTTCAACAGCCTCACTCCAGATTGGCTCTTTGGTTGCTATGATACTCGGTGTCGCAAAATAGGAAAATCGGCTCCGAATTCATCCCTGTAATTGCTAGAATCGCTCCGTTTGACTGGAGCTGAACTCTATGGATGACATCACACTCACTTAATCCACTTCTTTGTACAGTGTATGACCATGACAGAGAAACAATTGTCTGTGATAGTTGTATAGGCAGTATTAGACTTGTATTTCACGAATCTGTTGTAATCCTAGTTTATGATTTTGTATTTAGAAAGTCTATGTTGTACTCCATATCCCACTTGTTTAATTTAACCAGTTCTCCATGCTCTGTTTCTTCTCTCCACCTGACTGTGATCGGTGTGTGTGTGTGTGTGTGTGTGTGTGTGTGTGTGTGCGTGTGCATGTGTGTGTGTGTGTGTGTGTGAGACTCTGTGGCTGCGTGTTAATGGAGACTCATGTGTCATCTCCTGGAAAGAGGGAACAGACAGGACAGGGGGAGGAAGACAGTGGAAAGCCCTGAATAGCCTTGTCAAGAACTGAAGTGCAGATTCATACACATGTACTATTTTGGTACAGTATGGTTTCTGGTCTAGTTTGATTGACAAATATATTAAGATTTAGTCCTGGTCTATAGCCCCATTTAGTCAATTCAGTTTGGTAATAGTTTTGTAATCTCTTGCCAGTGGTTCTCAAACTGCGGTAATGGTCTATGGCCACATTTTAATATAGCGCTTTTCCACACTCAAAGTGGTTTACATCAAGGAACCACTCACCCATTCACACACACATTCACACAACAGCGTACGTAGACAATGGGGGTGAGGTGGGTTAAGCGTCTTGTCCAAGGACACAACGACAGCAGGAATTGCACCGTCAACATGTGGGTCTAAACTCCACCGATGATGATTATTTTGAGAGCAGGATTTGAACCGGCAACCCGCAAATCAATGGACAAACAAACCAACTGAGCTACTGCTGCCCAGTACTGCTTCTGGTACATATAAATTTCTCTGCAGTTTCAGTGTTTGTTTCATTTAGACTTAATTCTTTGGGCCAGTCTTTATTTATATTGTAGCAGTGGTGTACTTCGACTTTGAGACCAGGTTTAGTCCTAGATTTAACATGGAATAATGTCAGACCTGGTTTAGATCTGGTAGCAGTTCAAATATTTTCTGTCTAGTACTTGGTGTGAAAAGAGCCTCACTGGTTTAGACAGATAAGTTAAACACTGTTCACACAGTTTTATCTCTGGTTCAGACCTTGTTTAGTCCTGGTTTAGATACGGCTTAGACATATAATTACTTTTACTTTGCTACATTTGAGAGTAGATAACTGTACTTTCTACTCAACTACTTTTTTGAACTAGACTGAAAAGTAGAAGTATTTTAGTAATTGTTATTGTTTGAGACCTGATGAAAAGTCTGAGGGGTTTAATTTTAACAACTTCATAATTTGAGCTAAAAAAAACAAACAAACAAACAAAAAGTTTATTTAGTTATTTCTATAGAACAAAATTCAGCACAAATCTCTCTTTAAGTACATTTTAAATGGGTACTTTAATACTTTTACTTCACTTCTTCATGTGATACTTTTACCAGAGTATTTCTTTGCTGTGGCATCTGTACTTTTACTTAAGTAACAAAATCGAGTGCTCTTCCTCCACAGATTTTAGGTCATTACCTTTAGTTCTTACCACATTTTCTCCTATTACAGCTTTGACTTAGACCTTGTTAAGTCCTGGTTTAGACCTGGTTTAGACCTGGTATCATCTGGTCTTTCTGCCTGGTGTTGGAGGGTTTTTTTCCCCTTCTTTTTTCCAAGCGTGGGCTGAGTGAGTGAGCTCTAAAAATAAAACATATGTTAGTTCAGGTCTGTGGGAGAAGGGGCCCCGGCTCATTGTTTTGGGATCTGGGGGAGGACCAGAAAAGCCTGTACAGACAGAGATACGGCTAAAGTGGTGTACTTTACAGAGAAAATACTGAAATATATTTATTCTTTATTAGGGTGGTTATTGGGGGAGTAGACTATGTTTAAAGGTAAGGTCAAGAGGTGAGTTTCAACTTGACAAAATGCTTTCGTAGCTGGTCTGAAGAAATGTTTTGGTAAATGGTCATATTTTTATATAGCGCTTTTGCACCTTCAAGGCTTTACGTCAAGGAACCACTCACACATTCACACACATATTCACACACATATTCACACACACATTCACACTCCAGTGTACGCAGACACTGGGGGCGAGGTGGGTTAAGTGTCTTGCCCAACAAGCACAGCATTCATCTGTGGGAGCTGGAATCACACCTCCAGCCTGTGGGTCAGTGGACCTAACCGCTCAACCAATGATGTTTATGTCATGAGCAGGATTTGAACCACCAACCTGGATCAAACGCTCCACAACTGAGCTACTGTCCCTCTATTTGTATTTTTCTTACAACAGCAGCAATAATAGTACCTGGTTTAGTAGTAGTAGTAGTAGTGGCAATAGTAATAGTAGTAGTAGTAGGTAGTTGTAGTTGTAGTAGTAGTGGCGGTGCTGGTGGTGGTAGTTGTAGTAGTACTAGTGGTAGTAGCGGCAATGGTAATAGTTGTGGTAGTAGTACTAGTAGCAGTAGCAGTAGTAGTGGTGGTGGTAATAATAATAGTAGTAGTAGTAGCAGTGGTGGTGGTGGTGGCAGTAGCAGTAGTAGTGGTGGTAGTAGTAGTGCTGGTGGTAATAGTAGTAGTATTAGTAGTAGTTGTAGTTGTAGTAGCAGTAGTAGTAGTCGTGGTGTTAATAATAGTAGAAGTAGTAGTGGTGGTGGTAGTAGTGGTGGTAGTAGTAGCAGTAGCAGTGATAGTAGTGGTGGTGGTAGTAGTAATAGTTGTAGTAGTGGTGGTGGTGGTGGTGGCAGTAGCAGTAGTAATAGTAGTAGTGGTGGTGGTAGTGGTGGTGGTGGTGGTAATAGTAGTAGTGGTAGTAGTAGTAGTAGCAGTAGTAGTAGTAGTCGTGATGTCAATAATAGTAGAAGTAGTAGTAGTAGTAGTGGTGGTGGTGGTGGTAGTAGTGGTGGTGATAGAAGTAATAGTGGTAGTAGTGGTGGTAATAGTAGTAGTGGTAGTCTTAGTGGTGGTGGTAGTACTAATAGTAGTAGTAGTAGTAGTGGTGGCGATAGTAGTGGTTGTAGTAGTAGTATCTGAGTTGAATTACTTTTAAACTTAATATTAACAGCTTAACTTAACAGTAATATGATAGTTAATAATATGTGTACTTCATCTTCCACTTTATCTCCTATAGTGCTTGGCGGTGAGGAACTGGTTAACTGCAGCTGACTGCCTGAGAAGTGTGTGGGGGGAGTTGGCCTGGAGCAGAGCAGGGGAAATGAAGGGATATTAAGGCAGAAATCAGCCAGAGCGCCGAGGAGGCTGGCTGCATCACGTGTATGGATTTAGCACCCGTACCTCCTCTCCTATAGGCCTACCTCCTACTGCTACACCACTGTACACGGCTCAGCAAAGTGGAAGAGGAAAAGAGAGGGGGGAGGAGAAGAGTGAGAGAGGAGACAGACAAGTGAGATAAACCAATATATGCTGGTTATTAGCAGGGCCATTTATCATTCCTGTTGCAAAAGCACTCCAGTATAAGTTCTGTTCTTACAAGCTATTCAACTAAATATAAGATCTCAACAAACATGTGAAGTATGTAGCCTAAAAGTAAATGGTACAATATTCTTTATTTGCCAGAGACCATGTACACATTGATTAATCCTATGATTTGTACCACATTTAGCTAATGCTACTTTCCGTCTGCAGTCCCTGGGCAGGTGAAAACACATTAAAGATTTCATTACAGTTACATCATAAGACTAACTTAGTTCATCATTAACATTAGCAGTAAAATACAATACAAAGTCACCATTTCCAATACAGTATGTTTGCTACAGTTCACACAAATATTAAAAATCATTATGTGCAAGTTTTTAGAGTGAATACAGAACAGTACAAATGAACGATACAGATGTGGACATACTTGATTGTTGTGCTGCTTTTTCAAACTTTTAATTAAATTATTCAGATCTACAGGCAACTTCGGGCTGTCTGATTTCACTGTCTGATGATCTGAAAAGAAAAGGCCGAGGATCTTTTTGGAGCTATGCAATTTCAGTAGTTGTGGTAGTAGTGGTAGTAGTGGTGGTAGTGGTGGTAGTGGTGGTAGTGGTGGCGGTTGTGGTAGTAGCTGCAGCGGTGGTGGTAGTAATGGTAGTGGTAATAGTGGTGGTAGTGGTGGCGGTTGTGGTAGTAGCTGCAGCGGTGGTGGTAGTGGTAGTAATGGTAGTGGTAATAGTGGTAGTAGTGGTGGTAGTAGTGATAGTAGTTGTGGTAGTTGTAGTAGTGGTAGGGGTGGTAGTAGTAGTGGTAGTAGTGGTAGTTGTACTAGTGATAGTAGTGATGGTGGTGGTGGTGGTAGTAGGTATAGTAGTGGTGGTAGTAGTGATAGTGGTAGTAGTGATAGTAGTGGTAGTAGTAGTGGTAGTAGTAGTAGCAGTAGTTGTGGTAGTGGTGGTGGTGGTGGTAGTACTATTAGTGGATTGTGTAGTTTGTTTGGAACACATTTTTTTCAGTGGAGGTGGAGCTGATTATTAATAATTTTGAATATAGAACTAAATTGTCCAAACTGAGCATTTTGTATTTACTAAGGGTATTATATTATATTATTATAAAACGGTATATCATATTGCTGTTATTACAAAGTCTTTTTCTAATACTACCACATATGAAACTTATTGTAATACTGTACATACTACTACCACTTCCACTACTACCCTCTAGGGCCATCTCTGCCGCAAACGTCTGTCTTGTGCAGTTAAAAGCTATTTGCACAAATCGCCCCTCATTATACAACCATGACCTTTCCTTTGCGTTTCAAGAAAAGTAAACAAAACTAATTAACAACAAATATTTACTTGATGAAACGCGCGCCTAATTAATCCACTATTATGGATCATGCGCAGATGTACAGTCCTGGAAAGACTAGCATGTTTCAGACAGAGAACGCTGGAGTAGTCACGGCCCGCTGATATGGATGATTTAATTACTAACATCTCAAAGGGGCATGTGATGCGCTCTGTCAGTGGTGGGCGGAGTTTCCCGGGGAGTGTCAGTGTTTGGCCAATAGAAACGCGCATCCTAATGACGTGGGCGGTGCGTCGTGGCTCACACTATCCCCGCTCTGTCCCAGCTGCAGCACGCTTTGTTCAAACTCTCAAGTCAGTCACAGCGTAGACAAACCGCGCTCACCTCACCTACGACACCACTTTCGGTACGGATAACTTTCATGACGCGCATTTAAACAACCGCCGTGCGTAAAAGTACCGTGCGTAAACTTACTCCGGATGTTTTGAGTTGTCCTAAAGCCGTCCTAAAAGTGGATTTTCTTAACTTTGTCATTTCTTGGAGGACACCCGGGGCTATGTACAGATAGGTAACTGCATTAAACTCTCTTGACATTGACTAAACTCGTGTCTTATGGTATGTTTTAAACCTGCACGTGCGATCTATGGAGAGGCAATCCTGGAGTTACCTACTACAGCCAAGACAACGCCAGGAGTGTTGACTGCTACTTCCCAAACCTGGACAGCGCAAAAGGACACACTTAACCTCATTTGAATGCCTATGCAAGGGGTTTGCTGGTTTCTGTGCTGCAGGCAGGGCTTCAGTTTGCTCCGAAGGGAATATGGGGAGAAAGAAGAGGAAGAATCGTTTGAATTGCGCAATAAAGAGGACTTGACTCCCAATGGACGGGTAAATACTCTCCACCTGCACCATGCAACAACTGCTGTTCATGCATTAATTTGCCAACTCAGATTATAGTAGGCAGTGCTTTGGCAGAAAACTGTATAGTTATAAACTGTTTATACACATGATACAAGGTTATATAGGTCCATGCTTTTATTGAGTAATGAGAAATCCCTACTTAGCATTTGCTCACTGGAGTTGTGGATCTCAAACTGAGGTTGGAGTACTGTATTCCTATGAGTAGTGCTTAGTTGGCATTTTCTGGTGACACTCTAGAGCCAGTTTAGTCCGTTTATATGGGCCTATAAATGTTATTTATGTAGCTGAATCGCTTATTTTAGCTTTTACCATTCTTTAAAACTGATTTGGGTTCTTATCTGGCATTATTTCATCCCCTTATTTAGTAATTACAAGATACATTTTACGAAATACTTTTCAGTTCATTAAAGATGATTCATTGATAGCCAAATTTTGTGTTTTATTTGGTGATTTATGTAGTGGAGTGATTGTTTGAAGATCTTTTTTATTATTATTATGATGATGATTATTATTATTAGAATATGCAAGTGATGTGAGAATGCAACAAGTGCCATCAGTGTCAAGAGTGTCCACGTCTCCTGTCTTCACCTCTACATTCTTCACACTCTCCAATACCCCACATGATATTGTCACTGCACTCTGAGTCCTATATCTTTGTGGTTAAACGTTAGGGTTTGCGTGCACTTATTGGCTTGGGAAGCGTTGAGCAATCCCCAACCGATTCTGATGCAAGCGGTAAACCCAACGAGCTGTACTGATCTTGTGTGTTTGGCCTTCGCTTTTGGCTCACTTGTAAATAAAGACTGTGGCCTTGTCTTCTCTGTAATGTTAGTCATCTGATCAGGCACAGAGAGTTCACTATTGTCCACCCACTTGTGAGGGGGCTTTGTTGCCTTGCAGTGGGCCTTCTCCATTTGACCCAACTCACAACTGTCTACACATACGATCGTTATGTATAGCCATCTTCTTGGTTTTAATTATTTAAACCATGGCAGTTCCACTTTAATCCAGGACTGTCAAACCTAGTTCAGCATTGCATCACTATTGTCATATTAGCTGGTGCAATATTTCTCATGTAGTAACTGGTTCTGAGCGTTTCCTCTTGGCTGTACCTTCTTGAACTGCCATATTAAATCATCAGTTTGCATGTGCACATAGATTTACCATAATTTTGCCTTTACTGACACAATTCTTTCAATTTATCCAGGCTTGGGACTGGCACGAGGAATACACAGGCTAAATAAATGTGTCAATATGAAATAAAATCTAATAACTTTTAATGTGAACTGAATTATTATGATTTGGTAACATGTTTAGATCTCGTATACCCCTTTTTATTATTGGGTCTGCCACATGTTTTGCCCTCCCAATCTCAAGATGTTCCTCTGGTCGTAATTCAAAAGTTTGTTATCCATATGAACTGCATATGCCATTGTTTATATTCAACATAATTACCATTTATTGCTTGTTTTAATATATTCCATGTGTATCTTTTACATTGCGCTCTACTCTCACTGGGTCCTATTGTGTTTGCAGACAACCACTGCTCTGAGAGACAGATAAGGTTTACAGTTATTGCTCCAACAGCCTTCTATCACCCGATAAGAGCCAGCCAACATCTGCTTATAGGGCCATGCAGTGACTGAAATTAGCTTGACCTCCTTAGTATTTGGCGTTTTTGGTTCCCGTTTTGGCCAGAATGTACCATCTGTCTAATCTTTCTTGGTTAAAAGAATGAACTGCCTACAATCAATACGGGATCGCACTTACAGGTCCCTGTGGAAATGTCTAAAGGGCCTTAAAAGCAAGACACAGACAGATCTCATATCTTTGTCCCACTGGGGGATGGTGCTATGATTGGTTGATATAATATGCAGAAGGCAGCATTTGACCCTTAAGTAATAAATGGATGGATTTATGAAAGCTGTATCCAATGAGCCTGGGGTTGTGTAATGCTAGAAGAAAATATGGAATGATTATGTTAAGTATTGCCACGTTAAAATTGGGACTAAACTGGAACTAAACCTGGATTAGACTTGGACTAAACCCAGACTAGAACAGGGCCAAATGCAAGTCTACATTAGAAGTAAAAAAAGAAGTAAGTAAAGTTTAAAAAAAAATAAGTAAATAGTATCTTTACATGCAGGTCGGTCTGATTGAGTTGACGCAACAATACTTGCAATATTAAATGGCAAAAAGTGGGTCAAAAAAATTTTACATATCCAAGACAACATAACACAATTAACTTTTTTTGTATTTATTTCATCACAACTGCCACTCATTCATTCATCTGAGTTATTTGTGATGCATTAAACACCATTTAAACTAAGCAATGCTAAATATGGATAGCGTTAAACTTATATGTTTTCAATACTGGGAAAATTTGTAATAGAAATGTGTAACTTATTATGTCACAATAACGATTTTCTTGACAATGCTCCTATTCACAATTGTGGCTTTTCATAATCATAGATTTGCATGGTTCATTTGAAATATGTGACTTCTTCTATTACCCACAGTGTTAGGTTTTGTTGGGCTTTGCAGTATGGAAATGCTTGCGTTTTATTGTGTCCTATTGAACACAGCCTTTGCTTTATGCTTAAGACCGGCTCATAAATATTTATAAATGTCTCCTCACTTGAACTGTGTCATAAAAGTATAAACTAGCCTGTATATAATCCATTCTTCGTACAAATGTGCCATGTGGTTTGGCCTCATCTTAACCTTTTTTATCTAGAGGTGGTGGAACTATACCAATTGTGAAATATAAACTTGGACCTTTTTTTTATTATTATTTTAAAGAGCCTTTTGGGCATAACGTTGCTTTGTTTTAGCCTCATAAAATCTCTCTGTTGGATGTGAGTGCAGTCTTGTTCTTTAATGAATTATAAACATTATAAAACAGGTGTTGGTGCATTGGTTAGATTATATTTATATAATTCTAGGGCTTGGTGATATAACAAAATTTGCATCACTATTTTTCCTTAATATTGATACTCAGGTGTTTGATTTGAATATTTTGTCTCATTATAAGCAAATAGAAAAGACTTTTAATATTAATTTCCTGAAAAAAAAAAAAGAAACAATGCAATACTGTACGGGCGAAAGTAGCTCAGTTGTAGTAGAGTGTTTGTCCACTGATCCCAAAGTTGGCCGGTTTGAATCCCGCTCTTGACATAAATTAATTAAACCCACAGTTTGGGAGTGCAATTTCAGTGTCTTGAAGGTGGAAAAGCACTATATAAAAATGTGTCCTTGTCCATTACAGATACTTAACTCATTGCTTAACACAATTTCTTCCTCCAGCAAAGTCTGAACTCAGCTCCAAACCACATGCGCAAGAATTGGCTGTGGACCTCCCAGTTAAACACACCCAAGCATATATTGGCAATTAGAAAAGAAAAAAAAAACTCGATCCTGATTCAAATTTGATTAACTATACAGCTCTACTTCTATTTGGCAGTACTTTCTCTATATACTTTACCTCTATACCTAATGGAGCTCAACAGTGACCACCGACCTCGCAATTCTGTAACAAAATTTCCCATTCATTCATCTTATAGACTTTTTGAAAAAAAAAATATAAGAAGTTCAAAAGCTTGCTCGGGGATAATCAGGTACTTGGCAACTAATGACCACAAGGCCTATGATTTTATTTAGAATCTGTTTCTGAAACTTTATGAACTGCAAAGTTATTAAACATTTACCAGAATCTTACATTTTAAACAGCCTTTTTGGACTTAAAACAACCATGTTTTGGATATTAGCACGTAGCTGTTAACCTTTGCGATGCCTTTGACCTTTTATATTTTTTAAAAAGTCTATGGGAAAATGAATGGAATATTTATTTCTGGAACCCGAGCAGGCTGTCACTGTTTAGCTCCGTACTACCTTTTCTAGCCAAGACTATTGATCTACACCCCCCTCTTCAATAATAACAGCTTGCTATCCCCATAGGCCCTGCCCTCTAAATATACAGATCAACCTAATAGTATTTGGCAGTGCATGGTGTCAATAGAAGGGGGTGGGGATGTGGCACAATGATTTTCAAAGGAATCCCCAGAGGCTAAAATACCAGGCTTTACCCATAGACCATCATTGACTCAGCTCTGGACAGGCCACATTTCCAGACAGCACTCAGACCTCCCTGGGTGTATGTGTATGCTATTCTCTCTTGGGCTTTGAAATGATATAGTTCATTTAGCATAAGGCCAGTGCCCAGGAGGTGACCACTTCTTTAACCCGCTCTGAAGCTGTGGTTTTCAGTGGTGGCATGGGTGGTACTGCTGGTGAAATGGTTCTTGGTTTGGTGTCAGTTTCTGTCTGGTGTATTCCTGTATTATTTTGAAACCATCCCCTGCGTTTGTCTGGCTATAGCAGGGGTGTCCAAACTATGGCCCGGGGGCCAAATGCGGCCCTCAAACAGTTTTTATTGGCCCTCAGGTCTCCTGCTGAATCGGCCCAGTTGATCATAAGCAGTACTTCTAACAGTAAATTAAACTATTTCTACCACTATAACCTCAAACATCACATCACAGTGTGATACAGACCTAAAATGAATGTGTTTCAAGCCTTATTAATGCACAGCGGTTCTGTCAAAGCTGTGTATAAAGCACCGCACTGTATTGATCACCGGTCTGTGGCCTTCTGCTTTGATAGGTTTTGAGACGTGGCCCTCAATAAAAAAAAGTTGGGGCACCTCTGGGCTATAGGCACAATACTACAATGCCATAAAAACGAAACCTAAACCAACATTTGACCACATTGGCACATTTATTCAATTTTTTTTCAAGTTAAATTGATCAAGAAACGGTCAAATGAAACAAACTTTATATTTATTTAGTAGTATGTCTCTATTTTAAGGTGAACTGCATAAAGTGACCCTATAGACCTGGGTTAGTTATATACTGTAGACCTAGTTTGGTTATGATATGATTTTGCCCTGCATTTGCCCCAGTTTGACCTTGTTCAAATTAGTTTCAGATCAGTCGGTCTAGTTCTGGTTAAGTTTGTTAGACTTGGTATTCGCCATGGTTTATGCTTCGTTGAGTGCAGTTTTTGTTCTTAAGTATCACTGAGTTTTCAGGATTAATGCTGAGCTCTTCATAACATAAAAATGTCAAAGTTGATTTCAGCTCTAAGGAAATGCGTGCTGATTTTGATATTGCAATGATAAAAGACAAACCAAAAAACACACTGAAGACTGTGGTAGTGGTAGTAGTGGTGGTAATGGCAGGGGTAGTAGTAGTAGTGGTAAGGTTAGCAATGGTAGGGGTAGTAGTGCTAGTGGTAGTGATGGTAGTGGTAGTGCTAGTATTTCAATACTAAGGAAATTTGTACAGATTTTGATATAGAAATGATAAAAAAACGATGTAGGCAGTGGTAGTAGTGTTAGTAGTAGTAGTGGCATTAGTAGTAGCATTGGTAGTAGTGGTGGTAATGGTAGTAGCGTTAGTAGTAGCAGGGGTAGTAGTGATAGTGGTGGTAGTGGTAGTAGTGTTAGTAGTAGCAATGGTAGTAGTAGTGGCGGTAGTGGTAGTAGTAGCAGGGGTAGTGGTGGTAGTGGCATTAGTGTTAGTAGTAGCAATGGTAGTAGTTGTAGTGGTAGTAGTGGTGATAGTGGTAGTAGTGTTAATAGTAGCAGGTGTAGTAGTAGTAGTGGTGGTGGTGGTAGTGGTAGTAGTGTTAGTAGTAGCAGGGGTAGTAGTAGTACTGGTAGTAGTAGCGGTAGTGGTAGTAGTGTTGGTAGTAGCAGGAGTTGTTGTAGCAGTAGCAAGGGTAGTAGCAGTAGTCGTGGTAGTAGTAATGGGAATGCTAGTATTTCAAAACTATGGAAATACATACAGATTACATACATACAGGCAGTAATTTGGGAAAGTAATTACCGGTATAGTTTCTTTAATATTAACATGTAGCCCTAGTTCATTTCAATACTAGTTGCTACTTGCTTTTGATTTTTTAACAACCAAAACCTAAACATTGTCTGGGATTTGGCATGAAACATTTCGCACTGCACCCAAAGCATCACCACAATCGTTTATATTGTTTTCTGACATGATGACATCGTCTGCAGTGTCCGCAAACACAGACAACAGAAAGCTCCTCTCTTCTGCCAGGACTTTGGTTGGAACCATGAGTCAGGCTGAAGTGACACTTTGGCCTGGCCCACGGAGCTCGGGGACATGTCAGAAGTCCTTTTCCTTTTCAGATGTTTACAGTCCCCATTCAAAGTAACTGCCTCCCAACAGCTGCCCAAACAGTCCAGAGAGCTGAATGCCTCCAGTGTGTGGGACAGCCAGGCTCGTTTTAAGAGAGGACATCCGTCATTCTACCTCTCTCCCTCGCTCTCCCTCTGCCCCGCTGCCAGTGAAGTTTTATTCAAGTTTTATGTCATGCGGAATCCTGTGAAAACACAAAATCAAAACAAATATATTTTATAGTTCACTAAATTAAGGGAGTACCATGTTGTTGTGTAAATAGTAAATACACACATTTATATTTGACTCCTGAAGTTATAATGAATGGATAATAAGGCCATCGAAGTAGGAGTAGTAGTAGGAGTATTAGGAGTAGGCGGTAGTAGTATGTAGGAGCAGTAGTAGTATTAGGAGTAGCTGTAGCAGGGGGAGTAGTAGGTAGGAGTAGGTAGTAAGAATAGTTGTAGTAGTGGAAGTAAAAGTAGTAGTTTGCTATCTGATGTGGCCAGTAGTACATGGTTGGTGTTGTGTGATCCTATTTAAGCCATTTCATACTTTTATCCTTCTCATGTAAACTTGGTAGAGTGAGCAGAGTGAGCAGAGTGAGCAGAGTGAGCAGAGTGAGCAGAGTGAGCAGAGTGAGCAAAGTGAGCAGAGTGAGCAGAGTGAGCAGGGATATAGGAACTCGGAAACTGGACTTATTAACCACCACAACTGCCCAGATTTGAAGGTGTTACGGTCCACTGGTTTCAATTTGGTTTCCGTTACCTTTGCCCCCGCACTACCACCTCCTCTGCCCCACCAGCTCCCCTCCCCGCCCCACCCACCCAACTCCCTCCCCCCCCACAACACTCTCCACCACCTCCTTTGCCCCACCACCTCCTCTGCCCCAACACCTCCTCTACCTCCTCTGTCCCACCACCTCCTCTGCCCCAACACCTCCTCTACGCCTTCCGCCTCACCAGGTCCCCTCCCCTGCCCCACCACCTCCTTTGCTCCCCCACCTCCGCTGCTCCACCTTCTCCGCTGCCCAACCTCCTCTGCCCCAACACCTCCTCTACCTCTCTCTGTCCCACCACCTCCTGTGCCCTCCTACCTCCGCTCTCTGCGCCACCACCTCCTCTGTCCCACCACCTCCTGTGCTCTCCTACCTCCGCTCTCTGCTCCACCACCTCCGCTGTCACACATCTGGTGTTCAGGCAGACTCTGGCTCAGCCCAAACATTTCCTCCTGGTTACTCAGCCTCCCAGGGGAGCCTCAAGGAGAGAGGAGCAGATCTAGAACCGGAAGTCTACCACTGCATCCACACATCCCACCGTTTCGCTTTACACTCCCCCTTTGTGTTTGGATCGAGTTTGGTCAGTGGTGGACGATGTAACTTCAGTACTTAAAAAAACAAAGTACAGTATTACGTGAATGTTACATTAGATACTTGCATTTGAGAGCAAGTATCTATACTTTCTACTCCACTACTTATTTTTATTTGGACTGTAAAGTAAAAGTATTTTTCTTATAGTTTGAGAGCTTTTTTTTAGCATGTTCATAGTTTGAGCAAACAGAAATATACAAATCAAAACAGCTATGCAATTTGAGAAATCAGACAACAGAAATCAACACAATTGTTTATCAAAATTACTCTCAAAAGTAATCTCAAAATCGGTCTGAAATACTTACTTTCTACTATTTCTTTTACACTTTAGTTATTTTTTTCATTTGTGATACTTTTACTTTTCTCCCTTGTATCTGTACTTTTAGTTAAGTAACAAGCTGAGTACTTCTTCCACCCCTGAGTTTGGTGTGATTCATCCATGGCTGGCCATCCAAAAGGCAGAGTGGTGGGTGCCAGGCTTCTCCGTCGCACGCGATCCTCGTTCCCCATCCCACAGCCCATTAACTGCACTGGAAAATTCTTTGGGCTTTTGTATATTTGGAGGGAATGATTATGAGAAGAGCCCTTTCCACCTGACCCATTAGTTTATCGATAATCCAATGAGTTTATTTAATTAGATTACAGCTTTTTCAGACACTGATTAGATTAGTATTGATTAGTCATTTTCCGTTCTGTCTGGCTGTTTGAATGTGCTTTTGGGGCTTTGGGATGAAATGGTTCATGGTTCATGGTTAACTTTCAGTCAGGTTACAGTGTGCAGACAGTGTAGGCAGTGAGTGACCAGCCTCTGGTTTGACATTCACGATACTTCCTCATAGTCAAATATTAATTGCATTCCAAGCGTGTTCTAGTTTAGGAATGATTCAGGTCTGGTTTGTTTTGTATTGAAGGTCCTATATTATATAAAATGGATTATTGCGAACTTTTACTCATGTTGGAATGTTGTTACCTCGTCTAAAACTTACCTGGAGTTGTGTTTTGTTTCATTCACGTAGGTTTGAGTTATCCTGGTTTATTAGTCTGGCTACATCTCTAAAGCTCAAAATGCTCTGTTCCACCTTGTGATGTCATGAAGTAGTAGTTTTCAAGTTAACAGCTACCTTTTACCTTTAGTTCAGTGCAAATGGGCAATTCTGGGCCTGGAATGATCCAAATTATTCTAGTGAAGGTGTATGAAGTTTAAAAACATAGCGGAGCAATTCCCGTATCACCACATGACATCACAAGGTGGAAAAGAATGTTTTCTGTCTGATATGCAGGGTTTGTGTTTTAAACCTGTGTGAAAGAAACGAAACACAACTCCAGGTCTGTTTGTGATGAGGAAACATTACAACATAGATCAAAAAATATCGTAATATGGGCGCTTTAAGTACAAAATTTCAGATCAAGGTTAGTGGTCCTGTTTAGTCATGGTTTAGAACTGCTTTAAACCTGGTTCAAACTAGGTTTAGACCCAAGTAAACCCCAAAATATATTAAGTACTGCATTTGCACTGTTAATCTCCATTTTATCCCTTGTTTTACACCAAGACTAAGGCTTAAATCCTGTTAAGTCATTGTGTAAAACTGGCTTTGTCCGGGTTTAGTCCTTGTGTAGACCTGATTAAGTGCAGTTTTATACCTAATTCCTTTACTTTATACTGCATTTTTTGTAGTAGATCCCTATGTAAAATTAATCCCATTTTGAATAAACAAGAGCTACAGTGAAGGCGCCTTTTGTCCATTAACTGACACATCGAAACACCAATATTTTCCAAGGTGGTGTGAACAGTTTAAAATCACTACACTAAACTTTTGCTTTCATTCTATTTCGGTGCCATCCAGAGGAGAGGCAGTTATTGCAGGGCGAGGGCTATACTTAGTCTGGTTTGCCTAGTAGTAAAGTGTGGTGTGTGAACTTGTGCGCTGGGCCCTGGCTCTGACCTGGGTAGTGTTTCAGGTGCCGTTCTGGGCTGGGGCCACCTCGGTAGCTGCTCAAGGCTGTGGCTTGTAGAGACAACATGTAGACACCCACTGCTGTCCCGCTCTCCACGGGGAACCGACCAAAACGCACACAGGGCCAGCTCTCATGTGCACTGGGGTTTTCCAAGGTCACACAGAGACTTAAAGAAGCACTATGTAACTTTTTCTGCGGGAGGGTACAACTTCCTGCTTTTTATTGCTTTGCCGGGAATGTTTCACAGTGGTATTAAACAGGGCAGCAAGATGAATCTGAATCAAATCAAATCAAAATTGCAGTTGCAGTGGTAGTAGTGGTGGTGGTAGTAGTGGTGGAAGTAGTAGTAGTTAGTAGTAGTAAATTGGTTATAGTAGTAGTAGTAGAGGTGGTAGTAGTAGGTTGGTAGTAGTAGTGTGGTAGTGGTAGTGGTAGTAGTAGTAGTATAAGTTGGTAATGGTATTAGTGGTAGTAGAAGTTAGTTAGTAGCAGTAGTTCGTAATAGTAGTAGTGGTGGTGGTAGTTGTGGTAGTGGTAGCAGTGAGTAGTAAGTTAGTAGTAGTAGTAGTAGTAGTTAGTAGTAATAAGTTGGAAATAGTAGTAGTGGTAGTAGCGGTACTAGTGGTTGAAGGAGTAGTGGTAGTAGTTACTTGGTAGATGTAGAAGTAGTAGTTGTGGTAGTAGTTAGTAGTAGTAAGTTGGTAATAGTAATGGTAGTAGTAGTAGTAGTAGTAGTAAGTTGAAAACAGTAGTAGTGGTAGTATTAGAAGAGGTAGTTGTGGTAGTGGTGGTAGTTAGTAGTAGTAGTTGGTAATAGTAGTAGTGGTAGTAGTTAGTGGTAGTAAATTGATAATTGTAGTAGTAGTCCGATGTAGCCAATATGCATGTTTGGAATGTTTCACAGTATGGCATTAAATAGGGTTAATCATAATCAAATAGAAATTGCAATTCAAATAGACACATTTAGCAAATCGCAAAGGCTGCAGTTTTTAAAGTGATGTATCCACAAACAAATAAGTATTCTGTCTTTGCAGGTCTAATCACAATCACAGGGCTATTTCCACATCGTCCAACCCTAGCATTAAAGCTGAAGCTGATGACTCTACCAGGCCAAATTACAGATCTAATCTGTGGAGAGTCGACCCCACTCACAATAAGAATGTCTATCTTTTGAGGCAATAAAAACGTGAGCTGGACAAACATGCACAGCAGGGGCCAGCTCCCACGTGCGCTGGGGTTTCCAAGGTTACACAGATACTTAAAGCGGCACTGTGTAACTTTTTTGCTGGAAGGTACGAAAAACCTGACCGAAGTTACAAGTCAGATCAGTGGAGAGTAGGGCTGGGTGATATCAATCAAAGTTTTCCATTCAAATGTATTTTTTTCTTTTCAAAAATATAAAAACTGGTGTACAGTATTCATTTTCTGAACAAGATATCCTTTCATAATTGCCATTTAAAACAAAATTGAGTCAAACTTATTCATCCAAAGTCTGAACTCTGCTCCAAACCACATGTTTTTACAGACAAAGGACTGGCTGTGGAGCTCTTCATTAAAAAGACCCACGCCAATAACTGACAATTAGAGACGACAGATTCCCAGTCTTGATACAAATTTGATTAATTACGCAGCCCGAGAAGCATAGATCAGCTTTATGCCATATTGTGGACATCTCCATGGAAACAAGCAAGTGGCATACCCTCTGCTAGAAAAGTTACACCTTTAATTACTGTACTTCTGGACTATTCTTTCACTGTTTATGCTCTTAGGAGGAGGCTTGGCTGTACGTTTGATCCATAAAATACGTTTTTGTGTGTTGAAAAGATAGGGGTTTATTTTTGGGTCAAGCATTTCACTGCGCGGCCAATGTGAATAAAAGCGTACTGGGGTTCTGCACAAAAGAGCCCTCTGTTCCCCACTTCTGTATTAAATAACAGCGTTTTGGATGCTATATTTCACTCCATTAGAACAACCCTTAAAGTTAGAGCCAAGCATTACAAAAACAGCAGCTATGCACCGACAGGGGGACAGCCAAGAACAGTCACATCTACCCTGTCATGATAATTACTATATCGACTTATCTTTCAATATATGAAAACTGGAACAATATTTTTTTGGGATCAATATTTATCGTGTGTACTTTTTCTTCGCACTACCGGGACATTTTGGGTTATTTTTGGCTATAAGATCAGATTTAAGCTGTAAAAGGTTGAATAAATCACTTCTATGACTCATTACAGACGCAAACTAACTACTAAAGTGTTTCATTCTGCTGTTTATTTAGCTCAACTTGTGGTTTTTTTAACGATATTTTTGATTTAGAATAGATTTTGTGGGTTAAATCTGCTCTCGGGTTATTGTCAGTGGCATAAATTAGGTTCAACATTATCGTTTATCGTTTAGATATTTACTTCAGCAGTATATCGAACTTCAAAATGTGTTGTCGTGGCATGTCTAGTCGCACGCAAGGCAGTTTAAGGCGGACTACTGAAGGAGGAAGCGCACCTGTGGTCTAGTATGGATACAATCTTATAAAGGGATTAAGATTATTATGACCACTTGTCTATTAATGGATGTCTTATTGCTGCGCTAAGACAGTTATATGGCAGTCAAATCAGCATTCTGTTCAGAGTTCACATTTTAAAGCATTAAGACAATCACCAAGACTTTCAGAGGCCCGAGCAGAGTTTGGGCGTCACAGCAACTAGCATGCTAACAGAGCACCAGTGTTACGTCCTGGTTCCCGGCTGTTATTGGTCATTAATGTTACTTAAAGTTTCCATATTATGCTATTTTTGATGTGTTAGAAACATACCTTGAGTTGTGTTTTGTTTCATTCACATGTTTAACACACAGACCCTGCATATTTACACCAAATTCTTCGCTGAAACAGAAAACACTCCGTTCCACCTCGTGATGTCATGTGCTCGACTGTGTTTTCAAAGTCCACGCACCTTTACTAGAACCATTTAGATGATTTCAGCCCCGAGAATACCAATCTCTGCTAAACTAAAAGGTAAAAGTTAGCTGTTAACTTTGAAACTACCATGTCATGACATCACAAGGTGGAACAGAGCGTTTTGAGTTTCGCAGATATGCTAAAATAAGGGTGAAATATGTGTGAATGAAAGAAAACACAACTCCAGGTATGTTTCTGGGGAAGTAACAACATTATAACTTGACTAAAAGCTCACAAGAGTCCATTTAGCGTAATATAGGACCTTTTAAATAATTTCGATTTTTAAACTTTGATTCAAATGCATTTAAACTTGCAGCGCTACCGCACTCATTACACAAGACCACTTTAGGTTTATACTGTCAGTAGTGCTAAAAGTTTTGGCAAAATTATGTATTCTAACCATATTTTTCCTTTCTTTTCTCCTAGGGTCCAACAGATGTGACCGTCTCTCAGCCCACTCGCACAGCCAATGGGACTAATGGGTAAGAAAAGAGAACCGTGACATTATGAAGCTTGATTTTGGGAAGCGCTTGTTCCCTTTTTCAGCTCTGTTACTTCTCTAAGAGCTGGGGATTTCTGTAGTTCTAGCCTGGCACAGACGTGTACAGAGACCGGCCAAACGCTTGATTACCCAGTTCCTCAGAAATAAATGTGACGTAAGGACTGTGATTATTTGCAAACTTCCCCTTGAACTTTGAAATCCCTTAGAAAGTGCTTTGTTCATTATTTATATTGCCCCCCAACTATTGTCTTATCTGTAAAGCTTTCGGATCTGGTGGAGCAAAGATACGGCTGGCGTCTATAATCGTTGCATTCCTCCGATTAAAGTTAAAGCAAACCTCTTATGCAAAATCGACTTTTCAAAGCTTTTAACCATGCTATAGTTGTTTACCCTTTACTCTCTGGGAGTTGTTTTTGGAGTAATTCGTGCACGTTTGAGCGATCTTTTAATCGTTTATTTTCAAGACGCCATATTGCCGATCAATCGTCGTTTTCACTGCCACTGGTACACGCCCACTGGGATGTATGTACATAATTTTTCAGTTTTATTTTCTTAATCGGTGATGACGTTTATGGCGATGTCGGCTCCCATTGGGCATTGTAGTTTTCTAACACGGAAGTCAGCAGAGTTGTACCTTTTATGAAGTCGTTTTAGATGAATATTGTGATTTAAAATGTGCAAATTAGAACATAATGATCCAGAGGTGTCAGAGATTATAGCTATACAGCAGACGCAAGCACAATAGGTCTTCTTTAAAAGTACTTTGCGTAACTTTCTGGTGAAGGGTACAACCACCTACTCCATGGAGATATTATTATTTCACCTGGAATTTTTCATGGACAAGCAGGTGACGCCATTAGGACAAGTTGCAGATCAGATCTACGGAGAGGCGCCCACACACAACGCAATGTCAAGAAATAAAACCATGTGCAATTGATTAAATGAAAGAAAAATGAGATTAATGTCATACTATGGAACATTCCAGGCAAAACGATAATATCTCTATGGAAATGAGAAGGTAGTAAACCTTTCACTAGGAATGTTACAGAAGTCTGTTGTTTTTTGAAATGCAAAAACTTTGCTCCATATTTGTTTGCAGCTTTTTTATAGGTCATAGGAGCAACTCATTGGGTTGTAATTTATATTTGATGCCCTTCCTGACACAACTTGACATTTATCCAGACTTGGAATTAGCCGTGTGATAACTTGATCTTGTTTTAGGATTATTCAGACAAGATTTAGTTATCAAATGGCTAGCCTGGATAAATGTAAAGTTGCGTCAGGATGGGCATCTGGTATAAATTACTACCCAATTGGAGCAAAATGAGTTGCTCAAGTGACCTATAAAAAAAGAGTTGCTAGCAAATATGGCGCTTGTTAGTTCGAGTCAGGTCCAAATGCATTCATTGGCTTTTCCTGGCTCAGCACAACAACTAAAACACTCAACTAAAGTGGTCATGAAATAGTTGGCCGTGAACAAGAGCCAAGCCCAGACCATAGAAGGGAAACCTAAAGACCAGAGCAGTGACTAAGAATCTGTCACCAATTTGAACTCACAATAAACTACATCTACGTCTATAGCAAATGGAAAATGAACTGCAACTGAAAAAGCAATTTGGTGTAACCCGCAAGATGAGCTGCTAACATTAGGCCGATAAGAAAATATGAAGCGCGATATATTGATTCTGAAAATATCCCGACAATCAATAAACGCAGTGATTCATATTAAAGGGCCCGTATTACACTATGTTGTGACCTATGATATAATCAAAAACACACCTGGAGTTGTGTTTTGTTTCATTAACACGTTTAACACGCAAACCCTGCATATTTAGTCCGAGTTCTTCTGCCAAACGGAAAACGCTCTGTTCCACCTTGTGATGTCATCATGTAGTAATACAGGAAATGCTCTACTGTGCTTTAAATCTCCACCTTCACTAGAATCATTTGGATGATTTCAGCTCTAGAATTTCCAGTTTCTATTGAACTAAAAGTCAAAGGTAGCTGCTAACATGAAAACTACCACTTCATGACATCACAAGGTGGAACAGAGCATTTTGAGCTTCGGACTAATAACACAGGGTTACTCAAACATGTGTGAATGAAACAAAACGCAAATCCAGGTATGTTTTTGATGAGGTAAAAATACATCATAACATGGCTTAAAGCTCACAAGAATCATTGGCATATGGGACCTTTAATGCCATAATGGGGAGCTTTCTGGACGGATCACAAAAGTTGCATAATGCGCGTTTTGATCTTTCAAAAACTGACATTTTCCGTTTCAAACCTCGTTGCAAATTCAAACGGTTGGCTTCATTGTCTTGGAGTTAAGCTTTTTATCAGATTTAGAAGCTTATTCTAAACTGCGCGTGTGGAGCTTAATATGGCTTTAAAACAAAAATGGCCGACCTGCTGCTGATAAGTGCTGGTGACAATGAAAAGGCTCGTTTTGAAAGAGAAGCTTTATCTTCGCTTTAGTGCAGCCGCTGATCTCAGACAGCGATGCCGTCAGACTGTTACGCTCCTCTATCACTGGCATCGTGCCCTAAACTCACCCCTCCTCCCCCCTTCGCTCCCCCCCGTCCATCCATCCTCCCCTCCCCCCGCACCACGCCACATATGCCGACTCATCCCCACAATAACTGTTTGAAAGAATTCAGAACGAAAGCAGGACGAGTGGAAAAAGGCCGACGAGTACAAAGATGTCTGCTCCCGAAAAATGCCCTGGGGAATATAGCAATTGTTGTAGGTGATTCATGGGAAGTATTGACGTGCTAGGGATATTCATAAGGGAAGGGCACACGGGGTAGTTCAAACCAGATTTTTAACCATTTTAGACGAGAGACATGACAGATTGCACGATTGAAAATCAAATTCGGATAAAAAGCCAGTTTACATTTAAAGGGCCCATATTACTCTATTTTCTGATCTATGTTCTAATGTTGTTCCTCATTAAAAACAAACCTAGAGTTGTGTTTTGTTACTTTCACACAGGTTTAACACACAAACCCTGCATATTTAGGCTGAGTTCTTCTCTCTAACTGAAAACGCTCTGTTCCACCTTGTGATGTCATGCGGTAACACAGGAAGTGCTCCACTGTGTTTTTAAACTCAATGCACCTTCACTAGAATCATTTGGACAATCTCAGCCCTGGAACTGTCAATCTCTACTGAACTAAATGTAAAACGTAGCTGTTAACTTGAAAACTACCACTTCATGACATCACAAGGTGGAACAGAGCATTCTGAGCTTTAGAAATGTAATAATAAAGGGTTGCTGAAACATACGTGAAGGAAACGAAACACAACTCCAGGTCTGTTTTTGAGGAAGTAACAACACAATAACATGGCGTAAAGCTCGCAAGAGTCAAATTTTGCGTAATATAGTTGACTTTTTTTTGCTTCTAAAATTCCTACAGTCATTATTGCTCTGTTATTGATAGTTTGAATAATCTTGACATTCCTTTGTGAGTTACTGTTTGTATTGCATTGGTTTATTTCCACCCTGTAATATATAAATTACATTTCAAGTCATTTTTCAGTTCATGGGAGGTAAAACAGTGGGTGGCCTAACTCTTCAAAATGTGTATTCCAAACCTCTGCCTGTTCCTGGTTCCCTGGGGTAATACACTTGTCTGTGTTGTCCTATTGTTACAGGGCATTCTGCTTATTGCCTGGTTTTCTATAGGCAGCTCACATAAAGCAACAGAGGAAATGAGCCAAGTTCTTCTGGTGACTCAGTTATACCTCAGCAGCACTCCCTCTCTCTCTCACTCTCGCTCTCCCTCTCTCCCTCCCATCCCTCCCACTCACCTTCTCTCTTTATCTCCCTCTTTTCCCTCTCTCCCTTTCTCTCCTCTTTCTCTACCTCACTCCTCCTCTCTCCTTCCTTCTTTCCTTATCTCTCTCTCTCTTTCTCACTTTTTCTTTCACTCCTCCCCCTCTCTTTCATTCTCTTTATTTCTCTCTTTTTTCTCTCTCTTCTGTATCTCACTCCCACTCCCTTTCCCCCCCCTCTTTTTCTTTCCCTCCCTCCTCCCCCTCTCTTTTTCTCTCTTTTCTTTCCTCTCCCCATCTCTCTCTCTCTCTCTCTCTCTGCCTCCCTACCTCTGTTGTTTTCCTCTCCTCCTCCTCTCTCTCGCTCTCTCTCTTTCTCTCTCTCTCTCCTCCCCCCTCTCTTTTTTCTCTCTCCCCCTCTCTCCTCTCCTCCTCCTCTCTCCTCCTCTCTTTCTCTCCCTCCCTCACCTCACCCTCTTTCTCTCCCTCACTGTCTCCCTCCTCTCTGTCCCTCCTCTCTTTTTCTCTCTCCCCCTCTCTCCCTCCTCTCTCCCCTCCCTCACCTCACCTCTTTCTCCCTCCTCCCTCCCCTCCCTCCATCTCTCTCTTTCTCAGAGGTGTGTCTGCCTGTGTCACTTCTCTTGCTGAGCCGTTGGAGGTGGCCTGAAGCACATGGGATAATGACCCAGAGCTTTTGAAGGGAGTGTGTGAAGAGCCAAGCCATAATGTGACACACAGGGCTCAGATTAAAGGGTGCAGGCTGCGGTCAGTACCTGCCCATTGCCCGGGCTCCTGACACACCCACGCACAAGGGATAAAGGCCCAAGGCGACACTGATAAGTCTTTGTATTTAAACTATAGTTGTCACGATACAAAAATTTCAAACTTGATCTCGACACTCAAATCCAATAACACGATGATAATAAAACAGTCTTTATTTAGACAATATAATGTGATTTTCAACATTAAATGGTTGTACTTTTTATATTAGCATTCGGTTTTATTATGTCTGTGTAATCTCTCAGTCGTCCAGGTGGGCTCCATAGTGGTCCATGGGTGTTAGACTTGTTTTGATACAGCTCAAGATCGTTCTAAAGCTATTCATGCTAATCGCTATGGCAACTAACATTATTTTCCATTATTCTGAAACCCATGCACGATAGGTTGTGTTCACTTGACACCGTCACATCCAAGAATGCCCAGAGTTTTTAACTGAGCTGAACTTGCAGATTTCTTGACCTGGTTTAAAGTTAATATCTCTGTAATTATTGGGCCTTTCCTCGTGAAACAAAAAGCCCGCCATGTTCTCTGTCGGCATAAACAAACGTAAAACACATTTTTTGCAATAGCTTCAGAAAGTGGGGCCATTATTCAACCCCAAAGATGTGGCATTCGTCTGTGGGAGCTAGGATCGCACGGCCGACCTGTTGGTCAGTGATGTTTATGTCAAGAGCGGGATTCGAACCGGTAACCTTCGGATCAGAGGGCAAACGCTGTACTAACTGAGCTAAAGTCACCCCTGCTTTAAGCCATCAGATGTATAAGGCAATTTTGTTAAACCAGTCTCTGAAAAATAATGTTCAGGTTGTACATTTGTGGATGATAACTTTATAAATCTCCCATAGAGTTTTATTTGCGTAGCGTTTAACATGCCGCACTTATCTTTAAACATGTATTAATTTTACCATGACTTGACAAAAACATAGAGATAAAATTGCACAGGAAGTAGTGACGCTAGTAGTGAGGTTGCCGAGTCTCAGTTCAACACGCAGTACACACAGAAAATGTATCTGTCACATACTTCTGCGTACTTTGCAAACATTTATACTGTTTACAACCCAAACGACAAACCGCTCTATAACCGCAGGGCATCCCACATCAGTTGGGTGAGTTTGATTGACACCACCCAGCGTGTGGTAATTGCATGTCTGGGTTTCTGTCTGCCTGTCTGTCATCCGTTGAACCAGCCCCATCAGACCTGCCTGTGCCTTCTCCAAATGCATAAAATACTCTCATTAATTCTATGCCTCACGGTTCAAAAGCCACTTAACCTTGTATTGACTTCTGTGGCGTGATCGTGCAGTCTGTCAGTCACATTCTGTCACACAGTTCAACTTCCTGTCACACGTTCAAACGCCCGGGACTCACATGCCTGCCTTCTCCTTTTTCTAAAACATGCACCGCCTCACACACACACACACATTCTCCACCCCTCCCTCCTACCTCTTTCTCTCTCTATCGCCCCGTCTCTCTCTCCCCCTTCTCTATCTTCTCTCTCTCCTGTCTTTTTCCCTCTCTCTTTCTCTATCCATCTCTCCCCCCTCAGTCTCTTCCTGTGTCCTCCTCTTCTCTCTCCTTATTCCTCTCCTCTCTTCACTCTATTTTTCCTCTCTCTCTCTCTCTGCCTCCCTCCTCTCTTCCTACTCCTCTCTATCTTCCCTTTCTCCTCTTTCACTCCTCCTCACACTCCTCCTTGACACCTAATCTCTCTCCCTACTCTTTCTTTTCTCCCTCTTCCTCTCTTCTTGTCTCTGCCCCTCTCACTCATTATCTCCCTACCCCCCATCTCTCTCTCTCTCTCTCTCGCTCTCGCTTTTTTTTTCTGCTTTTTTTCCTGCACTTTTTTCACTTTTCTCTCTCTTTCTATCTGTCCCTCTCTCCCCTCTATTACTCTCTCTCCTTGCTTTCCTTGCACTCTTCTCCTCCCTCCTCCCCTTCCTCTCCTTGTTTTCTCTGCTTTTCTCTCACTTCTCTCTCTATTTCCCTCTCTCCCTCTATCACTCATCTCCCTCCTTCCTCCCTACCTCCTCTCTATTTCTCTCCTCTCTTTTTTCTTGCTTTTCCTGCACTCTTCTCTCTTTCCCTCTCTCCCCTTCTATCACTCCTCTCCCCCCTTCCTCTCTCCCTATCTCCCTGCTTTTTCTTTTCTCTCTCTTTCCTTATCTCTCCCTCTCTGCCTCGTTATCTTCCTACCTCTCCTCTCTATTTCTCTCTATCCTCTCTCTGTTTTCTTGCTTACCCTGCACTCTTCTCTCTTTGCCTCTCTCCTTCTTCCCTACCTCCTCTCTCTACTTTTTCTTGCTTTTCCTGCACTTTTCTCTCTTTCCCTCTCCCTCCCTCTAACAGTCCTCTCTCTCCTTGCTCCACTCTTCTTCTCTCTCCTCTCTCTCTATTTTTTCTTGCTTTTCCTGCACTCCTCTCTCCTTCCCTCTCTCCCCCTCTATCACTCCTCCTTCTCCTTCCTCCCTACCTCCCCCTCTCCCTGCATCCGTCCAGAATTTCTTGGCAGTGGTCTTGGGTAAACAGAGTATTTTTAGCCGGAGGTCATATAGGCCTGCGTCTTAATCACCACACTCCCATTTTCCCAGCAGCTCAAGCCAGAGGAGAAGGGCCTGTAGCCGACGTCTTCACTGTAAGGAGGGATAGACGAAAAGAGAGATAGAGAGATGGAGAGATAGCATTCAGCAGAAAAAGACAGGATTATTTATGTCTTTTCCCTAACTAACTCCACTAGTCCCATTTAGATGTATTTACCCTTGCTGCAGAGGAAGAGAGAGGGGGAGTGAGGGTATTTCGAGTAGTTATAATAGTAACCCGATAAGGCGGTTGTGTACATTGTAAAAAACCTTCACATATGGACTACAGGCTGTACATTAATCAAATGACATCCAAGTATTTCTATGTGCCTTGTAAAAAGCAATTAGGACGTTGAGTGCTGGGGGATAAGTGCAGCGCTGGAGGAAGTACTCTGTTTTGTTACTTAAGTAAAAGTACAGATACAGTGGTACCAAGTTACTGAAGAAAAAGTAAAAGTATCACATGAAAAAACTGAATTTATTTGTTCAATTCAATTCATGATGCATATTTTGGTCAATAGTAATCAATTTTCAAATCAATTTTTTATGAATTTTGTATATTTTTGTTTGCTCAAAGCCGAAGCTTGAACTCGAAAACTTGAGTCAGGATGTTACCACAAACATGGTAAAAATAACCCCTCAAATCATATGAAAAGTACTTTTTACTTTTCAGTCCTGTTCAAAAAAAGTGGAGTAGAAAGTACAGATACTTTTCTCAAATGTAGTGAAGTAAAAGTAAAAAAGTATCAGCTGTAGAATCTATTTAAGTAAAGTAGCGATGCCTAAAAATTCTACTTAAGTACAGTACTTTACTATTTGTACTTTGTTACATTCCACCACTTAATATGTGGCTATAAACATTTACACTGTGTGAAGTATGTGTGTGGTAGTTTAATGGGCCTGTCAATGGGCAAAAATGAACACAATAATTAATACTCTTTATAATTTATAGCATATAATCTTAATTTACAGAGTGTGAGTTATATTTTAAAGGTCCTATATTACACAATTTTTTCTCTTTTGAGCTTTAAACCATGTTAAAATGTTGATACCTCATCAAAAACATACCTGGAGTTGTGTTTTGTTTCATTCACACATGTTTGAATAACTCTGCATTATTAGTCTGCCTAAATCTCCAAAGCTTAAAATGCTCTGTTCCACCTTGTGATGTCATGAAGTGGTAGTTTTCAAGTTAAAAGCTACCTTTTACCTTTAGTTCAGTAGAGATCAGCAATTCCAGGCCTGAAATGATCCAAATGATGCTTGTGCAAGTGTATGGAGATATAAAAACACTATGGAGCACTTCCTGTATTACCTCGTGACATCACAAAGTGGATCAGAGCGTTTCCTGTTCGAGAAAAGGACTCAGCCTAAATACGCAAGGCTTGTGTGTTAAACATGTGTGAATGTTTGTGATGAGGAAACAGCATTATAACACAGATCAGGAAATAGCGTAATATGGGCTCTTTAAGGACAGTTTTAAAATATCTTTAACTGCACAGATGAACACACTGGCAACTCCCTGACCAATGATCAAATATTCCTTGAAAGTAATCTATTTAAAATGCTGCGAAAAGTGGCTTAACCTGTATGACGCCTTCGCTCATGGTGTAATCAGTGTTATTCTCTGCACTTCCTCCTCTGCAGAGCTGCATATAGAGTTTCAGGCCTTTCCTTCCGTTCCCAAACAAAGTTACTTCTCTATGGGATACTATAGTCTTCTTCTCATTGATCTGGTGTTGAGTTGCATTGTACGAGCTTTGGTCTATGGGATTTTAAAGTTAATTTGGGATAAAATCTCTGCAAAACACAAAGCTGTAACATTTTTTTTTTCTTGTTTGGCTGCATAGTTTGCAAATAACAACTGTAAAACTATTAGGAGTTCAAGTTTAAAGGGCCCGTATTACACTGTTTTCTGAGGTTGTTTCCTTATCACAAACATAACTGGAGTTGTGATTTGTTTCATTCACACATGTTTAACACACAAACCCTGCATATTTAGACTGAGTTCCTCTTTCAAACTGAAAAAAAACTCTGTTCCACCTTGTGATGTCATGTGGTAAAACAGGCTCTGCTGTGTTTTTAAACTACACCTTCACTAGAATTGCCCATCTCTATTGAACTAAAAATACAATCGCTTCATGACATCACAAGGTGGAACGGAGCATTTTGAGCTTTGGAGATGTAGACAGCTTAATGATGCAGGATTACTTAAACAAAACACAACTCAAGGGATGTTTTTGAAGCGGAAACAACATTATAACATGACTTAATGCTCACAAGAATCAATTTTGAGCTACTGTCGCCCCAAATGATATACATTTTTCATCAATAATCACTCAACAAATCACTCTTTCCTGTACTAACACTGCTGGGCCCGTTTCCCTGATCCCAGCGGTAGTCCATGTCAGCTCTATGAAGCGGGGGTCGCAGACAGAGGCGCTGTCTGGAGATGTTCGGGCTCTTCTTTGTCCTGTCTAATCCCCGTGTCAAATTGTTTCCTGCGCTCCACAGGAAGTGCCCAGTGAAGGCCCCAACATCAGTGTGTGCAGGGGATTGTGGGAAAGCGGGGGCGGCACATAAGGTAGCCAGGCCAGGAGTCTGCTGTAGTGATGTGGAGAAAAAGGGCGAGGGGGTTTTGGACAGCTGTGGAGCTTCAAAGTAGTGGAGCAGCCATCTTCAAACAGTTGTGGAAACATAAACATGTTTTATTTCTACTGCAAGGATCTGGACGTGTACGGCTCTGCCGATCAAAAATATCATACGGTTCTTTTTGTTTGAGTGCAGTTTTATTACACAGTGAAATATCTGAAAAGGCAGTTTGAAAGATGTACCTGGATCATAATACTATCAAACAAGACTATGGTACATACAGTTCTCATTTGTTTTAAATCTTACTTTAATTTTACATATGTTTGCATTCATTCTAATCGTCCTCTGAGGATTATAAGGTTCTAGCTGAGGTTTTTGTCAAACTATGTTCAGATATTCTTGCTGCCAAATACTTCTGTGCACTTAAAAGAGGGGGTATAATGCAAAATAAACTTTACCATGTTTATAAAGTTGAATTCAACTTTTGTTTTTTTGCGAATATAGCAGGCATGCCCAAACTCTGGCCCGGGGGCGAAAAGCGGCCCTCAGACCAATTTTTCTTGTCCCTCAAGCTTCAAGTTGAATTAACCCATATTACCTTAAACGGTACTTTTTCCTGTACATTTCTGAAAATCTACTTTAACAGGCCCGTATCAAATATTTCATGTGTCCCACTGAGGATGTAAGCATGAATAAAGGTCTAGTGGTTCAGTCTAACTTGTAATAATAACACAGATTTGAAGTATTCACTGTATTGGCGACCAGTCTATGGCCCACAATCGGCCCTCAGCTTTGTCTGTGTTTTTATATGTGGCCCTTAATGAGAAAAGTTTGGACATCATTGGAATATAGCGTTTAAGGTAACATGTTATAAATATAATAATACTCCCTCTTTAAAGGGCCCATATTAAGCTGTTTTTTTAATCTATGTTATTATGTTGTTTCCTCATCACAAACGTGCCGGAAATGCAGACAGACTAATAATAAAGGGTTACTCAAACAACTCTAGGTTTTTTGAGGAGGTAGCAACATTATAACGTGGGCATTCTAAGTCGACAAACTGATAATATTAATATATAATCATAAAGCATCAGTTTTATCTAAATACTTCAAAAGACAAGTCCATACAGAAATATATGTTAACACCCTGGCACTCTGCCAGCTTTTCCTAGAAACTCAAGACATTTTCACATTAGCTGTCACTGTAATGATGACTGCGGCCTCATGAAATTTGACTTTGAACATGACGTTTTGCTGTCAAGTGCGCATGAGACAAGTCTATACCAAATATAATTGTTACATAGGAATGTTAGGACTCAAAGAAATGTGCTGAGGCTGTAAAGAAGCCTGAAAACAAAGTACCAAGATTCTCAAATAAATAAAGTCTTTTTTGATTTTGATTTGATTTAGATGTTTTTATTTGAGATGTTTTAATTAGATTTTTATTTTTTTTTTTTATTAGATTTTTAAATTAGATTTTTAATTTTTTTTTTAATTTTAAATTTAATTTATTTTGACAGTAGCTCAGCTGGTAGAGTGTTTGTCACTGATCTGAAGGTTGGCAGTTCGAGTCCCGCGCTTGATATAAACATCATTGATAGAGCAGCAGGTTGGTGGTGTGATTCCAGCTCCCACAGATGAATGCTGTTGTCGTGTACTTGGGCAAGACACTTAACCCACCTCGCCCCAGTGTCTGCGTAGTCTGGTGTATGAATGTGTGTGTGAATGGGTGAGTGGTTCCTTGATGTAAAGCATTTTGTGTGCCTGGAGGGTGGAAAAGTGTAATATAAAAATGTGATCATTTACCATTTTGACATGTGTGACATTCGCTGCAAAATGTACTAAACTAAGCTTATCTTTGGCTTTGTTATGATCATGGCCCATTTCATTAGGTTTTATCCCACAGGCATTTGAAATAAACAGTTTTGCATTGCATAGCTGGCTATATTCTCCTCACAGAGCTAATCCCCTGCCCATTCTGTCGCTATATTAACTAGCATACACTGTCTGCGTACTTGTCTGTGTTATGCGGTGGGCATTTCAATATCTGTGTTTATTTTGGTGCTTTCGGGTGGCGTCTGGGATCGCCAAGTGCTCATGGCTCCACTGACAGTTGGCAAGCAGGTTTGGCGAGACCTTTATAAGCCGAAAGACGTGTAATTGTCATAATTGATTTGACCTAAATAGAGACAGTTGAGCATTTTGACATACTGATGAATCAAAATTAATAATACAATTTACAATTCTTCAAAATATAACCTTTTAACATGACCCACTTACTGCTACCTCAATAACCTCACAACACTGATTCATTTCACTTCAAGTTTATTTATATAGCACATTCAAAAAGATTTGAGATGACCAAAGTGCCTCACTTAAGTCAATTTAATAACTAATATACAGATAACACGATGCATGGGAAAAGAAGGACAAAACACCAAGATATCCTGTCCAGCTAGTATTAAATGCCAGGGAGAAGAGGTGGGATTATCAGTCACGACAATTACTATATGGCCACATTTATATATATACCGACTTATCGTTCAGTATATGGAAGCTGGAACATTATATTTTGGGTCTCAGTACTTATCATGAGTACTTTTTCTTTGCAAAAGTGGGAGATTTGGGGTATTTTTTGTTTTAATATGATAAGATTTGAGCTATAGAAGGTTGAACAAGTCACTTTTATGGCTAAATATTGGTACATTATGCTGTTTTTGTTGCAGATTGTGTCTTTTAATGAAATACGCTATTTAAAAACTGTTTACTGGGATTATCTTGTATTATTTAAACCTTAATTAGTGGCAAAAGGTTGTTTCAATATTATCGTTTATCTCGATTTTTCTCTGTAGCTTGAAAATGTGTTATCGTGAGAGGTCTAATTATGAACTTTTATGACTCATTACAGATGCAAGCCAGCTTCTTAAGTGCTGCATTCTGTTATTTATTCTGTTATATTGTACATTTAGAGTCCTTTTTTGAGATAATCCCACTTTAAGGTTTGGTTTCAATATTAACGTTTATCGTCTATATTTACTTCAGCAATATATCGCGCTTCAAAAGTTGTTATTGTGGCCTAAACAGAAAGCTTTTGCAGACTTTTATAAAGATCTATATGGCTAAACATAGCTGGACGTTTCTATTGTTATGTCGCAAACCCACTTACCGCACCATTAATTACATTGGCAGAGACTCTGAATACGTACTCTGCATTACGAGGGCAAAAATAGCTCACTAGGACAATAGATTGGATCAGGGAAGTGGTCATGAAAAGATATAGGAAATGGCCTCTGCGGTCTCGTAAGCGGAGTCCAAACAGATAAAGCTATATCGGGACCTATCGATTAGTTCTGCCTTCTTCCTCGAGGAGAGCCCATCTGGACTTATCAGATCAATACCGCCATAAATTAAACAGAAGAGGGTGACTACAGGACAGCGACCCCAGGGGGCAGGAGGGGTCGGCTTCCTGAACGGCGATCCCAAAGGTGAAAGACAGGAAGGAAGAAGATAAAACGTTTGTCACTTGTACTTTGTGTGCTCAGTATATACAGGAAGTAGAAAAAAGCTGATAATTAGATAAATAAACAACCACATATCTGATAATGTGGAAATGAACCTTGGACTGCAGATAAAGTGATGAAAAGGCGAGGAGGACTGCCAAAATTTGAGTTGGTTTGGTAGGCAGAAAGACAAAAGTTGAAGCATAAATAATGTAAAAATAACAGCCCGTATTGACAGAACCAAAAGGTGATTCTACGCCATGCTTACCTGGCCAGACAGAAATTGTAGACTTATTTTACTTAAATTTTACTGCTATGTTCCTACCTAATTTAGAATAACGGAAACCTTTGAAAATGTGGTAGATAAACAGCCAATCAGAAAAAGTTGGAGGGTTCCAAGTAACAAAGTCCACACTTTTACAATGATTCAAGCTGACCAGCCAAAACCTTGTGCTTTGATAAAACGAGCAGGTCTGAAACCGCGTCCATGGATTGATACATTTCTACTTGCAAACTTCTTTATCTCAGGGAAAATAAGTCATGTATTTTGTTCTGACTGGCTGGGTTGGGTGCATGTGACCCTGATGGGGAAAGTAACACGGAGGACATCACAACCCACTCAAAAAATTGAAAAGGTTTGCAGGCCTGTCACAGTGACGCACTTTGAAGTTTGATATATCGTTGGACGATAAACAATATTTAAATTGATTTATGCCACTGACACAAAAACCCAAGAGTAGATTTAAACCAAAACACTATATGAAACACTTAATGAAACACTTTAGGACTAAACCAGGATTAAACCAGGAGTAAACCAGGATTAAACCAGGATTAAACCAGAACTAAACCAGGGGTAAACCAGGATTAAACCAGGATTAAACCAGGGCTAAACCAGGTCTAAACCAGAACTAAACCAGGAATAAACCAGGAATAAACCAGGGCTAAACCAGGGCTTAACCAGGGCTAAACCAGGACTAAACCTGGACTAAACCAGTACTAAACTAGGAGTTTAGATCTGTAATGAGTTCTAGAAGTTATTAATTTAACCTTTTACGTCTTAAATCATATTATATTGTCAAAAAATAACCAAAAATTTCCCAGTAGTGCAAAGAAAAAGTGTACACGATAGATGTTGACCCCAAAAATATTGTTCCATCTTTCACATAAGTTGATCAATGGGTTTGAGTGACTTTTACTAATTGCATTTTAAAATATATAGTATTCGTTCCCTTGATTTGTATTAGCCAATTAGTTAGTTAGTTTTGCATATATTGGTGTAAAACAGGAGATGCAGTTAGAATGGTGAATGAATGGTTTTGTATGCATTGACCTTTTGACCTCTTGTCCCGACTGGTGTGAGGGCTTTAGCCTGGAGTCGAGCTGTAGTCGCCCTGTCACGTTTATTTTGAGTTTCTGTCTTACTTCTCTCACTCTGTTTACATAGCCAGACCAATAAAGAGGCTGTATCCATGTACTGATGTGTGGGACATATGTGTGTGGAGGAATGAGGAGAGAGGAGGAGGTTATCAGGTTTATCAAGTACTAACTGCCGCGCAAAACTATTAAACTATAAACCAGGAGTAAGTTTGGATTAAAATAACTAAAATAGAATTAGGAAGAATGAACCAGGTTTAGATCGAAACTACAGTTGGATACTAGCTATATATGGTAAAGTAGACCTATTTAAGACTAAACCAACACTAAAACAAGCCTAACCAAGTCAAAAGTGTAAACTGGCAGAGAACCAACTAAACACGATTTCATAATGTCTGTGTAATCCCTCAGTCGTCCAGGTCTGATCCAGAACAAAAGACGAAGTTTAAATCTGTCAACTGGACAAATCGTTGTAAGACTGCAACGATTTGTCCAATTGACAGATTTATACTTCGTCTTTTGCTATGATTTCATAACGGGCTACGTTTTCAACCATAACTATAAATTCAGCTAAACCGAGACTTGAACAGCTTAAGACCAGTGGTGGAAGGTAACGAAGTAAAAGTAGTAAAGTACTGTACCTAAGGAGAATTTTTAGGTATCTGTACTTTACTTAAGTGCATTTTACTGTGGATACTTTTTACTTTTACTTCACAACATTTGAGAGCAGTATCTGTACTTTCTACTCCACTATATGTTTTGACAGGACTGAAAAGTAAAAAGTACTTTTTATATGATTTGAGGGGTTATCTTTACCATGTTCGTGGTAACATCCTGACTATAGTTTTCGAGTTCAAGCTTCGGCTTTGAGCAAACAAAAATAAATACACAAAATTAATGACAAAAATTAAGAAATGGATTTGTATTTTTACTGTTGACCAAAATATGTGTCATTTTTTAAACTGTATCACTACATTTACACTTAAAGAAATTAAAAATAGAAGTGAAATACTTAAACTTTTTACTCTTTAAGTGCATTTTTAAACAGGCACTTGCATACTTAAGTAGATTTTTTCAATTGATACTTTTATTTTTACTTGAGTATCTTTTCACCTTTTACTTAAGTGACAAACTTGAGTACTTCATCACTGCTGAATACCAATAGAAGCTTGCATAATAGCGTGGGCCCCTCTACCACAGATTGAAAACCTCAGCTTTGGTGGACAGATATATTCACAACACCCCCTCTGTAAGTGAGCCCCCTTCTTGGCGTATCTGGACGGTTTGTAGTGGGATCAGTGTCAGAATGGGGGGTGTCCACGGCCAACTGTAGGGCCCCGAGCCAAGGACATATCCAATGGGAGTGAGCTGTCAGATAGAGAGAGGAGAAGAAGAGGAGTTATTTACATCCTGTTTCTATTGCCCCTCACAGACACGCCATCTCCGAAGTGTCCGCAGAGATGAAGAGCCTGATCATCGACAAGAACAAGATGAGTCCCGACGAAGACCCTGAGCTGCTGGTTAAAGGTCAGTCAGTCACATAACACTAAACTTTGAATGTTGAATGTTGTATTTAAAGTTCATATATTACGCAAAATTGACTTCTATGAGCTTTAACCCATTTTTTTATGTTGTCACCTCCTCAAAAACATACCTGGAGTTGTGTTTTGTTTCATTCACACATGTTTGAGTAACTCTGTTATTAGTCTGTCTACATCTCCAAAGCTCAAAATGCTCTCTTCCACCTTATGATGTCATGAAGTGGTAGTTTTTAAGTTAACAGCGACCTTTTACTTTTAGTTCAGTAGAGAGTGGAAATTCCAGGTCTGAAATTATCCAAGTGATTCTAATGAAGGTGTACGAAGTTTAAAAACACTTTAAAAGCACTTCCTGTTTTATGACATGATGACATCACAAGGTGGAGTAGAAGAACTCTGCCTTAATCTGCAGAGTTTGTGTGTTAAAACATGTGTGAATTAAACAAAACACAACTCCAGCTATATTTTGGATGAGGAAACAACATTATAACATAGATCAGAAAATAGCGTAATGTGGGCACTTTACTGAACACTACCAGTAACTGACGAATGGAACTTTCACATCAACTTGTCGGCATAGCAACCAATATTTAACAATTTGTTCATTAGTAAGTCTCAAGTCACTCTTTATTAAGGTAGTTTAAGATGTAGCCTAGTCATTATAAAGTGGTACAGAGCAATCTTCGGTCTTTACGTCTTGTTTTACATTTTTGACCAACAAGTAAAGGAAATTCAAGGCATAATTTTAGTCACCTTCCTGAATAAGTTGCCATGGACGCCGCCATTATCATTCGTTTTGTATTATTTTGCACGGGGCTGCAGATCTTGATGGCTAATGAGCTCTATTGTTGCCTTTTTGGTCACATGAACATCGAACATTTCACACAATTAAACCTACCTGCAAAACTTTTCCCAAAATCTCCAGTGAAATGAATGGGATGCTTTCTTAACTGGAAGTACCACCATACAAAAAGCCCAGTTCAGTCAGATTTACTGCAAAAGTGGGCAGGGCGAAATAAAGTCAGTACCTTTTTTGATAATTGCCTGCCAAAAATATTGTTAAAGGAGAAAAAAAAGTTTCATCACCTGCAAACATGCACTGTTTTATATGGTTGAAAGTTACATGTATGGTGTACTTCACAGACTAGACTAAAAAACGTACAGTATTATGATACATACATATATTTATAAATGCCCTTGTTCTGTCACATCTATAAAACAACGTCTTTTTACCACAATATCACTGATGACTGTATCAGATCCACCCCGCGTCTTCTCTCTCGCTGTTCTTTGTATATCCAGCACTGCCTGCGATGATCTCATGTGTTATTCTTGCACTTTATATTTACTTTGTACAAACTGCAGTGGTTGTGTTACCTGTTTGGGATGGCGACAGATAAATTTGACTGCAGTTACTAAGCGCGTTCGGCTCACACGCGTCTCATGGTATATTGGCCTTTCTCTGCCCCCTCCTTCAAAACCTACAACAACACTGGATACATGGATCTCCAGGCCACTTCGTACACATTAGCAGCCTTCAATACTATAACCTTGGCACCTTAAATATACCATGACATTTCTCCCTATTCATTTCACAGGGATATTCTTTCAGAAGGACCTCTATTCAAGCAGGATATCCCGAGGCAACTAGGGCTAGATGTACGGCCCTGTATCTAAAATAGGCCAGCCCTGTTGCTTGTTCTAGCTTTGGGGGGGATGCATTTTAAAAGGGATGTTCCCACTGGTTTATTGACATTCTTTTGTTGATTTTAAGTTTAAATGAACATGACAGAACATGACATCATGCAGATTTCCTCATGCTCCAGTAAAGTGAGTATGCGTTTGAAAAAGTGTGGAAAGTTATTGTCGGGGTATTACATCATGGCCTTTTTGTGATTTTCAAAGGTGTGTAGTGAAATAAAACTGCAGTAACATTATATAACAGCGCTGCAATGATTAATCTGAATAATCTTGCATCTAAAGACTCTGAAACACACGCCGAAGGACCTTTTATAACAAGGACGGGGGCATTATTGTGTCAAAATGTCAAAACATGGCAAGGCAAGTTTATTTGTATAGCGTAATTCGTACACAAAGTAATTCAAAGTGCTTTGCAGAATAAGAAAGACATTAAAGTCGCAATAGAAACAAATTACAACATAAAAAAATCACAAATAATCATAAAATTTACATTAAAAGAGAAAAGTGCAGAATAAAAACCTTTAATTAAAAAAAAAAAAAATCTACATTTTCCGATTTTTATCAATAATGCATTTGATTCAAGCCTTCAGTTGCCATATTTCCAACTTTTTATTAGGTTAAACAATCCATTCTTAAAAGTTTCAATGATAAAACTACAACTACTGGACACTGAAATAACTACCCTAATATGTAAAGACCTTTATCATTCGGCTCCAATGTCCCTGTATATTGGACAATGCTTCAAAAACTTCTATTCAAAAGCTGCACAGACAAAGACTGTTTGCTCTGTTTGAGTTTTAGAGGAGGGGCTTTGGGGTTCAGAGGTCACAAATGAAACATATTAAGGTTGAAACGTAGTCCTCGGGGGAGGCATTAGCCGGGCCTGAGATGGGTTCCAGATGGGGGTCCATGGGGGGGGGTTACACAGGGGGTCCCAGGACACCATAACCGCTCTTCTGTCTCTTCCTGTCTCTTCTGTTTGACTTGGAAAAACTGTCTCAAAGTTCACAAACAGAAAGACATGTGTTGGACGTCCCATAGAAGTGTTGGGGTTGTGTACATGCGCTTTTAAACAACGAGCTGAGCAAACTGTCTTTCATAAGATACGAAACAAGATAAGAAACGAGATAAATTAAAGGCCTGGTCTTATCTTATAAACTTTGTAATGTTTTCGTTCTGGGGTTTTGTTCATTCAGTAGGCCAGTGCGATATACTAATGGAGTAAATATAGATGATAAATGATAATATTGAAACTAATTTACCACTAACACAGCAACCCAAGATCAGATTTAAACCACAAAAATCTATACAATATTGTTAAAAAAATCATGAGCTGCAATAAATAAACAGTAGAATGAAACACTTTACTACTTACTTTGCATCTGTAATGAGTCAGAAGTCTCAGAAGTGCAATGAAGATGTGCACATGATAAATACTGCCCCCAGAAATATTGTTCCAGCTTTCATTTAAAGAACGATAAGTCAGTATAGTAATTATGATGACAGGCCTGTCATTTAGGTACTAATCTTGAAAAGTTGGTGTCGTAAATATTTAAAAAATGTTTTACAGTAAGTTAATATCTTGTCATATTTTTGTGTTTTCTTGATGTATTTTTCAGTTGCTACCATTATGGCACTTTGCTGTTGTGACCATACAGTTCCCAATAGTTTGAACAGATAAAGGTTTTAATATCTTGAAGCAAACACGTCCATAACACATCACAGACTGTTGACTTTTTGTGAACTTTAAGGTCCTATATTATGCAAAATTTACTCTTGTGAGCTTTAAACCATGTTATAATGCTGTTACCTCATGAAAAACATACCTGGAGTTGTGTTTTCTTTTGTTTGTACTTGAGTAATCCCGCTACATCTCCAAAGCTCAAAATGCGCTGTCCCACCTTGTGATGTCATGAAGTGGTAGTTTTCAATTTAACATCTACAGCTTTAGTTCAGACAATCCCAGGGCTAAAATCATCCAAATGATTCTAGTGAAGGTGTATGGAGTTTAAAAACACAGTGGAGCACTTCCTGTATTACCACATGATGACATCACAAGGTGGAACAGAGTGTTTTCTGTTTGAGAGAAGAACTCAGTCTAAATATCTAGGGTTTGTGTGTTAAACATGTATGAATGAAACAAAACATAACTGCAGGTCTGTTTGTGATGAGGAAACAACATTTTAACATAGATCAGAAAGTTGCATAATACGAGCCTTTTAAACTATACATTTGCAGTAAAGTTAACAGTATTTTTCACACCTCTACAGCATTCGCCCAATACTACACCTCAGTTTTCCTTTTTCCTTTTCACGTGGCGTTTGCTAATACCCTCCATGTCTATGATGTGGCGGTGCCGTTAAGACTACAGTTTATCGCCGTGGGCCATATCTGGGGGGCTTTGAGAAAAGCTGCTATACTTACCCTATAGAGGCACTCTTAAACAGGAAACCTCTCCTAGTGCTAGCCCCCCTTATTTTTCTGGCTTTATTTTTATTCTTGAGTGGCAGCGGGGGCTTTGTGCTGCCTGGGAAAACCATTTGGGGCAGATGAAAGTTAAATGGCAGGAGAGTGAGAGCAAAGGGTGAAGCGTGCAGGCGAAGTGAGCAGAAGTGACAGGTGGCACGCAGCTTGTTAACCGCAGAGGGAAGTCGTGATGCTTGCATGGCGTCACTCCCGGTTTTTCACAGGGTAGAAAGCCCAAGGTACAAGGCCTAATTGTTCCTTTTAAACCCGTTATAAACCATATGGGCACACACACATGCCACGTTACAAGTGTGGCAGGGCAGTGCTGTATATTTTCTAGGAATAGTTTTGTCCAGGTGGCTCGCTGCAAGCTCTCCATTTGAGTTGGACCAGTGGTGGATGAAGTACTCAATTGTGTAGAAAGAAGAAGTAGAAAGTTGTGTAATACAGGCCCTTTAAGCAGAAATACAGATACCGGAGTGAAAAAAAAAATACTCCAGTAAAAGTAAAAGTACTCGTTTAAAAAAAGTACTTAAAGAGTAAAAAGTAAAAGTATTTCACACAGCTTTTGAGGTAAGCTTCAGATTTAGTGATTTTGTTAAAGATTTGTGCTAAGTTTTGTTCAACAGAAACAACTGAATTCATATTTTTTTTCGTTTTTGTTTGCTCAAACTATGAACGTATTAAAAATAAACCCTCAGCCTTTTCAGCAGGTCTCAGACATTAATAAAAATACTTTCACTTTTCCGTGCACATACCTGCTCTCAAGTGAAGTGAAGTAAAAGTAAAAGTATCCACTTTAAAATGTACTTAAATAAAGTACAGATACTTAAGTACAGTACTTTACTACTTTTACTTTGTTATGCTCCACCCCTGATTTGGACAATATAAGGTTTCATTGAAATTACAGTTTTGAAGGTTTGCAGAATTAAACTATGGTGTAATAAAACGGTTTTCTTGTCAACTTTAACTTTGAAACAAAAAAAGTTGATAGAAACTTGCATAATCTTCCAAATTGAGGCATATAAGTATATGTCTTCTTTTGTGAGACTAAAGTGTAAACTCCATCAACTCTTCAACCTCAACCAGCTCATTCACAGCCTTGTTTTAAAGCTGCGATACCTGATTTTCACACTGCAGAAGGAGGAAGTAGATATTTTAATCTGTCACAAATCCTTCAGCACATTGTTAATATCCGGATTCATTCATTTTCAAGCACGCACACGTCTTTAGAACCGTTTTTTCAACCTGCAAACTGCAATTGGGGTAGACGGCCCAAGCTCGGCCAATCAGATCGCTGCTTTCGCCGCTTACTTCGAGGTGGATAGGAAATAAAAAAACACCTCATCATCAGATAGACAGTGTACAGTGGGCTCATTCTGCCACTGCATTTTTAGTACTACTACTACAACTTTTACAATATACACAAAATAGACATGCTTTCAACCCCAGCCCTAAACATTTATGATTGACAGCAAATTTAATCTGATTATCAATACGGGGAGAGTTCAAGTTCTGTCCACGTGTGCTCTTCATTAGACCTCTAAGTGAACTTTAGCCCTTTCGCCAACTCCCGTCTCCGGGGGCAACATCTGGCAAGTTCTTTCTTCCCAGCGTTTATTTATCCAGTTATGACATTAAATATTTATTAGGAACAATTTGCGTGCATAGCTGGAGGCGGGCAGGGCATTTCTGTTGTTTGGGGATTTGTGCAAAACAATTCCCAAAATGCATATTAAATTGTTGATTGGAAAAGCTTTGCCCGAGACTAAATCTAATCTTCCACTCTGCAGCACTTGTACTTATGTGTTATGTTTCTCACTCTGTCAACCTCTTAAGTGGCAATTACACTGTCTACATGAAGGGTTTAGGCCTATGCTTTAGCGCAATGTATTTTTATACCATAGTACTTATTTGAACAAGAAAGGCTGGATCAGGGTTCATGGACAATTACACATGCCTTAAGTTAGACAGTGTTCATAAGGAGGCCAGATGTAGCAGTTAGCCCAGTCTCTAATATCAGCCTACAACCGTATATGAATTCCTACCACATGAAAGAAATATATACGAAAATATACAAGAAAAGTATCTCTTTATCTGTTTCGGGGGTGAGAGTGGTGCAGAAGAACCAGACGAAGAACATTGATGGATTGCTTCCTGCTCAACCCAGTCTTTGCTGATGTTGTGGCCATGTGGGCGAGATACTTCTCCCACAATACGAGCACTATAGCAAACCATACGAACATGGCAAATTCGTCATAAAGAACTACATAGACCATAATTCTTAGCCCGATTTCTGTGTTCACATGGCGAAACTTCGAAATCCGCTCGCATTAAGGCATTGCAATTGAATACGCAGCCTATTTTCTACCTTACTGTGTATTATCGCGATCAATATAGTACCATATAAACATGAAACTCTTACTTTCATTGACAGAACACATAATAGACTTTTGTTCACAGAAGTTTTGCACATGTGTTGCAGGCTGGCTGTTTCGTGAGGTGCGGGGGAACTGGATCAAGCAGCGGCGGTACTGGTTTGTGCTGAGCCAGGACTCTCTGGACTATTACACGGGTCCAGAGAAGGGAGCTCGTAGACTGGGGACGCTGGTCCTTACGAACCTCTGCTCCGTCATCTGGCCCGACAAACAGACTTTTAAGGAAACGGGTGAGTGTACATATGTAGTCGATAACAGTGGTCATTTTGATCAGAAATATTGGTATGGGTTTAGTCTTAGTTCCATCCATCCATGTTCTTCCGCTTATCCTGGGCCGGGTCGCGGGGGCAGCAGTCTAAGCAGGGACTCCCAGACTTCCCTCACCCCAGACACGTCCTCCAGCTCCTCCGGTGGGACCCCAAGGCGTTCCCAGGCCAGCGTCTTAGTCTTAGTTTAATTGGATTATTTTATTTATTTCAGAGAGAGACAATGCACATAAAAACATCGACCTACACAAAAAAAGGTAATATGTGGCAGGTTATTGGAAAATAGGCTCATTGTAGCTCCCAACAGCACCCAACCTCACAGTTAGCGTCACTACTTCCTGTCCAGTTTTATTTATTTTTTTATGTGTTTTTTGCCGAGTCACGCTGAAATGAATAAATAGATAAGGAGTTAAAACTTACACAAATAAAGCAAATACTTAAGTGTTTAGAGTGAGGGATGTTTGTGTCTCAATGCTAATGCTAATGCTAATTTAAAACAACGGCACAAACTGATGTATTCTTCATATTAAAATAATTGAGTAACCTTTATTGGTACTAATTTTGAACTTTAATTGGCTGTTTATTTTATGTTTTCAGATTGTAATAAAAGTGACTGTTAGCTCCAAGACACAGTGAGCTAGCTAGCGTGTTGCTGTGCTCAGAGCCTATTGCTAATTTCCAGCTGCAGTCCCTGGACAGGCTGATGTCATAAATAGCGTACTGGCCAATAAAATACAATATAAGTAGAGTTCAAGTACAAGTCTTAATCTTAATGTTTAGTCAAAAGTCAGTCAGTTTTTGTTTTTGTGACATCTACAGACGTTTTTTGCTTGTCAAGTTTGTTTATGATGTAGTTTGGGGCTCTAGGAATGAAAAGTGTGATTTGGTGTGTCTTTCATTTATTTATCTTAATAATTTTTCTTTTGTTTTTAGTTTTTTTAATATGAAATATCACTACTTTTACGCTACAAAAATATATATATTGCCTACTTTTAGTCATAGTTTCAGTGACTGCTCTATAATCTCGTGTGGTAAATGTCAGTTGTGCGGTAAATGTCAGTTTTGTCATTGCCAGAAACTCATCCAGTATTTTTTTTTTTTTTTTCAATATCACGCTTGTGGTCAGTTTTCCCTCCGAAATGACCTGGGTAAGTTTGGGAAAGTCCAGCTGTGTTTAGCCCATGTTGGTTTAGTTTGAGTAATCAGACGGGGCATTCACTTCCCTGCTCTGGAATTAGTCAAACAAAGAGGAATAAGGATGAAATTCTTTGATGTTGCCATTGGAAACAGTCACGACTTGTTCTCGGTAGTCTGGGAGTCCCTGTGTCTGTCAATGGGGAGGATTATGTCCCGCTAACTTCACCAAACCATGTAAATTGTTGGATTCATTGTACAAAACCACCATAGTTCTTGCTAACTCAATATCCACGGGACTTCTGTTGAGAATTTTCAACACTTGCTTTGTCCAAAGTTAGCTTACTTGCTACTGAATCACTGTGTGTCTCAGCTAAACGCTTTAGCGAAGTAACACATACAGAAGAAGCACACGTTCATCACTTCCTCTGGGTTATTTCTCGTTTTTATTATAAGATACATGGGAACTATAAACTGCGAACATATAAGGGAACTTTTAAAAAAAACTTGGAGCTATTAAATTTTCCTAACCCACAGTGTTTTCTACAGCAAGATTAATCACAAATCGTTAGCTAAACCAACTAAATATTCTGTCTTTAGTAAAGACCCAGTATCATGCTGGTTTCTGATCTCTGTTATAATGTTGTTACCTCATCAAAAACTTACTTGGAGTTGTCTTTTGTTTCATTCACACATGTTTGAGTAACCCTTTATTATTATTCTGTCTACATCTCCAAAGCTCAAAATGCTCTGTTCCACCTTGTGATGTCATCAAGTGGTAGTTTTCAAGTTAACAGCTCCTTTTCCCTTTAGTTGAGTAGAGATTGACAATTCCAGGTCTGAACTCATCCAAATGATTCTAGTGAAAGAGTGAACGGAGTTTCAAAACACAGTGGAGCACTTCCTGTTTTACCACATGACATCACAAGGTGGAACAGAGTGTTTTCTGTTTGAGAGAAGAACTCAGTCTAAATATGCAGGATTTGTGTGTTAAACATGTGAATGAAACAAAACACGACTCCAGATATGTTTTTTGACGAGGAATTAGAGAAGAGCGTAATATGGGCCCCTTTAAGAATCACCTACACAGATATGCAGATTGTGCCAAGTCACGTAGCAGGAAACCCCGATAACAGCAGTGGGGCTGAGGCACACACACACAGACAGAGGAAGCGTGGCGTTTTTACCATTGTTGCACATTCCTTTAAATGGGACACATGTCGAGGTTAGCACTTGTCTCATAGGTCAACAAACTATTTGGTTTTGGCGTGGTCCCTGGTTTCGCGTCTGAACTTTGACCCTGACCTTTACTTTCCAATGAATCGCTGGGTTTCAGATGATGTCATGAAATTGCTCTGGCCTATAAGGGTTTACTGAGATGGGGGAAGAAAAACTGTTATGTGGCGATGGTTTTTGTGCTATTGTGAAATAATGAACCGAAGCACTATTAGGATTTGTGTCAAGGCATCGGGAGCAAGTAAAGATGTTGCTATGGGAACTGAAAAAAGTAGCATTGCATCTTCAGGTTATTCATATGAAAATACAATATAGTTAATAGTGGTGGAATGTAATGAAGTAAAACTAGTAAAGTACTGTTCTTAAGTAAAGTACAGATACCTAAAATTTGTACTTAAATAAATTTAACAGTTGGTACTTTTTACTTTTACTTCACTACATCTGTACATTCAACTCTACCACATTTTTGAACAGGACAAGACTGTTTGAGACCTTCTAAAAAGTCTGAGGGGTTTATTTTTTAACATGTTCACAATTTGAGCAAACAAAAATATACAAATAAAAACTTCAGCACAATTATTTATCAAAATCACTACTTTGAACACCTCAAAATATACGCAAAATACTCTTTAAGTACATTTTTAAATGGGTACTTTAATGCTTTTACTTATGTAGATTTTTTCATGTGATACTTTTACTTGAGTATTTTTGGCGCTGGTATCTGTACTTTCACTGAATACTAAGTACTTCTTCCAGCACTGATAGTTAATAATAGTAATAATAAACTGGTTTTGTCTTGCCCCTATAAGACTGTAAATCTGAAAACAACTGCTTTCTTCTCTCATTATTTATATGACAAATGATACACAGATGCCAACAAGCTGTGTGTTTCTTTCAGGGTACTGGAGCCTAACAGTGTATGGACGTAAGCACTGCTACAGACTCTTCACCAAACACTTCAATGAGGCCGTGCACTGGGCTTGTGCCATTCAGAAAATCATCGACACCAAAGCACCAGTGGAGACGCCCACCCAGCTCCTCATCCGAGATATAGAGGTATTCAGCACGCTATACCCTATTATTACTTATTAATGCTCGTTGTTGTAAGAAATTAAAGGCTCACAGTGTATAGGACGATATTTAAACAAGACTTATGCTTTTTGGAGCTATTCAGTATTAAACTATAATGTACAAAGATCATAATTTTAAATGGTCATTGGAAAATTGTCACGTTTTTGTATAGTGCTTTTCCACCTTCAAGCCATTCAAAGCGCTTTATATCAAGAAACCACTCTCACGTTCACACACACATTCATACACCATCGCCCAGAGGACAAGCATCCATCTTTGGGAGGTGGAATCGCACCGACAACCTGTGAGCCAGTGGATCTGACTGCTCAACCAATGATATATTGACAGCAGGATTCGAACCGCCAACCTTCAGATCACTACTACTGTCACATTTAACATTTTGTTGATATAAAACAGCGTAATAATGGAAATGGGTCCATTGGCTTCCAGTTCAAAGCTCAAATACAGAACAGTATGGGATCAATCAAAATAAAAGTTGATGTTGAGGGAACAGCATTATAGCATGGTTAAAAGTCAATTTTACATAAGATTTCCCTTTAATTACAAAGAGAAGGTAAAACTGGTTGAGTAATTCACCACTGGAGAATTAGTTGGATCTTGTGGTCAGACAGTTTCCAAAAGTACTAAACAAACTTACCTTATCAGAAGATCTAGTCTTATTTCACCATTTACTGTCAGCTAAAAAAACCCAACAAAAAAACCCTGTAATTCCAAATGTGATTGCGTGCTTTTCGGTGGAAATTTTCAAGAAATGTCAGTAATGCTATTGATAAAAGGCGTATACCCAGGCCCACATTAAGAACGCCATTGTAAAACACATTACTGTCCCGGTTCCCTGTTACTATGGAAACCACCGGGCAGCTGAGTCCAAAGTTTCCTCTGGGTTTTCTATGAATCATTTCAACTCACAGCCCTGGCAGGACTTCTGATAAATGATGAAATGCGATAATAAATTCAATACAAAAGATTTTTACGACCACAATTATGATATCTGCAAACCTTTGATTTGTTGCCACTAAAATAAAAAATGACTTACTATTTGTCATTAAACAGTAAAACACATTTAGTCTATCGTGTGTCCCTAGCAAGAGGTGAGAGCAATGCATTTTGATGATTAAAGCTTCACTGTGTAGCTTTTCCTTGTCTCCATGATGTTGTTTAAGAATGTTTAGAATAGTCTACCAGAAAAGTTACATAATGAGTTTTTATTGTTACATTCGAAATATATTTGAGAGTTATCTTCTGTGCTGCTCTGTGCCAGTGGGATAAAATACAATAATACAGTCTAAAAGAAGATGTTATGGGTTAGCCTGGAATGTTGCACAGTATAGCATTAAAAGTCCCATATTACACTATTTCTGATCAATGTTATAATGTTGTCCTCATCACAGACAGACCTTGTGTTTTGTTTCATTCTCAAACCCTGCGAATTTAGGCTGAGTGCTTCTCTCAAACTGAAAACACTCTGTTCCACCTTGTGATGTCATCATGTGGTAAAACAGGAAGTGCTCCACTGTGTAATTAAACTCCATACACCCTCAATAGAATCATTTGGATAATTTCAGCCCTGTAATTGCCAATCTCTACTGAACTAAAGGTAAAAGGTAGTTGTTAACTTAAAAACTATCACTTTATGACATCACAAGGTGCAACAGAGCATTTTGAAGCTTTGCCTGTAGACAGACTAATAATAAGAGTTACTCAAACTTGTGCGAATGAAACAAAACACAACTCCAGGTATGTTTTTGAAGAAGTAACAACATCATAATATGGCTAAAAGCTCATCTGTTTTGTGTAATATAGGACTGTTAAATGTGTCTATCTCCATGGAAACAAACAGGTCAGATCTGTAAAGTGGCGAATGGCACAGTTAGAAAGTATGTATGTTTTTTTTTTTAGTTTTTTTTTATATAAAGACATTCGTGATAGTTAAATTGAATGCCTTTCAGTGAAAAATGTCAAGCGAAGCAATAACCCATGGACACAAGCGACACTTCATCGAAAAAGTTACATAGTAGACCTCCTGCAATTTTAAATGTTTTGCAGTAATAATAATAATAGTAAACACACATACACACAGCTATTTAGAAACAGTTGTGATGCAGCTCACGTGTAGAAGTCTGTTTTTACGGAGCAGACATATTTTTAGACGTGGAGTTACTGGAGAACAGAGCGTGCAGGAATCTCATTGAGACAGACAGATGACCCGCTAGCTTCGCTCTGCCCCACGGGTGAAGAGGGGGGCACTTTTTGGCAGGCGAGATTAGGAAGGGCTTGGCATGAAACAGTAAAGACCAGATAAGTGGTCCTTTGCACGGCCTCCTGTCCCGGTAATCTCCCAATGAGGTCTATAATCTGGAAGAAAGTGATTAGTCTACCCCTGTCTGTCCCTGTCTGCCCCTGTCTGGTCAGATGTGCAACAGTAGGTCAGTTGGTAAAGTGTTAATCCATTAATCCAAAGGTTGGCGGTTCGAATCTCGCTCTTGACATAAAAGCGTCATTAGTAGAGCGATCACATCCACTGACTCACAGGTTAGCGGTGCGATTCCAGCTCCCACAGATAAATGCTGACGTTGTGTCCTTGGGCAAGACACTTTCCCCAGCTCGCCCCCAGTGTCCGCGTACTCTGGTGTATGAATGTGTGTGTGAATGGCTGAGTGGTTACTTGATATAAAGTGTCTTGAAGGTGGAAAAGTGCGACCCATGTGACCCATAACCATTTACAATATCCAAAAAACAGACAAAAATATATTTGAAAGTTAAAAAATAAAGTTGCACTGTGTAACTTTTCTTGTAGACTGTGCAAAACGATAACATATCTATGGAGACAAGCAGGTGACAGACCCTCCACCAAAAAAGTGACATATATTGCACCTTTAAAGAAAGCATATATAGGCTCAGTTCACACTCTGTTCCACCTTGTGATGTCATGCGGTAATACAGGAAGTGCTCCACTGTGTTTACACCTTCACTAGAATCATTTGGATGAGTTCAGACCTGGAATTGCCCATCTCTACTAAACAAAAGGTAAAAGGAGCTGGTAACTTGAAAACTACCACTTCATGACATCACAAGGTGGAACAGAGCATTTTGAGCTTTGGAGATGTAGACACACAAATAACGCAGGATTACTCAAACATGTGTGAATGAAACAAAACACAACACCGGGTATGTTTTTAAGAAGGTAACTTTATAATATGGCTTAAAGTGTCAATTTTGCGTAATATAGGACCTTTAGCTAAATGCTGTCTCTGCTGTTGGTGAATAATCCCTTATATCATATGGGACAACAGCAGTGCAATTTTATGGTTCATCTCTGTTGATTTTTCACACTCCTTTGCAGCTTGTTGCCTTCTGCTTCCTTCACCTCTCACCTCAGGCACACTTTCACAAATGGGTGAAGTATTTTCCCTCAAGTGTGAGATTGGACCAGCCACTGCAGCAAAATCAAATGGACAAGAACAGCGGGGCTATTGTGTAACTGCCACAACCTGCTTATCTGAACGGCATGGATTCAAGACATAACCATAGAATAGGGAAACACATTGGAGTTTCAGTTTAGTCCCATAGCCAGAAGTCTCAAATGAAAATAGAGCAGTGTTTATATTCTTAAAGCAGACATATTATGCAAATTCAACCTTTCAGAACATTTAACTTTAGTTGTTTCTGCTTCTCATTTACCCTCTGAAGTTGTATTTGGAGTGATTCGTGCATGTTTGAGCAATCTTTAATCTCTTATCCCGTTTCAACCCCCTGGAATATGCCCTTTGCTTTGTACTTACTTGCAGCCATCCTTAGGAGGGGCCGAGTAAAGTAAAATCAAGTCTAACAGTTGAAAAGCTATGGTGTGCCAGCTCATCCTAGATCTAATTAAAATTGCAATTTGAATGGTTGTAATTAAATCGCAAAGGCTACAATTATTACAGAAACATCATCAACAAGAACAAAATATCCCATCTTAATATGAACCAAACCTGCTTGTCCTGTTGTCGTATTAGTTTAAGGTCCTATATTTCACAAAATTGACTCTTGTGAGCTTTTGAGTAATCCTTTGTTACTAAACATCTCCAAAGCTCAAAATGCTCCGATCTACCTTGTGATGTCATGAAGCGGTAGTTTTCATGTTAACAGCTACTTTTTACCTTTGTTTAGTAGAGATTGGCAAATTCCAAGGCTGAATTCATCAAAATGATTCTAGTGAGCGTGTATGGAGTTTAAAAACACAGTGGAGCACTTCCTGTTTTACCATATGACATCATAAGGTGGAACAGAGTGTTTTCCGAGAGAAGAACTTAGGGGTTGTGCACTCATTTCTGAATGAAAGAAAACACAACTTCAGGTATGTTTTTGATGAGGACATTATAACATAGATCAGAAAACAGTGCAGTATGGGCCCTTTAAGATATTCATAATTTGGTCTTCTCCCAAATGTTACTGCACTCGGGTGTGAACTGTGAGCTTGCAAGCCTTAAATACATATTAATAATCACAATTGCAATAAAAAAAAATCTCAAACAACGCACAGTAGCTTTAAAACACTTTCAAAGTTCGAAATCTGACTGACTTGGCAGGGAGTAATAACAGACTATAATGTTACCAGCGCTTCGATTACACACAGCATATGTTGAAAAAGATCTGAAGCTCACACTCTACAGCTCTGTGAAAACCAGATGGAGGCGCAAGGAAACGAGAGACCGCTCGCAGTCTCAGCTCTGCCTCCTTTTAAATATCATCTGGACCGCTGGACACATGGGCGGCAGAGGACCCCCATTCCCACAGTTCAAACGGACAGGCCCGTCAACTCACGAAGAATGTGTCAGCTCTGTCCCAGTAAAGTGTGAGGTGTGAAGTGCGATGTCATCATGAAAAAACGATAATATTACTGAAACATATGCTAAATCTGACATAATATGCTAAATCTGACATAATAGCTCAAGTAAGACAAGGCCTGTTAATCTTTTTTATAGAGTTGTAATAAATAAATGAATGAAAAACTAAATACTTACTCATCCACTGATCCGAAGGTTGGTGGTTCGAATCCCGCTCTCGACATAAACATGGAATAGAAACAATTTACCATTTAAAGCTCAAATCTTATGGCACTACACAAAAATAACTAAAATGTTCACATGATTCCCAAAATATTTAGCTCGAGCTCTAACAATAATTTGATATAGTAATAATTGTAACAGGCCTATGCACCAACACATCAGAAGAATGTGCCAGGTCTGTCCCAGTAAAGAGGGGGAGGCCGCGTGTCCTTTTGCAGACAGAGGGGGGCAGGTTTTGGGGTTAACTGAGGCTGGACCGAGCCAAAGCAGTGGCAAAGTTACTAATGAGCAACAGGTGCCGGGGTAATAGTGTGGACACCATCTGTAGGGCTGGAGACACCTTTTCACATAGGTCCTGACAGACGCAGACACACAGTAAACTCTTTGACACCAGTGGATAAAATATAACGTGTCAGTCGTGCCCATGCGGTTTGCTGGGTCATCGTTTGACCTTTCTGTGGCTTTGAAAGATGCCAGAGCTCAGGCTTTTACTGGGGCCACATCGACCCTTCGTCACCTTAGAGCACATTCATGCACTCTAAATCACTCACGCTACTAGCTTCAGCTTGTATTGGAGACATATGGGCACTTATATATTCATCTTAATCTCCATTGAAATGAACAGGATTCCCACATATCACCAGAAGTGCCACCACACAGAAAGTCGCATTTATGAAAAAAGTGGGCGGGGCAGAATAAGGTCAATAACAGTCTGAAATAGTTTTATTCTATTTATTGTTTATTTGATATGGACTGATACAACAAACATGGATTCTAAGGGACACGTTATGCAAAATCATCTCTTGAGAGCGTTGAACCATGTTATAAAAGTTTTTTTCCATTTACCCACTCAAAGTTGCATTTAGAGTGATTCATGCATGGTTGAGTAATCTTTATTCTCTTGCATTCATTGCTCCAACAACTCTCATACACGGCACCCGCCCACTGGTCTATAATTATTATTATTATTTTTAACAGTGATACACGTGGGATTTGGCCATTTTGGCACAAACAAGGGAAAAAACTGTATTACGTGGTTTTAGATCTATATGGTGATTTAAAATGTCATAAATATAACATAATGATGTATGGGTGTCATTGGTTTTAACTATATAGCAGACAAATACGCAATATTTCTTTAACAGTGTGGTAATCTGATGCTGGTATTACAGTGGTTACAGACGTGGCTAATTCGTAACACCATTGTCATATGTTTCCTGTGTCTTGTGTTTTAGGAAAATAAATTCAACCCTGAGGTGGTGGAACACATTTTTCAGCACAACCCCATTCTGAAGTACACCCAGGGCCCCCTGTACGCGCCTCTGCTGCCCTTCCCCTACGGCAGCCCCGAGCACAGATGTGAGTGAGAACACGCCATGCACCATTGTATCAGATGGAGAGATTTGTGTGTAAAATAACAACACCAATTAGATGCGGGTGATATGCCAAAAATATAGTATGGTTTCTGTGAGCCAGTACAATTTCAGATTCTTCATGATTTATGCACAGTATCTTTAGTATCTTTATGGCTCTGAGGATGTAACTAAAGTCATCTGCTTCTTCTGAAAGTTCACATCTCATTGCAATTGGTTAAATCCACCTGTCACTCACTGACTAATAGGAGGTGTGGTGGGAAAAAGTGTTTTTGTTTGAGCACATTAAAGAGATTATTTGTGAATCATGATCATAGACTATATATTAGTAGACATAGTTAACCTGCTAGTCGCTGCGTTCCAAATAGGAGGTGAGTATGGGCGTAATTCTGGCTCCAATTCACTTTCTATTGAAAAACTGTCACCCCTCTCTCTGTAACTGCTGCTGTCAGGCGTGTCGTTTTGGTCTTAAAATGTTCGAATTAACCTGTTCTACATGATTCTGGTATTTTCATTTAGCTATTTTGTTCCTAAATCAAGATATAAACAGACAAATCAGGCGCCTTCTTTCCCCAAGGTCGCTCCTGCTAGCGTTAGCAACAGGTTTGATTGACAGCGTTGCTAAGCGCCCGCTCCCTGCTAAACCAGTGGGAAGGGGACGGGAACGTTACCTTCAACAAGCTTGCTCCGGATCTCTTTCATTGCTATGATTCTCTCAATATGATACTGCAAGTTTGCCCCGTAACTGCTAGCCTGGGTGAGCTTCATTAGACTGGAGCCAAACGCTATGAGTGACATCACACTCCCTTTGTCCACTTTTTTACACAGTTTTATCAAAAAGAGCATACATCACATTTTTATCAGTATATCGCACAGCTCTATCATCACCTGTAATGTTTGTTTGTACACAGACCACAGTGGGAAAGGCTACGGCTCAGTGCGAGAGGAGGCGGTCAAACTGTTCAACTGCCTGCAGCAGCTGGAGTCTGCTCGGGAGCCTGTTCCCATCATCCAGGGGGTCCTGCAGACTTGCCTGGACCTCCGGGCGCTCCGGGATGAGGTTTACTGCCAACTGGTCAAACAGACAAGCCACACCCCCCACCCGTACACCGCCGCCCACCTCCGCTACTGGCAGCTCCTCACCTGCATGAGCTGCACCTTTCTGCCCGGGCCCATCGTGCTCAAATACCTGAGATTCCACCTCAAAAGGTAAACATTTCTTTTTAGATGTCTGTTTTATATTGTTATTGTGAAACTGTATTTCAAAAAGGGATTTTACTAAAATAGTCTACTTATTATGGGAGTTATTTGTTTATCTCTTCTCAAAAAAGTTATTGTGCTCAGACTCAAGTCCCTGCAATTCCACTGTAAAAGGTCAGGAATAGCAAGGAGACAGCAGCTCAGTTGGTCGAGTGTTTGTCCACTGATCTGAAGGTTGGAGGTTTGAATCCTGCTGTCGACATAAGCATCACTGGTTAAGCAGTGCGATTTAAGCTCCAACAGATGAATGCTGTCGTTGTTTCCTTGGACAAGACACTTAATTCCCTTCACCCCATTGCCTGCATACACTGGTGTCTCTGATGTAAAGCGCTTTGAGTCCATTCTTTTTAGATTTTTTATGTTGTTGTTGGCTAAACTGTACTCCAATAAGGGATTCTACTTTCTATAGACCTAGAGTAATAGAATAATCAGCTTATTATGACTTACTTGTTGATCTCTTGCCAAAAAAAAGTGATTGACAGCCAAATTGACCAATCGTGGTGCGGCATGTTGATGTGCAAAAGAGACCCGGCTCCTTGTCTGTTAAGCGACTGACAAGTTGACAGTTAAAATAATAATAGCTGGTGTAAACTCGTAATTGCCTTTCCAGGTGCCGGGAACCATGCAAGTCTAAATGAAACTGAACGCTGCAGTATATAGTACTACAGAAAAATCTCGGGTCTAGACAGCGGACCGAACGCAGGCGCCAGCACTACTAACCACCAGTTTAGATATAGCAGTGTGATATGCTTTCACATTGTTAGCATGTTCCCCTTAGACACATCAAATATTCCTGGCCTGGATTTGCAAGTTTGAATTAGCCTCCCGCCTAGCATGCTAATCTAAAGATGTTAGCACTATACTGATCCTCCACTGTGGATATTTTGTCCTTCACCACACCCGACTCCAGCCATCTATAAGTCAGCACCAGGAATCACTGCGCAGCGGCTAATAGAGCAGTGGCATGCGATCGCAAACTGTAATGCTCTGAAACTCGCTGCTTGTGAGTTTGGATACAAGTGGCTGCTGCTCTCACGCACCCCCTAACTCTGGATCACTGCAGCTGGGCAGACTCGAACTGGGCAACGCTCCCAGAAAGTTTAGCCCCCCCCCCTCTTTCTCTCTCTCTCTCTGTCTCTTCATCTCTCTTTCTAACTCTCCCTCTCTTGCGTTTGTTTCCCCCTTTTTACCATCTCTCTGTCTCTTTCTCTCCCTTCTACTGCCTGCTTCTGTAACTCTCCCTCTCTCAATCTCTTACTCTCTCTCCCTCACTCTTCTCCTCTCTCTCTCTTTTAATCTCTCTGCATCTTTCTCTCCCTCTCTCTTTCCCTCTGTCCATCTCTTACTCTCTCCCTCACTCTTCTCCCCTCTCTCTCTCTCTTCATCTCTTTCTCTCTCTCTCTCTTTTAATCTCTCTGCATCTTTCTCTCCCTCTCTCTTTCCCTCTGTCCATCTCTTACTCTCTCTCACTGCTTCTCTCTTCTCTCATCTCTCTTCTCTCTCTCTCATCTCTTTCTCTCTCTCTTCATCTTTCTCTCCCTCTCTCTTTCCCTCTGTCCATCTCTTACACTCTCCCTCACTCTTCTCCCCTCTCTCTCTTTCTCTTAATCTCTTTCTCTCTCTTTCTTTTCATCTCTCTGTGCCTTTCTCTCCCTCTCTCTTTCCCTCTCTCTATCTCTCTCTCTCTCCTTCTCAAAGTCCCCTCTCACTCATCCCTTTCTTTTCCTCCCTGCCTCTTCTTCGTTGCTCCTAGAAAGTTTATCCCCCCCTCCACCCCTTTTTCATCTCTTTGTCTCTGCCTTGCTTATGCTGGCTGCTTCTGTCACTCTACATCTCTTTCTTTCTCTCTCTCTCGCTCTCTCTCTCTCTCTCTCTCTCTCTCACTCTCCTCCACTCTCTTTCCATCTCATCTCTTTTTCTTAAGTCTCTCTTGCATTTGTTTCTATATCTTTTTCATCTCTGTCGCTATCTCTCCCATATGCTGCCCCTTTCTTTCACTCTCCATCTCTTAATCTCTCTTTATCCCTCTCTCACTCATCCCTCTTTTTCCCCCTGCCTCTCCTTCAGTGCTCTCAGAGTTTACCCCCCTTCATCTCTTTCTAATTCTCTTTCTGACTCTCTCTCTTTTTCCTTCTCGCAGAACCCCCCCACTCACTTTCCCTCTCTCACTTCCTATCCCTCTTTTTCTCTCTCTCTATCTCTTCTCCCTCTCCTTCGCTCTTCCTTTTGTACCTCTCTTTCTAGGCAGCCTCTCTACTTCTTTCACACTCTCTCTCTACCTTTGGCAGCCCTCCTCTCCTACCCCCCTCTTTCTTTTTTCACTCCGACTCTAACTGTCACCAAATATTCCTCTCTTTTTCTCCCTACCTCCCTTTCTTTCACTTGTTCCCTCTCTTCATCTCTCTCTAACTCAATTACCCTCTTTCCCTTCTTCTCCTGCTCTCCCTCCCTCCCTGCCTGCCTATCTGTCTGTCTCTTTCTCACTCACTCTATCCCCCATATCTCTCTACCTCTCTTCCTCTCCACCCCTCTTTTTCTCCCTCTTTCTCTTACCCAAAAATGCCCAGAGAAAACCCCGGGGAATGTCTGCTGTCAGAGCGAATAGGCCAGACGAAAAGAAGCAGAGAAGAGAGGGAGAGGAGAGGAGAGGGTTGGAGGAAGAGGAGGAGGTGGAGGGGGCATTGGCCGGATCAGTCCAAGTCAGTGGAACATTCCTAATTATATTTCAGCAGGACAAATCCCACCCTGAAGCTCTGTACTTATGAGACACACTGAATGAGAGGACCTTTCTGCTGTCTCCCCCTGCATCTGTCCCACTTTTGTGTTCTTTTGGAGGGCGGCCATTTGGTAATTGTTTCCTTCCTATTTTCTCCGTGTTTACCCAAGACTTGACTCTAAAAACACGAGGCTGTATTTCACACCTTTGACGGTCTATGGCTGATGTAGCTGTCTGTGAGTCTTTCAAGTGCGGGTTTTTTTTTTTTAGCAAACACACCTAACGCCCCTGGATGCTCCGCTGGGAGGAAGTGGAGGGTCGCTATGGTTCACGACAGCGGAAACAACTTTTCCTGTTTAGCACACTACCCAATGTCAAACATGTTTTTTAAGTCATTTTCCTTTACTTTGAAGGGATGGCGGATCAGGGCCTTTCAAGTTTTTAAGTGCAGAAGTGAGAACATTAGTCATTCTTTGCCTCATTGACTTTTAAACTACGGATCAAAGAAAATAAAGAACCCAGCTCAATTCAAAGATGACGTAAAGGTCATAATAGTAGCATGAGAATTTGAAAATTAGCAAAACAAGCATGTGTTTTTGTTTTGGGGATGAATACTTAGCTGGAAAAAATGGTGCAAACTTGAAATATGTAGCTTAGGGAAGTTATTCCTTTGCCTGGAATGTTCCATAGTATGGCATTAAACTTATCTGTGTTCATGGAAACTAGCAGGAAACGCCACCAAGCCCAGTTACAGCTTAACACTGTATTATTAATCTGAGGTGACAGCGCTCATGGCAATACAGGATTTTCAAGTTATTTTTGACCAATTAAAACACCTGTTGAATAAATGAGACAGACGTATTTAGTGCCACACTGCGGAACATTCCAGGAAAAGTAATAACATCGGCAAAGCTGGACCATCCACCACAAAAGTTACATAGCGCATCATTAAAGCAGACCGATTCTGCAAAATTGACTTTTCTGAGCTTTTAACCATGTTACAGCTGTTTCTGCTTCTCATTTACCCTCTTGAAGTTGTTTTGGGAGTGATTCGTGCATGTTTGAGCAATCTTTAATCGCTTATTTTCAAGACACCCAATTGCAAATCAACCCCTGTTTTCACTGCCACCGGTACATGCCCACTGCTCTGTACTCTCCAATTTTATTTTCTTAATCGATGATACGCGTAGGATTTGGCAATGACGCATAGTCATTTAGTAGTACAAATTAAAAAACAATCAGCTCTTTGTTGTGATGATGTTTACGGCAACATCTGCTCCTATTGGGCATCACAGTTTTCTAACATGGAAGTCAGCGGACTTGTTGTTTGTTGACCTGTTTAAGTCATTTTAGATGAATATTGAAATTTTAAAATGTTCAAATTATAACACAATGATCCACAGGTGTCGTAGATTATAACTATATACTGTAACAGGCTCAAGCACAATATGTCTTCTTTAAACAAAGGCTACCCACCCACTCACACCTGTTCCTTTGTTTTGTTTTTCACAGGGTCCAAAGCCAAAGTCCAGAGTCGGAGATGGACAACTATGCATCTTTCATCAGCGAGGCCCTGGAGAAGACCAAGTGTCGGGAGTGTGTGCCGTCCTGGGAGGAGATCCACATGCTGATGAACAGGCAGGAGATGCTGTGTACGATACATTACCCAGGCCCAGGCTCCTGCCAGCTCTATGTCAGCTCACACACAACAGCTAACGAGGTGAGGCCAGAGTTCTTGTGTGAGTTCATGTGATGTTGTCATACTCTCAGATAAGGGCAAGAGTCAGTTTTCCCTATTGATTACATTGTACTTTGCCATGAAATATCAAAAAGTTAAATGCACAAATGTTGACCCTGATCATTTTTGTTAGTGACTAATCCCAAGAACTCACTGTATTACAACAAGAATCTGCATTTTATTTATTTTAACTGCCCCCCCATCTCTATTAAATATTATTGGCTTATAGATTGTTGTGATGTCATCTGAAACCCAGCAAATGATGGGTGAATTTGGAAGTTTGACGTAGACTAGTACTTCTCAAACTGGGGTGCGCCTACACAGGGTCTTCTACAGTTGTGTGATTTCAAGACGATGTGTTTGTCTTATTTTGGGTTAGTCATTGTTTAGAAATACTTTAGTCTAGGGCCGTGGAAAAAGTCCCCATATGCTAAACTAATCGATACTGACACTAGTATTGAAACTAGATACACGTTTGAAACTGAACTGAAACTTATCACATTATAGTTTGATCAGAACAGTTTTAGTAATGGTATTGGGTCTATTTCAGAGCTCATCTTGTAAAATGACATGTTATTACCTGAAAAAAGTCTTTTATTTTCATAGGGGGGATCGAACTTGAAATCAAGTTTGAAATTTTTGTTTCAGTTTTGTGACACTACTTTAGTTACAGCACTACTTGAGTCACTGGTGGACCTATTTTAGACTTGGGTTAACCTCAGTTTAAGCCTAGAACAGACCTAAAGGGACTTGGACAGGCCAGTATTTTAGGGGGTTGTTGGTGGGAAAGGTTTGAAAATCACTGACACTGATGGAATATATAGTAGTCATTTTAATGTCATGGAAAATATGAAAAAAACATCAAAATATTAGTAATAAATCAATATATATATATTTTATTGAGGGTCCAGATTTGCCTTTAACTTCATTTAAGCCCACCCAGAAACTAGCAAACCTGACTTTAAACACATGCATTAACTTTGACATTCAAAGCAATAAATTGTATGGACTAATACGCTTACACAGTTACATCAGCTGCAGCACAGGTTTGTCTGGAAAGGACATTAGAGGCAAGAATAGCTCCATTGTAAAAAAAAGAGCATTACTCACCATACTATGCCATGTAACTCTGACTAACCATGAGTAGGCTGACTTTCTTAACAACTGGCCAGTATCAAGTATGTAGCTTTACTGGTGGGGTATCGGTTGCCTTCTTGGCTCCATGGAGATGTTAATGCTTTGCCTGGAATATTCCCTGGTATGGATTGAAACTTATGTAAACTTATAATTTGTTTGTTTTTATTACTCAAAAATTCCTTGAAAAGCATTCTTGCAGTGAGTGAGGTTGTCTCTCCACATATCTGACCTGTAACTTGGCCTAGTGGTGTCTCCTGCTTGTCTTCATTAAGATTTAATGCCATGCTGTGGAACATTCCAAGCAAAATAATATTATCTCCATAGACAAAGGCAAGTGGCAGACCCTCCACCAGAAAAGCTCAGCATTTAAAGGCCCTATATTACACAAAATTGACTCTTGAGCTTTATGCTATGTTATAATGTTGTTACCTCCTCAGAAACATCAACATGCTCTGTTCCACCTTGTGATGTCATGAAGTGGTAGTTTCCAAGTTAACAGCTACCTCTTACCTTTACTTCAGTGGAGATTGACAATTCCAGGGCATTAAATTATTAAAATGATTCAAGTGAAGGTGTATGGAGTTTATAAACACAGTGGAGCACTTCATGTATTACCACATGACATCACAAGGTGGAATAGAGTGTTTTCAGTTTAAGAGAAGAACGCAGCCTGCATTTTATTATTATCGTTATTGTTATTAATGATTTCTCACACCATACTTTTGTCTTTTACACAGGTGGTGAGAAGGATGCAGGAGAAACTCAATCTGCAGGACAGTAAAAATACATTTGCACTATACGAGCAGAACGCCCTGTGGGAGCAGCCGGTGTCCGGTAGTGCCCTCATCGCAGACATCCTCACCAGGTATGACCAAATACTGACCTTGAACTTGTAAAAACACACGGACAAGGCCGGGAAACTGTAAAACACAGCAGACACACACATTGTCGAGGGAGTTCAAATGTGTCAGGAATCCAAGCTATTTGTCGCTTGTTTGAAGAATGCTCTGAAGCTGGATTATATAGAATTATCTTTCGTTTGTGACTTCATGCACTGCACGCCAAAAACTCATAAATATTTGGCTGTCCTAGTACAATTAGAATCAAACTCATATGGCTATAAACCAGGTCCCACATTACGCTATTTTTTCTGATCTATGTTATAATGTTGTTTCCTCATCACAAACGTATCTAAAGTTGTGTTTTGTCTCATTCCCACATGTTTAACACACAAACCCTGCATATTTAGGCTGTTTTCTTCTCTCAGAAAGAAAACACTACCACTTTATGACATCATAAGGTGGAACAGAGCATTTTGAGCTTTGGAAATGTAGAGTAATAATAAAAAGTTACTCAAATATGTGTGAATGAAACAAAACTCCAGGTATGTTTTTGAGGAGATAGCAGTATTATAACATGAGCTCCCAAGAGACCATTTTGCACAATATTAATAACTATTGGCAACAAACAATTGGAAAATTCCATTAAATGCATGCAATAATTCGGGTATATAATGTCTTCTTGTAAACAACAAAAAAATAAATTTCCTAACAATGTTGTAATCTGTCTAATCTAATCTAATACACCTGTTTATTAGTTTAAAAGTTAATGTTTCAGTCTTCACTTGCAGAGTCCACTGTGAACTGAATTCTCAGGAAAATTACAATGACTTATTTTTGCAAAAAGCTAAGGAACAAAACTGTCTTAAAATCAACAAGACTACTAAAGACTTTAAACACCTTGTTGGTTTCAGCAACAGCCCCACACCTCAGTTTAAAAAAAACGACTGTGCCAAACTATGTGTACTTGATAACCTGTGTCCTTGTCTAGTCCTTTGGTTAAACATCACACTGCTGGGAACAGTAGTCAGTCAGGAGCTGTCATGAAAAGGGATTTCCAAGGTAAAGCTGATGTCATTTAGTTGCACAAGGCACAATCTGGATGATAAGAGACATGAAAGGTATCAAAGAGATCACTGTATTTTTGAAGGCGTAGGCGTTCGTGTCCTTAAATCGTTTACTGACAGGGTAAACATGAAACAAAGTGCCACCAAGTATATTACACACTATTTCAGACAAGGCCTTTTTAGCGAGGTGTGGATAAATGTTGAGTTTGTTAATCTATAATTATTTTTCCAACAGCCTTTCTGCTAAAGAGGCAGAGTCCAAATCCCAGTGGAGGCTGTGTTTCAAGCTCTACTGTCTCCTGGATGCTGACAGCATTTCTGTGGACAGCATCGAGTATTTCTTCCTGTTTGAGCAGGTAATGAATCCAACACAACGACGCTAGATTCTTCTTTGATTGGGTCCGCCTCTGTATTGATGCAGAGGTAAAATTTATGATTCTGCAGTAGTAGTATTTCATTGGTTTGTGTCTATACTTAGAAATTATTAACAGGATGCTATCATAATACAAATAGGGACAGTATGAGGGAACTGGCAGCGGTGTTCACAGGCCAAAGGCAGCCAATAAGTCAGCCACTAGGACATTGTTCCTCTGGGTTTACATAAAAAGTTATAGGACTAAATAAAGCAGGGTGGGTCAGAGTGGAGTGATGGTACTGTTGGGATATGTATATAACAAATGTCTCTCCCGTTTCTCCTATTGTTGGATGTCCCGCTGCAGTGCCATGAGATGGTGGTGCGTGGCCAGCTGCCCGCCTGTGAGGAAGACCTTCAGACTCTGGCTGCTCTCAGGCTCCAGTCGCTCTTTGGAGACTTCAGCACTCACGCCCCCTGCCCTCCTCTGGATGAGCTGTTCCCTGGGCCCATGCTGGAGGCCAGGGTGCTCATGGCCCTCACTGCCCCCCCAGGACTGCCCCCCTGCACAGTGCCCGCTCAGGGCTGCCCCGGGACAGGCTTCCCCTCGGGCCTCCTCTCAGGGACTCTGTGGACAGCGGTGCACAAGCAGAAAGTGGAGCAGGATTTACGACTGCGAAGTCGCCTCAAAGAGGAAGCCACTGTTGTCATGGGCTCCATCTTGGAGCGCTGGAAGGGTTTGGCTGGCTACAGCCGCTTGGACAGTATGGCCGCTTACCTCACTATTGCACGCCAGTGGTCAGGCTTTGGATGCACTCTGTATGAAGTGGACTTTTATATTGTGAGTAACATGGACTCAGGATGTCATTCCTTTTCTCAATAGTAATTGCATTGTAGGAATAACATGTTGACCCGGGGTGAATTAACTTTATTTTATTTATCCCTCCAGAGTTCGACGGGGAACTTCTCCCAAAAGTTGTGGCTGGGTGTAGCAGCTACGTCAGTGTCTTTGTACCGTCAGGGAGAGGCCGAGGCGCTCGAGTCCTTCCCCTATGGCCAGATCTGCTCATATGGCGTATCCGATAGCAACACATTCAAGATCACTGCAGGAGACCGAGACCTGCTGTTTGAAACAACCAAGGTATTTTAGCTTATAAAGCTCAGAGGAGGAAGTCTCTGTATATTAAGCCGTTTCTCCTTGAGTGTTTTCTGCTCTAAAGTGAAACTTCAGCCCATGTAAAAAGCTCTTATCACAGTGCAGTGTTGTGCACAGGAAGTTAAAGGAACACTGTTTGCTCCTGATGCCCTCCTCCCTCCAGCTCCGACCCACTTTAAAAACACTCATTAATTTGGCCTAAAAAGAGCACACACAACCTGGGCCTTGACCGCTGACCATCGCTAACCACCAAGACTCTCACTTCCTGTTGTTAAATGGTTACGGGGGGGTATTTTATCGCTCTGGTTAGATTAAAATATTAGGCCAAACATTTCTCGGAAGCATAGATCTTCTTTGCAGACAGTTTTTTTTTTCTTTTTTTTTTTAGTGGAGAACAAATCTTGCCTTTCACTGCTTAGATTTGACTGCATCTTCCCACAGTGAACAGAAATCCCTCTGTGATCTCTCTTGGGGCACAAAAGTGGCTTTTATTTATTTATTGCAAGCTCAGGCGATTTGGAGGAGGGCTGGGAGAGTCTAGTGCTTTTAAGATTTTAGTCCTCATCCTCCACTAACACGAATGAGCAAGGTTTTATTATCTGTATAAAACGTTCAAGCGGAAATACATTTTGTGAGGTTGATTTAGAGTTTTAAGTGGATTGGGTAAGACATGAATATCCATTGTGGTAATAATTCTGATGAACAGTAGTAACCAAATACAAATATGCAAAAAGTGATGGCACAGTAACAAATCTAAAAGAAAAAAATCCAAAAGAAAATAGAATTACATGTATACATAACCAAAATAATTCCAAAATAATTCATTCAAATTATTAAAGGGCCAATATTGTGATATTTTGTGATCTATGTTATAATGTGGTTTCTTCATCAAAAAACATATCTGGAAGTTTATTTTGTTTCTTTCACACATGTTTATGATGATTTCAGCTCTAGAATTGCTAAGCTCTACTTGAAAACTACCACTTGGTGACATCACAAGGTGGAATAGAGCATTGAGCTTTGGAGATATGGACAGACTAATAATGCAGTTACTCAAACATGTGTGAATGAAACAAAACACAACTCCAGGTATGTTTTTGATGAAGTAACAACATTATAACATGACTTAAACCTCACAAGAGTCCATTTTGCGTAATATAGGACAGTTAATGGATCACAATTCCTAAAGTATGTGACTAGCTTTTTCAAATAAAACTTTCTTAATGAATGAAGTAATGCTAATGTGACAAAACCAGCCAGTTACAAGAGCGTTTTACTAAATGTACTTTTCTGGACTGTAGATTGCCTAGACGTAATTTCTAATCAATGCCCAACTCATAGAACTATAGTTACATAGTTAACTGACATATATTTAAATTCTAAAAGTCTCACAATTATGATTATTTGGGTTCTTGCGATTATATTGTGACCTGTATGACCACAATTACGGATTAACACAATATCCTTGATATCCCTGCGTCTACTTTATATGCACATATGGTGATAATTTAAGTCTCATTCACTTGATGAAACCTTAGGTCTTTCTATTGCAATTTTAGGAACATTTTACACATGACATTTCATTTGTAAGTTTGGCATGTTTATGGAGAGTGTATGATTCTGCCAAAGGAACATCACGCTCAGTTCTTGGATGATCCCAGTTTTCACACAGCTGGATGACTTCACCCCCTCCACCCTTCATTTGACACTGCGGCTGCCACCCATATGACCCTTGTCCTCTCTCTCTCTCTCTCTCTGTTCCAGTTGACGGAGATCCTGCAGCTGATGAACGCATATTTCAGTGCCACCCGTCGACAACGAGGCAAAGCGGACGAAGCAGACATCACGCGGGACCATCACTTGACCCCAATGCCAGCATCTGCCCTCCTGGAGCTGCCTTCACATCCAGTCTGAGTCCGCAGAACCTTCCCTGCCACCACCACCACCACCACCTTAACCCATCCCAACACACATGGCCCCCTTAGGCACCTCCTCCCCCTCCTCCGCCCAGTCCTCCTTCACTGGGAAAAGCACAGCAGCCAAAACAAAGAGAGGGCTGTTTTCACTCCCCATCCGTGAAAATAAACCCAGGGCCTAGCGTTGCAGCTGAAGGAGCGATAGAGACTTGAAGGGGGGAGGGGGGTGAGGCTAGTGGTTCTGTTTTTGGATAGGGGCCAGAAAGCCGCAGAAACCAATGTGGTCGGTGATGAGGTGTCACACTCGCAGCAAATCCCCACTCCACCCTGTCACGCACACACCTTATCCCTTCGACAATGTGAGATGTACTGTAGTAGCATTTAAATCTAATGGCACCAAAAACTGTGGTATTGACTATGTGAGTGGTTCTAAAAGTTTTGACAAGTATGAATTTGGGGTAGAATTTAAAGCTGCACTGTGTAACTTTGCCGACGGGGGAGGTGCACCACCTGTTTGTCTCCATAGCAATGTTATTTCCACAATATGGCATTCAATTGATCTAATCTGTGGAGAATAAGAGGGTATGTTTTCACGATGGTTATAACACTTGAAAAAATTAAAGATAAGTTTAATGAGATACTGTGGAACATTCTGCGCAAAGCATTTACATATCCATGGAGACAAGCAGGTGGAGGACCCCATCAGTAAAGTTACATAGTGCACCTTTAACCAAGATTAATCCCAAACAGGACTCAAAATCTCGACTAGCAGAAAGAAAAAATGAGAGCCAAGTATGGACAAACCCAGAACTAAACCAGGACTGAACTAGGACTGAACCCAGACTTAACTGTGCCTAAGCCAGAACTGATTGGTCCAAAGTCTCAAACAAAGAACTAAATGAGTACTTGAATTTTAACACCCCTAGTTCTTACCATGACCATAACCCTCACCTACCACCAGTGATGTCACAGTTTAAGAACCACTGCCATATATGAAGAAAAAGAAACACTACATTTTATTTAACTCTTTAAGTAGGTGTGCCATATTGCTCCAGTCTTTTTTCCTAGAAGGCCTGGAGACTTCAAGTACACTCTCTCGTTGGGCGCCCCCCCCTTAATGTTCGGCAGAGAGTTTTCATAAGGTCCCGGGCAGAGGCTTGCATTACCTGGAACTGTTGATGCATGCAGCCATGTGATCCCAGAACTGGAAACAGATGTTGAACTTTGTAGCAAAAAAGTCACTTCGGCCGCCATGAAGACTCTCGGGAAAATCAGCTGTGCGTGTGTGTAATTTTAATCACGAGATCTACTTCCTGTTTGACGATGGGAGTAGATGAAATGTTTCACCAGAAAACCAAAGGACTGTGGAGCGGTTTCTATACGCTGTTGTTAGCACCAAAAATGCTCTGATTTTCGTCCTTTGTCACATTGCTGCTTGTCATGGTTAACACTTGACTTGTTTTGTGTCAGCTACAGCTCTGCTAAAATTTACTGGTGCTTCCGTGTTTAATTTTTGTTACTTTTAAACTGTATATAATTTGTAGATTATAAATGAGCCTTTTAAAAGATAACGACGATAATGCTTTGCTATCCCCACACGTTGCTACAAAAGCCTCGTCTTGTTTTATTTATGTTTTTTACCTTCACTGCGTCTTAATTGCAAATGTGTTTTCTTGTTTTGTTGAACTGCTCTGAGCCGTAAATGCCATGGGCTCACTTCAGTTGTAGAAATCCTCTGTAGCTCTGTGTTCCTCTTTTCTAAAGCCAAAGTCCCAGGTTTGAAACGGACCAAAGATTTTTAATAAGCTTTTATGACAGCAGGTTGCATAAATATGTTGTAATTCTAGTAAATGTGGTCGCACTTAACTTCACAGCACAGTAATGTCATGGTAACTGGGACAACAAGGTCAAGGGATAAATGCATTTGTCAGTACTGTTTCCATATTATTGGAAAGAAAACACATCCATCTTTCTTCCTGGTCAATTACAACCTTCATACGGAATTGGAAAGAATTTTTACCGTTAAGTAAAGCAGAAAGATACATATGAACCGTTACTATGTTATTATTGCACTGTTAAGTAAAGTGCTACTAGTTAATAGCATTTCTACAGCCATAAAAATCATGCTTTTTCTAGACGATGTAGCCTCAACGTTAAACTTGATCCTGTCACCACGAAAGGCCTTGACACAGTCGGCCTTATGCCTGTGAACGCACAGGGCCCTCGCTTTTTCTACTGCAGCTGCAGGCAGCTCCAACCCATGTGTTTGTAAAGAAACTGCGGAAGTAGCTTTGTATTAGGCTTGTTTGTATGCTGCATGGTACCTTTTTATGTTAATGTGTGTATAGTTCATTGCACTATTTGTTTGTTTTTAACTAACTTGGAAGTGCAATAAAAACTATAAATACTGTATGTAATTAATAAAAGCCTCCATTTGAACACATCTGCTGTTGTCCTAAAAATTCTAATTTCCTTTGTTTAATCTTAGAAGTAGAAGCCCGTCACGATAACAAATTTTGAACCACGATATATTGCTACAGATAATATTGAAACAACGACACAATAACCTCAAAGCAGGATAATCTGAACATGTTCAAGTATCATTAAAAAGACATGAGCCGCAATAAATACATGGCAGAATGAAGCAGTACTTAGCCATAGAAGTTACCTTTTCAAACCTCTGCGGCTCAAATCTTATATTACAACAAAAATAACAAAATTCCCCCATATATTGCAAAGAAACTATACACAAAATTTTTGCTCCAGCTTTCATATACTGAATAAGTCAATATAGTACTATTATAGACTGGCCAGGAGTTGACCAATGTTACAACCCAGGCACACTTCATACAAACCTGACATTTGGGGCCAGCTGAGGGCTACCTCCCATGTAGCTTTTCTGGTTGACAACAATAGCAAGTTGAGTAAGCGTTGCTAAGTGCTTCTCGCGTTCCTCATTGGCAATGAGGCTTAACTCAGCACAATGACTGGCATCCAGCATCTAGCACAGTGTTACGTGAAAGTAACAATTTGGCCCTTTTGACAGCTGGTTTAGTTTACCTTAATGTACGATGTAAAACAGATGGAAAAACTTTTAATAGAAAATGTTTATTAACTTTAAACAGGTCCAACAGGCAAAGCAAGATTAAGCAGAATATTTAAGATAACACATAATGCTGGAGAACCACTGTGTATTTACAGGCATAGAATGAAATTTAATGTGTTACTATATCTGTCGTTAAGTGCTCTTTTTCTGGCCATAAAAAAAAAGCATTTTCATCACATTCTTCATGGTCTGAAAGAGAGCTGTATTGTAGCAGCAGATGGTGACAAAGCAGGTAAGAAATGGGAAGCCAGACCCTGCATTAACCACGAACCCTGTGCAATCCCACTCCCCCGAAATTCAAGGCAAACAACTGCAAATTATATTCAAAAAATGTGTAGAAAAATAGACCAGACAAGGCAACACGTTTTTATATAAGAAGGGAAAAGCTGATTCAATCAACACTAGGAAGAAACATTAAACTTGGAACTATTTGCTTTATATAATGTCGAAAACAGGATATGGCCAAGCAGGAAGTAATTGCGCTTTTTCCATTTTACTTTTGGTTATAACTTATAATAAAACCCCTCCCATTTTCAGAAAACAAGTTCGCTACACTATCTCATGCCAAGAAATTAACATGTTTTAGAGCGATTATTGCCAAGCACCTGTTTCTATTAAGACAAATGAAGAACAATATGGGGCTTGTAAAATGAGTTGGAAAACACTAGCTAAACAGTTATGGGTGGATTGTAACATTTTTGGGTCTCACTGCTCCTGCGTGCCCCAGGAAATGTAGTCTGGGCGAGTGGCTGCGATGTACTCATCCACCAACTGCTGCACCACCTCACGAGAGTTGTCCAGTTCATCAAAGTTATCCTTAAAGATGTCCTCTTTACGAAACTGCTCCAGGAAGGCTTCACGCTTTCGGAGTTTGTCGTACTGCCGGCATGTTCGTTCAAATAACTATGGGAAACAAACGAGAAAAGATGAGGCTGAACTTTATTAAGCCCATAGAGGAGAAAGCCACTGGTTACGAGAGCTGCTTGCAACACAATTAAGAACAAATATACAAATTAACAACAATACTGGGCTAATGGGCTTAAATATCCAGCACAGGGGGGAGTTTGTAGTGAATTTGAATGGCAAATAATTTGCTGAAACTTTAAATCAAAATCTGCCGTACATATTGGCCCAAACATGATCGTCAGCGCTTCAGAATTTAAATGACATAATTTGCCATAATCAAAATCTGCCGTACATATTGGCCCAAACATATCGTCAGAGCTTCAGAGCATCAGCCATCAGTTCCTCGGGATTTCAAACAGTCTCTGTTTTTGCATCGGCCATGAAAAAAAAAACGGTCGATCTCTCATCTCCATGGACATAAGCAGGTAGCATGTGTATTCCAGGATTAACATTAAATAAAACCCAGAAAAGTACAATATATACAATTTCAAAATTTAAATCCAAATGACAAAAGGATTAGAGTTATTATGTCACATCTTTTTAGACTATTTTCTACAAGTTTTTTGTTCTATCAAACTCCTAATTTCACTTTAAACTACATAAGTACTAGCTAGAGAAGGACAGCTGTTTTTCTCTTGTTTGATTATTTTTAATTTTTCAGACGAACTTACTATCTGGGCCAGAACGAACCCTTTCACCCTGGTAAAATTTTAGGACTGGGAGAAACTGAAACACAGTTCTTTTACTCAACTGGGACAGGCCTATTAGACTGGAAATCCCCACTCACATATATATTTAAGTTCTGGTGTTGTCATAACGCCTAAAGCATTGTTCTTTTCGCAGATGAAATAATATAATGACATCACATGACATTTACTTTCCATACCAGCGGGATATTTTTATAGGTTTAAAAAGGAAATGGCTCATGTGTCTGCATCTCTATCCAGAATGTAATTTATGTAAAAATCCCCTGAGCTCTTCTTTAATAGTGACGTTAAATCAAATCACGTGTCCCAGTGGCATATAGGAACCAACGCAGGCGCTGGGTTAGTCTGCTCATAAATCATACAGATGCATAAAAACACACCACACAATATAATTAAATGACTGAATGTAACAGAACAGGTTGTGGTGATAACTTTTAGTGAAGGCCTGAAAGGTGATACAAAAAAAAAAAAAAAAAAAAAGTGCACTAGAACTTTTATGGATGAGGGTCTGCTACGTGCTTGTCTCCATGGAAATGCTCTTGGTTTGCCTGTAATGTTCCACTGTATGGCACTTTGAGGCGTTATGACAGCACCATGGACTTCCTCCATGGATATAGATATGTTAAATGTATTCTCTATGAAGAAATAGTTTGGCCATCACTGTCTATTAGAAGAGAACAGCACTGTATGACATGTATCTATAAGAGACTACTTCAAAAACTGCCAGAATACCTCACTTGCTCGTTAACCATTGATATCGGAACATTTAATACCAGATCACATGACTGCATAAGGCTAAGGACGAGTCGCACCAAATCTGAAACAGGAAAGAGGCTTTTTCCTGTTTTGCTTCACAAAAATGAAATACACTCCCAAGGAAAAGCAAAACTCGATACTTTGATGACACAATCGCAATTTAATAATCTGGTAACAAACTTGTATACACACACCTGCACCTGTTTTTAATGCTTTCTATGAACTTGTGTACTTGTGTAGTTAGTTTGTTTTTCTGTTTGTATTGTATTTTAAAAAGGGTGCCCATAAAAAAGTGAGCCCAAGTGATCTCATTGGGTTGCCCTGTATAAAGAAAGAAAAAGAAGCGTGTGGTGTCGGTTGGCAGGTAACAGGTTAACGATACTTTGCTAGACTTCATGTTTCTCAAGGTATTTTTGAGCAATAAAAAATAAAATAATAATGAATAATTCTTCATGTGACAAAAAGGTGGGAGACTGTTCACCAGAAAAGTTACACATTGCCCCTTTAACTTACATTTGAGATGCTTGTGTGGTTTGCCATCATGAGGCCGCTGACTCTGTGGGCGGAGGGCAGGTACGGGGATCTTCTGGAAAGAGCCACCTGGATACTGGCCGGACCCCAGGGGATAAAACTAGCCAATTTCCTCTCACGGATCCTTTGGAGGCTTTTATGCACCTATAAACAAGAAACAGTTGGGTTTTGGTGTTGTTTGTATAGCCATTTAAGGCAGTGTCGAGGTCCACTTAAGAACAATGCAAGTTTGTGGGAATAAAGCTTCATAAAGGTTGTATGGCTCAAATATAAGACTCTGAGTAACTGAGTAAATAAATGGTAAAAGGTCATATTTTTATATAGCGCTTTTCCAACTTCAAGGCAGTCGAAGCGTTTTACAGAAAGGAACCACTAACAATTCGCAGACACATTCAAACAGCAGTGTACGCAGACACTGGGGCAAGGTGGGTTAGGGGTCTTGCCCAAGGACACAACGACAGCATTCATCTGTGAGAGCTGGAATGTCACCACCAACCTGTGGGTCAGTGGGTGTGACCTCTCAACCAAAGATGTTTATGTCTCAAACCACCAACCCTCGGATCAGTGGACGAACGATATCAACTGAGCTACTGTCGGCAACTTAAGTCTAGTTTAGTCCTGATGTAGACTTGGTTTGGTCCTGTTCTAGTCCTGGTTTAGTCCAGGTTTTGGTTCCGAGTTTAGACCCACTTTTGTCAAAATTTTGATGTGCTGTGTGCGCAACCGTAGCCTTGGTCAAACCGCTTTGTCACTAGCGCCATAAAATCAGCCTTAAAACATTACAGTTAGAACAGTAACAAACCTAAAACAAAAGCGGGTGGATGCAGTACAATAATATGAAATTACCACAGGAATCACTGCCTTGCATCATATACATCTGCAGCTTTGTCATCTCATTCTGTCTCATTTTCAAGTTCATACCTGTGTAGGATCGACTTCTCCCTGGATGATGTTGAGTATGGCGATGTAGCAGTGACTGGGCTGACGCTCTCGTCCCGTAGAAACCATCACGTTTTTGGGTTGAAGGAGCCTCCTCATCACATCCAGAACTGTGGTTTTCCTCACACTGGCAACCTAACAAAAACAAATGCCACTAATGATCAAATAAGAAAAACAGTTTGGAGAGAAGTGGAGATGTCAGGAATAAACTTACACTTATCTGTGAATATAAATGTCATAAAACCACTGTACTGTACACCATATGTTATTCAAAAAGACAGGGTATCTTGGTGTTTGTTATTTTCCTATCGTGTTATCTGTACATTTGTTTGTTTTTGTGTGAAGCACTTGATAAACCCATATGTAATCCAAAACTTAATCTAGAGATAGTGTGAATGAAAGGTACTTAGAGTGTGATACTACAGTTAAAGAGTGTAGATGTAAAAATGCACAGATTTTATGATTATTTGTGATTTTAAATATCACAATTAGGCCTGTAACAGTAACAAACTTTGAAGTACGATATATTGCTGAAGTAAATATAGACAATAAAGTATTCAAAAAGTATTCTAAACTTACAATATCGTTAAAAAATAGCAGAATGAAACAGTTAAGTAGTTAGTTTGTGTCTATAATGAGTCTGTAGAGACTTTCTACAGCTCAAATCTCATTGTAGTACAGAAAAATAACCAAAACTTTCCCAGTATTACAATGAAAAAGTACACATGATAAATGCTGATCCGAAAAAATACTGTTTCATCTAATATATATTGAACAATCACATAATCACGATAAGATTATCAGAAGCAAAAGCAGATCTGACTTGGAGGTAATAAATATGATAAACTTATTTGTAGCACAACCCTGTACAATGCCACTCCCCAAAATCAAGGCAAACAACTGTAAATTATATTTTAAAAATTGTGAGATAAAAATAGACCAGACAAGGAAAGACGTATTCATGTAACAAGGGGAAAACACCAGGAAGAACTAAAAAACTTAAAATATTTGTTTAATATCATCTCCAAAACAAGATATGGTCAAGCAGGAAGTAATTATAATTTTGTTCTCATTTTACTTTCGATTACAACTTCTAAGTATTAAAATATTAAACATAAACTGCAAAACTTAATCTAGAGATAGTGTGAATGAAAGGTAATTATTCACATTTATTTTATATAGAACTTTTAAAATGATCTCAACTGACCTAAGTAATTCGTAAAAAATAAATGAATAAATACATTTTTTTTTAATTACAAATCACATGATACATAATAATAATATTAATAATAAGATTAGTAATAATATTATTAATAATAATAATAATAATGATAATAATAACACCAAGATATCCTGTCTTGCTAGTATTCAATTTGAATGTGATAGTATGGTTAAGAGTGATTTAATAATTAATGTGATTACAAATATCACAATATAAACGATATAACACAATAAGATTATTAGAAGCAAAAGCAGATCTGACTTAGATGTAATAAACACGATAAAACTATATGAATTTTTCCCCCTAAGCTGGTTACATAATCATAATCAAAGACTAGGCCTGTCATAACATATTTGAAAAATTCAGTGTATTTCTACCAAAAATATCACAATTAACCCTAATATTTAAACTTTTTTTTTTTTTTTTTTTTTTGGAAAGGACACATATTGTACAGACACATTCCTTCCAGTTCAAAAATAGTGTCTTTCCCCACACGCATGAAACAAGCATTATAACTGAAAATCCCTTGAGACACACATTGAGTCTGAAAATGATCACTGAATGCAAATAAAACATTTAAATGATGAGCAAGCTACAAATCTTTATACACTAAATGGTGCATCAATTGAAAGAGTCCACCGCTGTGAAATATCTTGGGTTTTGGCTCAACAAAAAGTATCCTTTAAAAAACATATCTAGCAATTATATAACAGTTTAAAACATATCTAGCAATTATGTAACAGTTTAAAATCTAAATTATCATATTAGAGAAATATTGTATCCCACTAAATTACAGAAAATAAATTGTTCATGCAACCTTTCTTTCTGCACTGGATTATGGGGATGTGGTGTACATGTAGACTTAGGTCTCTGCTTTGAAACTGCTGGATCCACTATTTCACTCTGCCCCAAGTCCAGGTGATGGACTTGAAACATTGTATTCTCTATGAAAAAGTGAGTTAGGTCATCGCTGTTAGAAGAGAGGAGCACTGTATGAAATGCATCTATAAGGGACAACTTCAAAAACTCCCTGAATATCTCACCTGCTTGTTAATCATTGATACGGGAACATTTAATATAAGATCACATGACTGTATAAAACTAAGGACTAGCAGCACCAGAACTGAGATGGGAAAACTGGCTTTTGGCTGTTTTGCTTCTCAAAAATGGAATACATTTCAAGATCAAGCAAAACTGGATACTTTGGCGCCACAATCGGTACTTAATAGTCTGGTAACACACTTTTGTACACATATCTGCACATATTTTTAATGTTTTATATGGACTTATATTCATTGTGTGTCTTGTATTTTAAACAGGCCACCCTTGAAAGAGTCTGGGTACTCTCATTGCACAAAAGTAGTTCCATCAACAACAACACAAACAGTTACAAGAACAACAAAAGTTATTATTAAATAAGCACAGAATATCAGATCATTAAAATATATTGGTCGATGAGTCAATATAGTAATTATTGTGATAGGCCTATCGAAGACCTTGCAATAAAAGGTTCATGTCTTTTCATCGTAACCATAGAGATATAAAAAATAAATCACTTATACTCACGGATTGGTCGGTTGTGAGGGGTGTGTACCCTGTCATGAGGAAGTGAAGTCTTGGCGTAGGAATCAGGGATGCGATGAGACCGATAAGATCATTGTTCATGTAACCGGGGTAACGCAGAGTGGTGGTGCTGGCGGACATGATTGTGGATACCTGTAAAATAAAACAACATTTTAAAACAATAGCTAAGAAATTATGATTCCTTGCGGTTAAACGGGGGTGTGAAGTAACTGACAAGTACAGCCACGTGCGACTTAACAACACAACCTGCCAAACAAGTTTCAGAATCTTGTAATTTTCATAGTCAGGAGGGTTGAGGTCTGTAGTCAAACTTAAGGGACTAGACTTGTGAAAAACATGTTGAGAGGTAAGTTAAAAAGCTTCAAACTCACCAGCTGATTGATCTGAGAGAAGGAGGGGTTCTGGATGTGTAACCTGTCTGTAGCGATGCGATTTAAGGCTGTGTTGTCCAATACAACCTGACAAATGAAAAAAAAGAGATATAATAAAATATATTAACCATTTAAAACATTAATATAAGGGATGTAATTATTAGAAAACCTTGGTGACCACATTGACACACATTTTACATTGACATAATTATCTTTAAATATGTACATTTTATAGACTAAACTAGGGAGCACAAATAATGGCATAAGTGATTATCTAAACAGCGTTGCAATGAGTTTTGAATGTAAACCAGAACTAACCAATGAAAAAGGCATAGATTTGAAACCTCAAGTATTTTTAGAATGTAATGTATTAGTTTCATTAAAGGTCCTGGTCCTGGTCTATGATTATAAAAAATTAGTCTTTGTGATGTGTCATGAAGCGGTAGTTTTCAAGTTAACAGCTCCTTTTACCTTTAGATCAGTGGAAGTTGGAAATTCCAGGTTTGGGGTTTAATATGAAGCTCTATGACTCATTATAGACACAAACTAACTACTTAAGTGTTCCATTCTGTTATTTATTTATTGCATTTCTTTAAAAACAATTTTCTACATTTAGAATTTTTTGGGGCATAATTTAGCTTTATGGTTTGGTTTTGAGATTATCGCTTATCGTCTATATTTACTAGAACAATACATCGCACCCCAAAATTTGTTATTGTGACAGGTCTACCTAAGCGCATCACAGATTAAAAAAATAAAACTGAAAAAGGATGCAAGTATGTCACAGTGGGCATAAACCAGTGGTGGTGAAAACGGGGATTGACCATCTTGAAAATAACTGATTAAAGATTACTCAAAAATTCAGAAAATCACTCCAAAAACAACTTCGAGAGGGAAAATGACAAAGGGAAACAACTACAGCGTGATTAAAAGCTCTGAAAAGTCGATTTTGCAGAATAGGTCTGCTTGAACAAAAACAAGAGCTGAAGCCTCCAGCATGATGTGAGAGAGAGGCAACACACTGCTCTAATGTTTATGAGAATAAGATATGAGACAAAATGACGCAGTGAAACTACAGTGTGTTGTTGTTGAGATATCTGCACATAAAGAGTCAGTGTACGGCCACAACAGGGGAGCCAATTCAGGCATCCTATTAGAATAATGTAATCAATGTGAAGAGGTTATGCAAGACCCTCAAGGAAGTCTGCATTAGAGAGGAAACGCCATTACGCCGAACAGACTCTAATAACATCACCAGTTTAAGAGCAAGATTTAATTTAACCACTATTTACAAAGCCCCACTCTGCTGGCATAGTAGTACTTAGTGTAATAGTTCTGGGGGAGAAGACTGAAGAGAAACTCCCCCCAAAATGAAAGTAAAAACATGAAAAGGCTATTTGATGATTAAAGGGCTGATTATTGTGCTGTGGAGTTGTGTTTTGTTTCATTTTTAACACATAAACCCTGCATATTTAGGCTGAGTTCTTCACTCTTTTCCCCATTGTGATGTCATGCGGTAGTACAGGAAGTGCTCCACTGTGTTTTGTAACTGCATACACCTTCACTAGAATCATCTGGATGACATTGGCCCTGGAATTGCCACTCTCTAAGTGGAACAGAGCATTTTGAGCTTTGGAAATGTAGACAGACTAATAATAGTTCTACATTAGCTCTCTCTACATTAGCTCTACTGAAATGTCTGATTTTGGTAAGCCATTTCCAAACACTTCATTGTCGCATCTGACTTATTGTATTCCACAACTGAATCTTAACAATTGTATTTATTTTTACATATGCGTTATTATATTCTAACTATTGGTATAGTTACAGTATCATTCAGTAAATCATAGGAAGAGGCATATTTATCGTGTGTAACTTTTTGATGCACTAGTGGGACTCATAACAGAGACTAAATGATCTTTTTAATGAATCAAGTTTTTCATTGTGTTATTAATTATTACTACTCATATTTAAAGTACATTTAGAGATGTTTTTTTACTGCTTTAGGGTTGTGTCAGTTGCCTTCAGTAGTTTCAATTAGAGACATGTTTTTTTTTATGGCTGCTGCTGATATCAATTGTTTAGAATCCAGAAAACCCCACGGCTGATAAACTCTGTGATATTTCTGGGCACATACTGTATATAGGGCCGAGTTTGATTATTTCCCCAGAAGGATGTAATTTAAATTTCGTACAATCTCACCCACAGCCCTTTTTACCACAAACGTTTAAGTGAGCTGTGTAGTCGCGTTTTGTGCAGTTATCTCTTTGCACTAAAGTGTTCAAATGAAGCTTTGTGTGTATTTTTGTAGGCAGCTGGTCGGCCAAAACTAAATATCTGCACGTGCGGGAGATTTAAAGCCGATAGCCTAAAAAGTGCAAATATCAGACTATCTCAGTTCAAATATGATCAGTTATCATCAGGCATGGACGTTAATTCAAGTGCTGTGTTTCCTGCCATTTCTTCAACACACAAATCAACTTTTACACTGTTTTAGATTTGGTGTATAATAGAACAATTACTCACATATTGACTTTGAAAACTATGATTGAGGCCCAAGGACATGAGACAATAAAAATACATCAAACACCTAAATCTGCGATGTGCAATAAACAATAATGAATAACTTCTGTTCATGTCTTCATAGCATTCTTGTACATTTATATTTTATTATAGCAACTTTTTATAGTCCCTTATAAATAACTAACTGTAATCATTCTAATGTGTAAAATCAACTTGGCGTTTTAAGCTTTCAGCATTTCCTGCCCTTTGGCCTGATCCTTTTGTATCAAACACATAAAGCTCAATTCTTGTCCAAGGCTGACCTAGTTTTGGCAAACACCGCCTGCCTCTTTCAAAGTATTTCATGTTGCCTTTTTCCCGCTCGCAGACACTGAAATATGTTGTCAGCAGTGTCCCATGTGTGTGCAGACGTTTGGATTACGCGTTAACCCGGGCTGGTTAAAATGTTTTCAAGCAAAGTCTGGATTAATCATGATTTATTGCGAGCGCTCCTCACCACACAGTCTGCGTTTTGTGTCAGCCTCTTCAATGTGAGCAGAGAGTTGTATGGCTGAACGACCACATCGCTCATCTCGTCCTGGTTTGGGAAAACAGAATACGTCTGCACCAGTTTCTTTGGATATCTGGGGACAAAACACATTACATATACTGTTATACAATTGATTTAATTAGAGGTATTTGGAAAGGCAGTACTCTAAACTCTAAAACATGCCCAGTAGGCTTCTAGCTGGGAGCTCGTGACCAAGATCTACGGTCAAGATCTGGAGATGGGTCACTGCGCTGTTGTTGCGGCTCCACAGTTTTCCCCATGGCAAAAATGCAAAGGACAAATATTCCTAATTAAGCTGAATTAGTGGTTTGATTTTATGGCTACTAGAGTCTATGGCAGGAGTTCTCACTTTTCAGACAGGGATCCCTAGGCCTTTCATGATAATTACCACATTGTTATTGTTCAGTATATGAAAGCTGGAAGAATATTTTTCGGGGTCAGTATTTATCGTGTGTAGTTTTTCTTTGCACTACTGGGGAATTTTTGGTAATTTTTTGGCTATATGACAAGATTTAAGCAATGAAAGGTTGAATTACTAACCTCTATGACTTATTAAAGATGCAAACTAAGCACTAAACTGTTTCCTTCTGCTGTTTATTTATTGCAGCTCATGATTTTTTTTTAACAATATAGTAGATTTAGAATAGTTTTTGTGGTTTAAATCTGCTCTTCGGTTGCTGTGTCAGTGGCATAAATTTGTTTGAATCTTATCGTTTATCGTCTATATTTACTTCAGTGATATATCGAACTTCAAAATTTGTTAGCGTGACAGGCTAAGGGACCCGCAAAATAACCATGCAACCGACTCGCCACCCTCACCGAAAAATTACATTAACAGCAGTAATAATTTTGAATCAGGTTTAATGCTGTTTATTTGTATCTTTTTGTGTTGTTTGTCTTAACTTAAATATGCTGTATTAAATTAATATTTGATCAATGATTAATGTGAAGACCCCTATTGGAGACTAAGTGGAGACTCTTTGTGAACCACTGGTCACGACTGAAGTCTATGGCTACTGGCAATTGTGTAGATGCCACATTTTATCAGTCTGACCCAGGGCAGCTGTGGCTACTCAAGTGCCACACAAGTAGTCTGTGTGACTATTAACCATTACTGTGATGTGACTGCAATTTAACTTTGGCAGAAAACATGAAAGTTTGCTATACAAGTGTTCAAACCTGTCATTGAGTTTTTCCAGTAGGTAGGATCCCAAACCAGAGCCTGTCCCTCCTGCGATGGAATGGCACAGTACAAATCCCTACAAACACAACGGTTACTCATTACTTACACTACTCATTTACAGCAATATACTGCGACCATGTGTTAGGCTTCCTGTAAACGCTACAGTGTGCACATGTGGGCAGAGCGAAAGCCTCCCTTCCTGCGCTGTTATATAAATGGGAATGCGGCCCCACCTCAATTGTACCCCCCCCTCTACTCCGCCCCCTAAAGACAACCATGTAATACCTGCCTTCTACACGGGCTCGGCTATTATCACCAGACACCACACCCTGCCAACATAGACAGAGCTGCCTACCCACCTTCCTCGCCAACGTCCACACAAACGCACTCGCTAAATGCTAACGTAAGGTCACAAATGGTAGACCTTTGAGGGAGAATGTGAGAGCTGTTTTATGAGGGCTTGGTTGGCGGTACAAGAAAGTTCACAGGGAATGAGGAGATTTTCTGATGCCGGGAAAAGCATGAAAAGCAATGCCGATAGTTTATATACACAGGGTTTGGAATGATGAAAAATGTAAGAAAATTGCCAGTGATTATACATTTTTAAACTAAATATATTATGTGTAAATGGTGAAAAGTCCTTAAAACCTTGGTTACACATGTGTTTATGTGTTTTTTCCAGTTAAAATATACAGTATTTAATTTAAATGTTTAATTGCTAGGGTAATGGTCCTAATTTTTCATAATTCTGAAACCTGTACCTGAAAGTTGAAACCTATGAATAGAAAGAATGTCAATAGCTGTAAAGATTATGATTTGTTAGTGCACTGTATGTTAATAATATTATCAAAGTGCGTCTCATAAAATAGATGGAGGACAGGGGCCAATAGAGCTTTATGGGTGATTAACAGTTTTTAACCATTATTAACCATAAGTAGCTCAGTTGGTAGAGTGTTGGTCCACTGATCTGAAGCTTGTCTGTGTATGTGTACACTGGTGTATGAATGTGTGTGTGAATGGTTGAGTGGATCCTTGATGTAAAGTGCTTTGAGTGCCTTGAAGGTGGAAAAGTGCTATATAAAAATTTACCAAACATCTGGGATCTAACAGTTAAAAGGCAAATCAAATTCTTCTGTATAAAATTATGACAATGACTTTCCTCTATGATTTCGACCTATTCATGTGTTTCAGCTTCCTTGTTATAGGTGACATTTCATGGAATTTGGCCATATACAAGATTGAATATTGCACTTTGTTATGATTTCACATGAACAAAACCTATTCAAGCCCAACTGTGACTTTCTCTTCTTCTACCATGGTGCTATGGCCTCAGGTCTTGGCGGTGTAATTCTAAACAACACCAATGTATCAGATTCCTATTAAAATTCCACACAACTAGAGTGAAAAATTCTTTGATAATAAGACTTGCCTCCAAGCTGTCACTGCCATCTGCTTCCCGATCAATTATGTCAAAAATGTCTTCTTGGATCTTCTTGCCCTGAGACAAAAAGAAAAACAATTGTTATGCAAGTAAAATTTGATATTTAGAAGTAGGGGTGGGCGGTAATGACAAAAAAAAAGTCCTATCTACATATTTTTACATTTTCTAGGTATTCACTTTCAGATGATACTTTAACAATGCATCAGAAATGAGCAAAAATGAACCAGCTAATCTTTTGGTTTATGTTGAGGTATCGTACAAGATGTAAATGAACTATAAAATGAAATATCACCATATCCTTATTTGGGAGACTAGATGCTTCTGTCTCCTTTTGAGGTCATTACAGAACTTAATATACCAGAAACAGCTGTGGTATCCATTTTTCAGTACATCTCCCACCTCTATTTGGTAGTCTGTAGTTGTGGTTACTTTTATACTATCCAAATACCTGTGAATACCCGCTAGCCCAGTTGTTGCCTGCCCCTCCACCATGCTCAGAGAGGTAGATGTTCTCTGGATTGTACAGGTTGGCATAAGGAGAGTTGAGAATAGAGTGGATCACTCTGGGCTCCAGGTCAAGGAGAACGGCTCGTGGGATGTAATGTTCATCATCAGCCTAAAAGTCACAGGAACAAAAAGGGTGAGCTTGTAGATCTTTGAATTGGTGCTGACTGCTTGCAGCTTCTTATGCAGCTACACCATCTGGTGGTAAGAAGGAGCAATACAAGGGATCCGTAAATTGTCAACATCCTTACATTTTCAGGACTGCTTAAAAAGCATTGGTCCATCCCAAAAAAACAAATAAAAATGAAGCATTTATGTGACATTAGACAATAGAATAAGAATTTATTCAGACGTTTTCTATCACATATTGCTATTGTTCTTTTGATATATACCAGAATGAAATTGTTAATACTAGGTCTGTTATGATAATTACTATATCGACTTATCCTTCAATATATGAAAGCTGGAACCATTTTTGGGGGGTAAATATTTACTGTGTTCTTTTACTTTGCAATACTTTTTTTTTTTGGTAATTTTTCTTGGCTAAACAATAAGATTTAAGCCATAAAAGGATGAATTAATAACTAATAAATTAGTAATTAAGTACTAAAATGTTTCTTTCTGCTATTTATTTATTGCAGCTCATATTTCTAACAATATTGTAGATTTAGAATATGTTTTTTGTGGGATTATCCAGCTTTAGGGTTATTGCATCAGTGGCTTCATTGGCTTCAATATTATCGTTTATCGTCTGTATTTTCTTCATCAATATACCGCACATAAAAATTTGTTGAGTGTGACAGTGTAGTTAATACAATATTGTTAATTACCAGAGAAATTTGCCAAATATACTTTCAAAAGATGCTCGTTTTACCTACAACCTGCTAACTGATTTTCATGTGAAATAGGACTCGCTGCTTTAATTTGCTCAGATATAGATAGATTACAGATAGATTTATGCAGACTTGGGTCAAGCAACACAAACTGACTAGTGGCTGTAGTGTCTATAACACACGAGCACAATAATTCAGGAGATAGAAGTAGGACTGTATTCAAAATAATATAAACAATTACCTGATAGAAGAACACGTCCTTTCTGTCCGTCCCCTCTGTGGCAAACTCCTCCACAATGCCCTCTGGACTGATGCCATGCTCTGCACACAGCTGCTTCCAAAACTCAAAGCCAACTGCAACACACAGGTAATGTTTATATCAGTGTTTATATCAACTCCACATGACAAGGATGACAAGACAATATGCACAGCTGAAGCTAAAGCTAACCTCAAAAAGATTATAACTACGAATTATATAGATTGCACTAGCATATATATATATAGTATTGTTGTAATCATATCATAAAATCTATAATAGTGGTTGTATGGGAAACATTTTTGCACAGCTAGCTAGACAAGTTGCTATGCTCCATCGTCAGTGAGAGGACAACAACAGCAGCGTTACGTAGTTTCTGTTTCCACGTACTTTGATTCCCACATTGCCCGAGCTGGAGGGTTATGATCTCCCGTGGCATCTTCTTTTTTCCAGTGCCCGTTTATTCCACAAGCTTACACGGCTTGCAGGTTGTTTGTGGCCGGAGAACACTGCGTTGCTCACGGTCCCGCAGCCCGCTTATTCCCGCTTGGTGCTGATGGGGCTTCTACAACGGATATACACAGCCAGACTACAGCAAAAACTGCAAGCAGCGCCATCTACTGGTACGGAGCTTTTGGTGACTTTATTTATTTATTTATTTATTTTACAAAGGTGACTTAATACTTAATTATCCAGTAAAAATATATATATTTATTTCCAGTCCAGAATTAAATAGCACTGTAAAATATTTGAAGTAATACAATTTAAATTAAACAAATATAAATAAAGTAATACAATCGTTGAACAAACATACCTATTATAAACTCTTACACATTCAACGTTATAGTATGCTTGAATATTTTGCAAAATGTAGCAAGTCAATCTATTTAATGAGACAGTACAATGGTGATACTGCGAGTTCGTTTCATTTTTAGCATAGATTTATTTATTAAAACGTGAGAAAGTACAGTAGATTTATTTGGTCACCATGGTCTCTTGAACGCAGCATGACGTAGCTCACGAGCGGAAACTGATTGGTTCGTGAGCTCCGAGAAAAACAGGTTACGCCATATTGTCAGTTTACCAAAAGAGCGCCGTATTTGTGCAAAAATGACAGATTAGTAAGTGTCATCCAATTTCAAAGTAATTGCATGTTTGTACTAGTGTTGCAATTACTTTTAAGTCAACAAATAACGCTGTATATGACGTCCAGAGGCGTGTTCAACCGTTATCGCTAACTGTTAGCCTAAAGTTAGCACAGGTCTTTAGCCAGTGTTGTGAGTTGAGCTCTGCGCTGTGCTTCTCATCAAGCTGTTTACCTGCAAGTTTTTATGTTACAGACTTTTTCCTGATTGACATTTCACGGTAAAGATGGTGCACACCGGGGCAAAAGATGAAGGCACATCCACGGAGCAGGGCTGTTCGGTACCGCACGGATCATCCATGGTGTGCCTGCGGAGCCGACCCTGCTCCAACGACAGGGACGCCCAGGTGCGGGCTGTCACAGCGGCTCTCCAGTCCAGGTTAGGGCCCTACGAGCGCCTCCTGACCTACCTACAGGCCGTGCTAGTGTGGGAAAAACCCGTGCAATGTGTGCTTCTTTACGCCCTGGTCAACCTGGTGTTCTGGTAAGTCTCTACAACTCAACCACGGATAAGCTAATGAACCCCAACATAACTGCACCGTTACATTTGACTTTGTGCTTTTGTTGGCAAGTCGCTGATTAAACAATAGCTATTTGTTGGCTGTTGTTTTGGTTGTTAGCAACAGAACAACGTGACTGGGGCAGCTGCTGGTGCTTTACACAATGCAATGTTTCACCTGTCAACTCAAGACCAGGCAGATGGCCCATACGTGTATTTATAGGCACACTCTCCTAAAATCTCGCCTTTCCAACTGCTTTTGTAATCCACCATATCTCTAGTTCATTGGATTACAAGATCTAGGGGACAATCATTGGTAATAGCTGCTGAACTGGCTGTGTCTCATAGACCAAACGTTGTTAAACTGTTGTTATAGAGCTATAAATAGATGTAAATATTATGTTGTGTTGGATATGCTTTCACGATACATTTAATCTGTTAAATTATGACAATTTTAAGGATTTAAGTATCTATTCTTAATGTAATTATTCTGTCAACAGCAAAGATATCAAAGGTCTTATTATGTAACAAATTGCTAAGGCTGTTCTCTACAGACATGCTATGTATTGCATGGGAATCTTGTATTAGTTAGACTTTTTGATAATGTGCACTCTGAACGTTTAAAAAACCCTATAGCAAATTTTATCGCAATTGCAATACCAATGGAATTAGATTTTCAGCCCTACTAATCTTGTAATATCTATATAAACTGCAGTGTCTGAGTCCAATGTTATTTTGAATGACCCTAATCCACCACATTACATTTAAACATGGGTTAGGTATGCAGCAGTAGAGGTTTTAGACTGTGGCTTACTGTGGCTTAATTAGGTCAATGTGATTTTCTGACATTTTCAAAGTCACTGACCTGGGACAGTGAACCACAGTGGGTTGAACGCCTACTCAAAGCGAGGCTTCTCAGACGTCATGCGATTTAATCAGTTGAAATGGTCAGATACTGTACTGTCTCCTCTTGGTTATGTTGTAGACTGGCTCTCGCTCCTCTAACTCAATTTATTTAGCACATAGAAATATATTTTAAAAAGCGGCCTGTTTTTAAGCCCTCTTGATATACAGTAGATTTTATACTTGAATTTGGACTGTTGATTATTGAGCGTAATGCTTTGGACACAGTAGCTGAAAAAATACAATATAACACAATTCTTAAAGGGCCCATATTACTCTATTTTCATATCTATGTTATAATCTTTCCTTATCACAAACATACCTGGAGTTGTTTTGTTTCATACACATATGTTTAACACACAAATCCTGCATATTTAGGCTGAGTTCTTCTCTCAAACTAAAAACACTCTGTTCCACCTTGTGTCATGTTGTAATACAGGAAGCGTCTCACTGTGTTTTTAAACTCCACACACCTTCACTAGAATCATTGCCTATCTTTACTGATCTAAAGGTAAAAGGAAGCCGTTAACTTGAAAACTACCTGTTCATGACATCACAAGGTGGAACAGAGCATTTTGAGCTTTGGAGATGTAGACAGATTTAACAAACCAGGATTACTTGAACATGTGTGAATGAAACAAAACACAAGTCTAGGTTTGTTTTCAGTGAGGTAACAGCATTCTAACATGGCCTAAAGCTCTCAAGAGTCAATTTTGTATAATATAGAACAAATCGAATAGTATTAATAAATTAAAGTTCTAATTGTGGAATAAATTGTGTAAAATTACTAAGATAATAAAAAATATTCCTTCAAGAAAACCTCCATGCTTGTCTACAGTAGTCCTTCAGCTAACCAAACACCAATCACCACGTCACTCTTGATACAAACTGCTCTGTTTTGCCAACACATTTTTGTCAGGATAATCTCAGCTGCTGAGTCAATCAATCCTATAATTGTGTTTAGTCAACACAAACTCAGACTGTGAGATCTCAATACAGAGAAATATAAATAATCTGATCTTGTGAAAAAGCTGACAGTAAAATTGACTAACAGCTGACCAGTGTCCCTATGTAAAATATGTACCCTTATGTGAAACAGTCCTTATTAAGTCTTTTTGTATATTAATGCTGTATATTAGCTTCCCCATTCAAAAGTATGTCATTCCGTTTAAAACTGACCTCCCTCTGTATTCCAAAAACATATTTTTATTTCATACATGCTTATGGCTCTTTGTGTATTTGTAGTCTTTGTACTTTCTTCATTGTGAGGTTATAAAGTTATATCCTATTACTCTATACATATGATCTGCATGTGTCTCAAGTAACGTGTGTATTTGATATATTTCCACATTTTCAGGTTTTTTGCCCTGACCTCACTACGTCTGCTGTTCCTCGTTGCTTCTGGTCTGGCTTTGGCTGTTTTCGTCGACACCTGGAGGACTAAGATTTGGCCGGAGATTAGAGGTGGGTGCATTTTCAACAACACATGTACTTTGGACTTTGGAGTTGTATTTTGCATCAATTTGTTTTCTGCATAATGAGCTAAGTACTATTTAAAAAAACACAACTAAATATAATTCCTTCCTATTATTATAGAATTTTGTGTGGGTTGTTTTGTGTATATTTTTCTTAGCTGTTCTATGTGATTGGTCTGTGGATTGGTTTGTCACAGTGATGCTAAATAAAAGGCGTGAAACAGTATTTGATTTTTAATACATTGTTGTTTTTGCAGTGAAAAAGATGGAGGAGTCAGAAAGGTACGTTGCAAACCCATCTACTCTTCTACTTGGATTGATCTGCAAAGTCCTGTCTGCTTCTGATATAGGGCGGCACAATATGAGATAAAGATGTGATATACGATATTTTGTAATACGATAATGTTTTCACATGTTTAGCAAAATTTAAACAAGCCACGATGTACTGATCAAATCTCAAAACAAAAATTTATACCAAGACCAAACAGGACTAAGCAGGATTTGATAACATTCTTTTTTTTTTTTTTTTTTACATTTTAGATACTTCCTATGATATGAACAACTCTGTGTGCATGGATTTCAGAATTTTGAACCTTCTGCCATGGCAATTACCATTTCAAAACTAAATATTGTATCACTTGAATGGTGAAATGTCAAAATGTTGCCACGAAACAAGTATCCTGTGAATGCAAATTTTCTTGTAATATTGATGTTTTGTGCTTTGTTGTACCGCCCTGATCTGATTGTTGATGTGTTTGTGTGTGCTTGTAGCTGGGGTTTGGTTCAGCCTGGGATCCTGAGTGTCCCGGAGCTGTGTCACCACATCGCAGAGGCCTGGGTCAGTGGAGCAGTCCTCACATCCAGCATGCTCCAATACAAACGACTCAACCCTGGAAAAGTAAGGACAATACAAAACACTCAAAATAATGTGTTTTCCCCAGCAGACCTAATTCTATTGATGCCCCAGTTTGAATAATTTAAAAGTAACCTTTTATCACTGAACACGCCTGTCTGACCCAGAAATGTCTACTATTTATTTTCGGTTGGCCGTAAATGTTTACTAATAGAAAACGTGATTAGTATTCATGAGTTTCTGTTCCTGTTATATTCAACCTTTTGAGGATTTCCCCTTTCAAAAGATATAATATTTGTTTTCACATTGTTAATCGCTATGACAGTTTCCCATCATTCTGAATTCCATGGATACTTAAAAGAAGGATAGAATAGTAATAGACTGTTAGTAGTTATGGTCCAACTCAAATTTCATCATTTATCTGACTGTATTGTATTTCCCATTGTTCAGTTCTGCCTCCTCACCTGCAGTATCTTCTCCTGCCTGGCTGTGATTGGACGTTGCATCCCAGGAGTGATGCTGTCCTACTCTGCCGGTCAGTCCCAGCGGTTTAAACTGTCCCACTCCTTTATAAAGTAAATATCAGCTGGAAATCCTACCTGTCTGGTCCTGTTTAAAGATGCATGCAAACTGAAACTGGATCAACAAGGCCCCAGTACAGAGAGAGAAAGAGAGAGGGAGAGGTGATTAAAGCAGGGATGTTACCACTGACGGGGAAAAAAGAAGCCGGCTCAGATCTTGGCAGGTCAAGCAGACATGGAGCTAATCTCTTAACCTACTACCAGCAGTACAGACAGGAGCCCGGCCAAAGCTCTCCACTCTGACCCCTAAAGCCACCAGCTGCTTGGACTCAGCCTTTTACTCTCTCTAGGGTTACTCGCTGAATACTTGAAAGTCATAATAAGCATGAGACTGTACTGTAGAGAAAACTTTTGACAAATGTAAAAAAAAAAATATATATATATATATATATATTTCCACAGAATCTGTAATGGGGATTGCTAGGGCTTGGTACTGTTTAAAGGTACACAGAATAAAAAGATTTGTGTACTACTGGTTTTGTCAGTCTAGGTGATGATTAATACAGGAACAAGAACCGGTACTGAAAATCATCATTCAAATACTGGTAAAACATTGAAAGGCACCCGGCCCTAGAGCTTGCAAACATGAACCATAAAATGAATGTTTTTTTCAGGCAAGTTTGGTAAAAAATCAAACAAAAAAAAAAACAGCAGTGTACTAGTGTAAGGCTTAGTACAAATTTAAGTTGTTCAAATCACAATGTGTTACTATAACGATAACTAGGAATTTGTTTTGATGTCAGATATTCTAGATTATACATGCACAATAGGGGTTAATTATTTGAGTAAATATCTGTATTTTCCTCTGTAGTGTGGGCGACTCTCCTGGCCCCTTTGGCGGCCTATCACCGGCTGTTTCAGCATGTGTGCGTGAAGCTGGAGCCAGTCCTGCAGCGTCTGGACTTCAGTGTGAAGGGATACATGATGTCAAAGCCCATCGATAACCAGTGTAAGTCAACACACTCTTCTAGCGTCAATGCTAATGGCCCTCATGTTCTCAGTATGAAATAAAACTCCTTTTGCTTTGTGCAGTTTTACGGAGGCCCATTCGAGGAGTAGCCTCAGGAGAAGGCAGTGACAGTGAGGAGGAGCTGGCTGCGTTTTGTCCAACTGTAAGTAAAAAAAGAAACACATTTTACAAAAATACAAGATCTTCAGACACTACCACTATAGTAGAAGGAAGCAAAATCCCCTGATGGTTGTAATCTGTAACGCTCTAGTGGTATCTGTTATGAGAATAGTTTTCTGTCATGGTTCACATGATACACTTTGCTGGTCACGCGCTGCATTATTTTTGTCTCAGTGCAGAGCTTCAAATGTAAGAAGTCTCATACAAATATAATCCCAGCAGAACTGTCACATGCCTATTCATATTTTGTTAATGCATTCAATTCTTTATTCTTGTAGTTTGATGAAGCGGTTGTTGCAAAGGAACTTGCCCTGACAGACTCTGAGCACTCGGATGCTGAGGTGTCGTACACAGAGAACGGGACGTTTAACCTCTCTCGTGGGCAGACCCCGCTCACAGAGGGCTCCGAAGGTAAATCTCTGGAGGAGGAGGAGAAGTTGTGAGAGTGACTCATTATTAACTGTTTTGTTTCATTTGAACAGACCTTGACCGCCATAGTGATGCAGAGGAGTCCTTTGCACAGGACCTTCCAGACTTCCCGTCCATAAACCCTGATGCCACCCTCATGGATGACGATGACGACACGAGTATCGGGCTGCCCAGCCTGGGCCCCTCTGGGCTGGGCGCTCACCGCCCCTCAGTGCTGGATGTGGAAGAGCAGCTGGACTCTGAGGAGGAGCTGGACTCTCTGCCCATGACCTCTGACCTCACCGGGGAGCTGGCTGGAGTCCTTGCCAGTAACATGATCCAAGCGGCTCTGGCTGGGGCCTTGCAGCCACGGGCCCCCGTGCAGCGCAGAGAGGGCCCTCCTAAAGCAGGGGCCCATCGGAGCTACCGCAAACAGTCCAGCTCTGAGCTGGACACAGACTGGGACCCCGAGGACTTTGAGATGCTGGATCAGTCTGAACTGAACCAGATGGATCCTCTGGGGGGAGGAGGGAGTAAAAGAGGAGAGGGTCAGGGCTCTACCTTCTTGTCCAGTCTGCTTGGCAAACCTCAGTAATGTGTGTAGTGAGAGAGTATGTGAAGAATGAGTTATGAATGTGATTTTATGATCCCTGCGTCTGATCAGTTATCACTGTGAAATATGTTTTAGTTCTGGTTTTGCTAAAGAAGGTCTTTCTCCAGATCATTTCCTTTGTAGGCTGAGCAATAGGACAATGGCAGACCAGCATCTCTGAGCCTTGGAGGAGTCACATGGTTTTTGGCTCCCCTCAAATCCACCTTTTACTGTGCCGTCCAGACGGCTTCACAGGGACCAAATGTGACATTCCTTTGGCTGAGCTTAACCCAGCGCTGTTACATGTGTTGTGGTCATATTAAAGCTGGACTTGATAACAGTGAAAGAGGGGTTTGTATTGTGAAACCAGATTGCCATTTCACTGGAGTGTGGTTTATGAGTAATTTATGGCAGGAGTACAGAGAGATGATTGATCACTTATCTGAAGCTGTCCTGTTTTGAAAGACTTTGTTCTATTTCATCCCTCCTGACCACCAGGAACGGTCTGGCGGCCACACGGGATTCATAGAACTGTAGTTACAGACGTAACTCGTTTTCAGTGTGGTTTCTGTTTGCTCCCTTACATAGAAAAATCTATATTGTTAGAAATATTATCAAAAATATTTTTGACCCAATCCCTGCTGAAAACTTTGCCGGATGTTGTATTAACACGTGTGCCCGAGGGGGACGTTTGCTTTGTTTGAGTCTGTAAGGATTTTAGTATTTCTATATACTTTCCCTTTAATACCGGCCTTTATGGCATTTTACTCTTTTATGCAAGTTGTGTTGCCACTTTCCTCAGTAGCTGACATTATGTTGAAGTTGTATTGTTACTACTGCTGGTATCTATTGGGGAAACCTGTTTACATCTAAATTAGACAAAATGTTTCATCTTTAAGTTATTTTGAAGGACAAGTTGTGTCAGTGAGATTTAACAGCACTTTTAAACTCAGTGAAAAGGAGAGATTGACAATAAATTGATAATCTAAAATACATTTCAATCAATAGTTTGAAAGATTTAGCACAAAAAATCAGGCAATTATTACAAAATTAAAAGAGTTTGTTTTTGAGAGGACTACTTCTCTTCTATGGGATCTGTTTGACAATGTGACAGTAGTTTTTCTTCTACCTGGTTTTGATATGTTTGATGTGCAAATTATATTCAATAAAAAAACTTTGCTATTAAATTATCTGAATTGCTCTGTTTTATTTAGAATATAATTTATTTTATTAGTCATTCTAAAGATAAGAAGTCTCACTTTGAGCATTTTCCGAGTGATCATAAGAGTGTTGTGTTTCCGGAGACGATCTTTGTTGTGACGCACATCTCCCGCGAAACTTGTTTGAGGAAGAAGCACGAAGAGGTTTGGCGATGAGTAAAAAGGACAGTGGTACGTTTAAACTTCATTATTTACCGTATAGTTGAGAGTTCATGTGGTGTGTGGATGAATGTGGCATGTGTAACTCATGGATCACGATATTGTCATTGAAAGTTTGCGGAGCTAGCTGCAGATGCTAAACCCACAGTAAACAACCTGGGATCAGGACAAGAAACTGTCTCAAACACACGGCAGCGTACAACTGCCACATCTTTACTTAAATAAAACTCAACAGTATCACGTTTTAATGTGATATTATCAAGAAATGGAAATATGGGAGACTGGTTGGCTGAGTCTCTTTACGCACAGATTGAAGTGCTTGCCCAGAGTCTGCGTAATAGTCTGTAATATTAGGCCGATACCGGGTACTGCGCAAAGATAAAGCCGCAAATAGATGAAGGGATCCGAGCATGAAACTGTGGATAGGCTGTGAGCTAGGCTGCTCCTCTCTGAGCCCAAGTTGTCAGAAGCAGAGGTGATCACTCCCTGGGGCTGACAGAACGCCGCTGTCTCTTTGGCTTTGCGAGGCTCGCCCTCACCGGCTCATTCATAGTGATATTTTCATAATCCCAGGTGCATCTGTCATCCTTGCCTATCTGAATGAGAAGAACAGGCCTTACAGTGCGCAGGATGTCTTTTGTAATCTACAGAAACAACATGGTCTTGGCAAAACAGTAAGTGTAAATACCATGTGTAGTGTTAAGTTAAACCCCTGACTGCACTGTATCAAAATATAAATCATGTTTTAGGCCGTGGTCAAAGCCATGGAGATGCTTGCTATTGAAGGGAAGATTAAAGAGAAAGTTTATGGTAAACAAAAGATCTATTTTGCAGATCAGGTGAGTCTTTGTCCCTTAAAACTAAGAAAACCTAACCTGTACTAAATGGTTTGTTAATATATTCATGTTTATTTTTGAAAGGGCCAATTCAAAGATGTGAGTGATGACGATCTAAAGGAGATGGACAGTCAGATCTCAAAGCTCAACGCAGAGCTGCAGACACTCACACAAAACTGCAGACAGCTAGACTCAGGTAGTCTGCATAAGTTCACAAAGATCTATTGAATGCTGAAGACCTGAAAATCACAGGTTGGTACGTTTCAATTACAGAGCTAAAGGAACTGAACAACTCTTTGACAACCGAGGAAATGACCCAAGAGATAAAACAGCTGAAAGAAGAGTGTTCAGGATTCAAAACCAGACTGGACAAGATAAAATCGGCTAAAAACCATATCACGCCTGAAGAGAAGGAAAAGGTAAGAAGTCCATTTAAAACATGATTTGTCTTACTTGTAATTTTCTGTATTAAATCAATTATTGCTCATATTTGCAGGTTTACAAAGAGCGAAATCTGTATGTCAAAGAGTGGAAGAAGAGGAAGAGACTGGTAATGTACTGGCAGTTTTTTTTAAAATGGCCGACGCTGAATCCGCACATAACACTTCTGTTTTTTGGGGGTTTTTTAGGCGTCTGATATGATGAATTCAATTCTGGAGGGGTATCCAAAGAGCAAAAAAGAGTTTCTGGTCAGTGGGAAAATAATTTCACGTTGGCACTGCTGACTTCACTCATGTTGAGCCTGTCTTGTTTTTGCAGGAAGAAGTTGGTGTGGAGACAGATGAAGATTATAAAGTCACCATCCCAAATATTTAAAAGACTGGTGTTAATACAGTGTTCGAGCCTACTATTTTTGGTATTTTTTAGTAAAGTTATAGTTTCTGTATTGATGTACATGTTTCTTGTTGAATATAATTTAAACATTGTCCAAAGTCTATACATTATACAGTCTTTTTTTATGAGTTATATGTTTGTATGTTGATCCTGGGCAAGTTGTAACCATCTCAAGTTCTTGGTTTCTTATTACTGATCTTATTTTAAGCATATTAAACTTATTTTTATTTTACACAAGACATACAAGTAAACCGTAAATAGGGCAAAAAGAAGAGCAGGCTTTTGGTTTGTATAAAACATGTATTTGAATAATTAGGGCAGTTCCAGTGATCAAGGCCACAAGTAGCTTATAAAGTAAAACTGTGGCTAAACCCCACAGTGTCTCACCCACTTTCAGCTGAACAATAGTGAATAACATGATGCATAAAAGGCTTTGCTTGTCAAGATTGCAACTGAATGACCTCCAAACAGGTTTAAAGTGATATTTGCACTGAAATAAAGTAGTGTGATGAGAAGTACCTGTATGGTACATGAACTACAAATTTAAATTAAGACAATGACGTCATCAGTCTACTTCTAGATCCAGTGGAATTCCAGCTTCTTTCACTACAACGGCGTTTGGATTTAATAAAAAAGTGAGTGAACTTTCATTACACACTTTTATATTAAAATCATCAATGCCCAAATTAAAACTGTAATACGTTTGACAATAAAAATATAAATGTGGGATTTTTTTTTTTTTTTTTTTAAATATAGAGGAAAGCTAAAGTTCCCCATTTCTTCTTCGGACCCAAACAAGTTGTGATGACGTCGCACTTAAGTCATGGATCTATTAAAATATTAACTGGCACAACTGAGAACAGAGCAAGAACATCCCTTGTACTTGGGCATGAAGATTAAAATACTGTAGAATACAAACAATAAAAAGCAACATGAGGATATGCCCCTGTGGCGGGTTGAGGTATTGCAGCCTGGGTCACAGCTAAGCTGCAGTGAATGAATAATACTAAAGGTGTAACCCAAGGTCGGTAAAGGCTTTCAACCTGTCCCAGAAGGCCAGAGAAAGTACAAAGTCCGAGTGGAAAAGTTCACAGTGCACTGGATCAATAAAGCTGTCCGTTAAGCTGCCGGAGGACGCCAACCACAAACTCCCTCAGGGTCTAAAACACGCACACACAAAAATAATACATTTATTTTCACAAAAAGACATAGATGTAACTGATAACTGGAACACACAAGCAATAATTTTCTAATCAATAAGTTGTTTTTTCTTCGCAACATAATTTTGACCCAGGTTAAGCTTAAGTGGTGATCTTTATACTTACAGGTGAGACATAATAGATTCCTCCTCAAAAACATTCAATTTGCATGTTTCCTGTGCCACTTTGATGTAATTACTGTTTTGTCTGAGTCATGAAACTACTTTTCTCAGCACATGGCATGTTTTGGAGCCTGTGTATAGTCCAGAAAGCAATTATATGAATAAACTCATTATTTAAAGGGGAACATATGCTACCAGAAGGCTTACAGATGTTGTGGAAAATTACAAATTGTTTCTTCCATTTCGTTTTAATAATACAGATGTTTTGGCTATGAAACTGCCTTTTGTCTTATTTTAATAGCCCCAATTTTTCCCATTAACCGTCGTAGCCCTACTCTCTGGTCTTTACTCACCTGAGGCTTGCAGTGCTCCTCGATCCAGCTGAACACGCAGGCCGACAGCTCCTGGAAGCTGTTGACAGACACCGAGCTGCTGAACGACTGGAACAGACAGTCCATGATGTTCTGAAAGATGTTAAACTTCACTTGGTCCGACACTTGATCCTGTCCCTGCTGTGGGTTGTTCTGGTGGGCCTTCACTATGTGCTCGTAATTCCTGTTTATGGAAAGAGATTATGGTGAAAAAAAAGGTTAAAATACCAATACAAAATATGTTCCAATATAACTTTCGGATAATTATTTAGTTTTGAATTCTTGGAAAACTTTTCATCATATCATCATTGATCATTGATTGATCATTAAGAACATCTCACACAAGTGCAGTTGTTTTGAGCCAAAAGCAAACTCTACAAGAACTCAATATGAAGGCATTATTTTACAGTATTGATAATCATAATAAATACAAACATTATTATAATACAGGGCCTGGCATTTTCTTCATTGTTTTAACACATTTCACAATGGCTATAAACAAACCTATACTTGTGCATGATTACATGTATTTATTTATTTTGTATGTTCAACAGATGAATGTGGATCTATGAGGAATAACTCTTTTGTTAGTTTTTGTAGTTTTAACATTATTTTACAGTTGGAGAGAACCATACAAAGCTAGAAATCACTTTTTTGCAAGTGTTCTGACCCAGTTGTAAAGTGGCAGTCTTTACAATTTGGGCTTTGCCAAATTAGTTCAAATCCCTACATCCCATTTGTCCTATTTGTATCCAGTGGTGGAAGAAATACTCAGTTTTGTTACTCAAATAAAAGTACAGATACCAGAACTAAAACAATACTCAAAAGTAAAAGTATCATATAAGAAAATCAACTTAAGTAAAATGATCATAAGTAAAAATGTACTTAAAGAATAAGATGTTGAGATCTTGTAAGGCTTCTAATGTAGTGATTTTGATAAACATTTGTGCAGAGTTTTGTTCAAGAAAAACAACTGAATTGATTGTTTTTCCCTAGCTGTTTTTATGTGCTATGAACGTGTTAAAAATAAACCCCTCAGCCTTTTCAGCAGATCTCAAACAAAAATAAATACTTTTACTTTTCAGTCCTGTTCAAAAGGTAGTGGAGTAAAAGTAATTAATAACCACTTTAACACTTTATAAGTAAAATAGATACCCTAAAATATGTTCTTAAATACATTACTTCACTGCTCTTACTTCGTTACTTTCCACCACTGCTTATAACGTGTAACCCCTCACTAACAGGTGCCTTATCGGACTAGGCAAGTTTATTACACTCTTTTCAGTCTTACGTTTTCATAATCTTTAGCGCCATGACTTCTTTCCTGAGCAATGACACTTCCTCCTCTTGCTTCTTCTTTTCTTTGTGGAGAAAATGGATGTAGTCAATCGCTGTGAAGGACCAAACATAAAGAAATGAGTCAGCCGTGCTGTGCCCCCACACAATCACATGCAAATCACACCTATTTGAACACAAAAGGCCAACGCTTTAAATATATTAAACCTCTTACTTTTCTGCAGTATTGTAGCTTTGCTGATTTTCTGTGCACCCACTGCAAACTCAGACTGCTGCTGACAGGTGGGCACTATGGACTGCAGGTCATCATAGCCTTTCTATAGTTAAAAGAACACTGTATTAGTCACACAATATCAAAAAGAGGACTTCTAAATATAAAATTACAATAGACTAGCCTTTATAGCGTCTCGTCTCTTCTGTTCAGCCTGTGTGTGTGCTTGTCTCCGCCGGTCTTTGTACGAGTCTTTATAAGACGTCTCATGTCTGTAGTCGCTGTCTTCATCATCTGCAAAACAAACAAAACAGCTGTTTACACTTGAAATATTATGACATTAATAATAATATTGTATTGGATTTATATGGAGCCTTTCAAGACACCTCAAGAGCTTTACATGCATTATTTATTTACTCCGTATATGGTGGTGGTGAGAAGCTTCTTTTGAATTATAGCCACAGCTGCTCTGGGGCAAACTGACAGAGGCAAGAATGTCAATCTGCGCCATCGGCCTTCTGACCACCACAAACATGCACGCACACATCACTTTCATACTAGGCAATGTGGCTGAAGTGTCTTGCCTAATGACACAACAGCAGTTTGCCAACGAGGCCGGGCCTTTCTTAGCTTCCGACAGGCAGTGACAAGCAGGTATGGCCCTATTAAATTAGTATGATGCTTACTTATTGTTATTGTTGTCCCTGATATGTGGTTTAATATTTCCTTTTGTATAGATGAGGAAAAATTACCACATTATAATTTACACTATCCCATATTACCACTACCTTACAAGCAAAAGGGACATAAGACCGTAAGCCCATTATCAAGAATTAACTACTCCCTGAGATGTACGACTTTTAAGAAATCAAATTTTGCCTTAAGACAAATGTGCGTTTTTATATTAGCTTAATCCTTTCATTGTTAAATAATTTTACCAGTATTAATACAGTATAACATAACTAACATCTCATCCTGTCCAACGCAACCCACCCAGCAGAAAAATACACGACATAAGTGGCTTATGAGTAATCTACCTGTATTTGGTACTGAGGAGGCACTTGTGGAGCCGATGCTGTTAGCCCTGGAAACAACCGGGTCTTTTCTCACTGTTTCAGAAAAGAAACCTACAAAACAACACATTTAAAAGTTTAATTTAGCTGAGAAACACAATATTTAGCCATATATATTTTAAACACTCACTGTGGTCAAACCCTCCATCGCTGAAGGCATCGTCAGTCTGCTGAGCCATCACCGCAGTCAGAGGAGAAAAAGAGCAGAAAAAGGCTGAGAGGAGCATTAACAAGGGAAAGTGTGCTGCCCTAAATTCAGTGACAAAGGAGCGATAACCTGCAGCCTGACCGAGCCGCCCCCCGCTGAGCCCTGCCCTCAATCCCCCCATCCAAGCACTGCACCTGTAAATTAGCCTGTAATCACCGATATGCCACTCTTTATCACCAGGACTACACTGTGTGGGTTGTAATGAGCACAACGGATCTATTGTAAACAAAGTGAAATTTAAAGAAAACCCATTTTCATAAATATAGTTGAATCTAGATATTAGCAGAAATACATATCTCTATTTTATTGTGACCTTATTCAGAGAGGTGAAGACTGTTTTATGCATTTAGTTACAGAATACCTGCATTCATATAGTTGTAACATAATGGTCCAATCAGAGTACAGTATTCAGAATAGTTTTACATTGAGTTGCCTGAAAATATCTTGGTTGAGGGCCATTAAATGAAACATATCACATTATACCCTTGTTTAAACTGCAGGTTTTGTTTTCTTTTTAAAATTTGAATTTGCATTTTAATTATAAACCCTCTGTATTCTAATGTTGCAAACCACGAAAACAACTATTTCGAAATGATTTTATACAATTTGTAAGACTATAAGATGGATCAGCTCACTATCCCTGGCATTTAAGACAGAACTACTAAAAAACATCCAAAACTGCTGTAAATAATGCTAGACTTAAATGTACACTATGACTATAACTTTTCTGCTACATGCTCCAGGTCTCCACGGAGATGTTATTACTTGGAATGAAATGTTCCACTGTATAGCATTTAACCAATTTATTGTAATTACAGGTGTTTATATAATCTTGAACAAATAATTTCAAAACCATGCATTTGTACTGTTACTATGAGCAAAGATGGCTCTCCACAGACCTGACCTGTAACTTAACCTGTTACTTGACCTGTTATCATCAGGTGCTAATGTTTTGAGACCATGGAGATGGATAAGACAAATGCCTTACAGTGGATCATTTTAGGCTATAGCTTTGGAAACAAGCAAATGTCAAACCCTACCCCAGAAAACTTACTTAGTGAATCTTTAAATGGACATGATCATGAAAAGTCACTGTGCATCTGAGTCAATGTAATTACAGATAAATGAGTCCAAATAAGAGGGCAAAAACATGTTTTCTCAGGCATTATCTTAGCAGCACTGTCATAGGTACTTTCAAGCATAAAAAGCTATTCGTATTACAGAAGCGTATCTAGTAAAACCTGATCTTCATGTAACCATAAACTACCACGTTTAAGCATGACAGTTACAGTTATACAAGAACATATCATGACCTGCAATAAACCTTTCCCTCTATTATTAATTTCCCAGAGTAGCCCACATGACACGAGAGTTGTTTCCTTATTTTTGTACATGTGACTCAGTGCTGTTTTATTGCACATGCACACCTGACACACAAATGCACACACTTTCAGAACGTGACACACTCAAAACTGTTTGCAATTAACCGATAGATGCACGAAGTTGTTGATTTTTCCAGCAAACTTTCATTTCTTTTCATAATACATCGTTAGCTTATCTCATCCATCTCACCTAGCCCATGTTAGCTTTGGGGCTAACTAAGCTAAAGCTCCTTTGTGTTAGCTTAAGTTTCAGTCAAATGAAGAAAAAACTATAACTGACATTAATCCTCACTTTTTTCCTTAGATGTACGAAGCGGCTTAACTAAAATACCAGTGTTATTTCGCATTAAGGTCACTTTACTTACTTTCCAGTGGTCTTCAGGCGACGTTGTAGGATCCGTCATCTTAAAAAATAAGACCTCTGCTGCCTTCACGGGCGTCATGGAAACGTATAACCAACTTGTAACTGCAGTATAACTAACTATAACTTACGCAATAATTATACATATTGCAAAACAGACAAAGATATCTTTAGAATATGGCGCGTGTATATCGTTAAAAGTAATTGTTTATTTATATATTAAGGTAAAAACATAAAGGAACTCGGTTAAAACCAAAACTATAACAACAATACGTGAAAGCAGCACAATTGTACAGTTTGTAGTGACATGGTTTAGCCACAGGGAGGCGCTCCGGTACAGTGATTTGTTTGTTCACTGTTCAGGAGCAGATGTGATTTGATTTGAAAACAACGGGCCAAATATTTAACTTTTTTAAATTTAATTAATTTTTTTAAATTTATTTTTTTAGTTTTTATTTAGCATTTTTCTTGAACTATATTTTCTAAACAAAGAAGTCATTGTTAGTGTAAATTACTATTAGGGCATGATTATTTCAATAGGATTTTCTATAACAGCTTATCATTGAAGCCTTGTTTTATATATTCATACACTTTTATATATTGTCATCATATATTTTTCATGACCAATGCATATTAGATCAAATACAACAACCACATTCATGGGTTTCAGCTTCCTGTTTATTAGTGAAAATTAGGGGACATTTTCCTATGCAAAAGATATATTATATTTTGTTATATTTTCTGTTGAATTGTGAATTGCTATAGCAGTGGCATTAGATTTTTTTTCCACACTGAAACCCATGGATAGGACATCGAAGTGGGTGTCAGCAGTGCCTCCTCTGTGTCCTCCGCCCTGCAGGTTGCTGCTGCTGCTGCTGCTGGTGTTTTGTGACAGGAAGTTGCTCTTCTGCTTTTGAACGGCTGTGGTTTCTGTCTCTGTTGCACAGTGTGACACACTCCCCTCGCCTTCCTCTCACACATCAACTTTGAGCTCTAAAAGTCACTGGATGAGTTCTTGGTCAACCAGAGAACATGCAGTAAGACAGGCAGCATCATCATCATCTAACAAGATTTTTTTTACTCAGCTATAAAAAGGTGGATTTGTGGATTATTAACATGAAATTATACCTTATTTTGTATTTGCAAGGCTAATTTCAGGACTAAAATGTAACTTAAAGCTTGTATTGAAGTTCGGACAACTTGTTTTGGTATTCTTGGAGTGACTCAGATTTGGAGCACGTAGATTTCTCTGTCGCAGTGTAGGTGAAAATCTTTCCCCCTGGATTACTTCTGGAGATTAGTGATGGGGAATGCGGCGGGGGGGAGCGCGGAGGACCCATCAGAGAGGCGAGAGGCCCGGAGCTCTGTGGGGGGGTCCAGCACAGGGATGGGAGACTCCACGCTGACCCTGCAGAAGAAGCAGCCGCCTCCTCCCAAACTGCCCATGCCTCCCGAAGAGGAGCTGCAAGAGAGGTTCAATATGGTGCTGGTGAGTAACAAGACAGTGAACTAAGGACAAAAAGTTAGGATATTATGAACTTTGATGGCTTAAGCATACTCTAACACATGAATAACTCAAATAAACTTTACTTCTTAGGAATACTTTTGCCTATTTTGGTAAAACATTCCTCTGACTTAAAAAGGCTACACATATTTCACTAATCCACCTACGTTTTGTTCCAATGACAATTTTAACTATGCACGTTTTCTGTGAAGGATCTGCCACCTGCTTGTCTCCATGAGATGCTTTTCCTTTGACTGAAATGTTCCACAGTATGGCATTAAACATGATTGTGCATTGTGTACTCAATTGCTACTGTTTTTATTGCTCAAAAATACCTTGCAAAACATGTTTTTTTTTCTCTGAGAGGGAGTGCCATATCTGATCTGTAACTTGGCTTGGTGGCGTCACCTTGTCTCCATGGAGATAGATGACTTTAATGCCATCCTGTGAAACATTCCAGGTAATAACATCTCAAAATAAACAAGCAAGAAAGGTTACATAGTGCAGGTTTGTGTACACTTATTTAACTCATCCACCTACACCTGATTGTGCATGTGCCAGTCTTTATTTCAAGGCTGTAAGTTTCTTGCCAAACGAGGGATGTGAAGGCACTTTTAAAGCTATGAAATCCTAATACTGGTAGTCTAAAACACTGATTTGCAAATAAAGTAAGAATTTTTATGTTGTAGGCCAATTAAGAACAAAAGAACACACATATATACACTGAAACATGCACTGGACTGAATGCTTTGAAGTTCAAATCAGACTGGCCTTTGTAAGTGTCCTGACTCATCCAAGTCTGTCACAAATAACTTAATGACAGATTTACAGCGACACGTGTCAGAGGAAACACACAACACACCTCAGGCATCACAACCACGTTAAACCACGAGAGCACTTTGCGTTTTTTACGAGCTGTTCTTTACATTTCATGCTCAGCGATTAGTGCAGCTGGGCCCAAGGGGAAGTTGAGCAACACGTTTCTATGTCAGACACCATAAGACCGGAAAGAAAACATGTCACCATATTTTCATCACTGAAGCGTTAGCAAATTAATTGGTCTAAGAATTTTTGAGGGTTTGTAAACATTTGATGCAGGAGTGCAGGATGCTGTAAAAAAAAAATAAAAATCAAACATATGGGCAATAGATCATTTTTGAAAGATGCATCTATTCATATTAGCCTGACAATGTAATCATAGAGTACTTATAGTGTTTTTGTGTTCAAATTAAATTGTCTAAACCATCTTAAAACAGGCAGTCGGCCAGGACTTAATCACCATCAAACTAAACTAATAAAATATTTTGTGAATGGCAAAATAGTATAGCCAGACTTTTCTGATGACAACTTTTGAAATCTGTGGATATTCCCTTTTTTGGCTGCAGAAAACCATTAATATACAGTTTAAATAAAGTTTTCTAAAATGCCACTTATCAAAACATGACTTAACTTCCCTTTGAATAAAGCTGACATGTAACTTAAACTTGGTGTAGTTTTCTTCACACTGGGGTTTTAGATTTTGTTTTTTATGTTAAAAAGAAGTGGGAAGTGGACTTCCTTCTCCATTTTGACAGCGTTTCTAAACTTGGTGCCATTATGTGTGTCACTGTGGGCGGCCAGACAAACGCTTTTTATTCCTTTTTGAAACCTAAAATTGCACCACATCCACCGCTATGAGACCCCTCCCTGCCCACACCCTCCCTGCCCACACCCTCGCCGCCCCCACCCTCGCCCCCTCCGAGGACAAGGCGAGGGCTTTAACGCTAAGCTAACGGGCCGTTTCCGCTGCTCTCTCTGTGTATTGTGCTAGAAGGCCACACCCTTGTTGATCTGTCACCTGTGCAGTGGTGGAAGAAGTACTCAGTTTCGTTATTTGTGTAAAAGTACAGATACTGGAGCAAAAGTATGACATGAAAAAAATCTGCTGAAGTAAAAGTATTAAAGTACATAGTAGCATATATATTGAGATCTAATAAGGCTTCAAATGTAGTGATTTTGAGAAAAGATTTGTGCTGAATTCAACCAGAAACAAATTAATCTTTTTTTTCATTTATATATTTTTATTTCTTAAAAAAAAAAAAAAAAACTCACAAAAGAACCCAAAACAAAAAAAAACAAAAAAAAAAAAAAAAAAAAAAAAAAGCACCTCAGCCTTTTCAGCAGGTCTCAAACTATAATAATAAAAAAAAAAAACACTTTTACTTTTCCGTCCTGTTCAAAAATGTAGTGGAGCAGAAAGTACAAATACCTGTTCTCAAATGTAGCGAAGTAAAAGTAAAAAGTATCCACTATTAAAATGTACTTAAGTAAAGCACATATACCTAAAATGTATTCTTAAGTACAGTACTACTACTTTCAGTTTGTTATGTTCCACCTCTGCACCTGAGTATTGGTTTTAGTAAGATGAAAACCTAGGACTGGCGCCAATTTAAGACAAAACATCCTTCTTTTGGAGTGCAAGAAATCAGCAAAATATTCTGCTTAACAGGAAGCTGAGACTCGTATCTATGTGTGAACTAAAAACAGAGTAGATTTTGAAATAGTCCCTCAAATGTGTTAATTCATTCAAAATAATATCTAATATATAATATCTAAAAGTGTAAATAATCCATAATTTGTCTGGCCTGTCCACGAAGCTGTTTTGTTGGTTTTCTACTGCTACAATCAAGAAGCCCTTCTAATAACTGATTAAACTGGTGCATTACGCTACCTGGCAACAACAATGACTTCAAATACATAAACACAAGACAGTTATGCTTCCTGTATGTACTCTTGTACTTTTTAATGAAAGTGATCCTGTGGTCTGACTGACATGGGCCTGGCACAGTGTGTAGTATCAGCGCAGTGACGTGCAGTGGTTTGTTTCTCCTGACAAAAGCCTCGTGCCCCACACACTTTCAGTCTGAGCAAAGGTCACGACTAATCACAAAAGATGGAAGCATTTCAAAATGAGCAACAATGAAAAGTCCCCAGATAAACTCATGCAGATAAGATTTTGTAGTAGTTTTTGGGAGATAATGCAATTACTAAGACTACTACTATCATCAATATTATCACTACTACTGCAACTATCATTACAGCTACTACAATTATACTATTTCTACTGCTACCACTATGACTACTTCAACTGCTTTTACTACTTCAACTGTGACTACTACTAGTTCTGCTACTACTACTTCAACTGCTACTATTACTACTACTTCTGCTACAATGTCAAATGCTACTACTACTACTACTACTTCAAATGCTACTTCTACTTCAGCTGCTACTATTACTACTTCTTCTGCTAGTATGTTAAATGCTACTGCTACTACTAGTACTCCTTCTGCTACTACTTCAATTGCTACTACTGCTACTGCTACTCCTACTGCTGCAGCTTCTATTACTACTGCTACTACTACTACTGCTACTGCTACTACTACTGCTGTTGCTACTACTGCTACTACTACTACTGTTACTACTTCAACAGCTACTGCTACTACTGCTGCTGCTGCTGCTGCTGCTGCTGCTGCTACTACTACTACTATTACTACTACTACTACTACTACTGCAACTACTACTACTGCAGCTACTTCTACTGCTACTACTACTTATTGGAAGACAGAATATCTGATGACATTTTCTTTATTTTCTCTCATTGATTTGACATAGATTATAATCTTGGCCTCCCTGATTCATCCCTCTCCATCACTGATTAAGATTGAGTCACAAATCACAAAATGTGCCAGAAAGTGATTGAAAAAAAATCCTGTAACAATAATAATAAGTTGTTGTTGTTTTTTTTTTTTACCCAGAGCTACATGAACCTGCCTCCAGATAAACTGCAGCTGCTGAGCGAGTACGACAATGACAAGAAGTGGGAGCTCGTCTGTGATCAGGTAACTCTCCATCACTTTGTCAGGTTGTGTTGTCTGAGAAAACACTGAGAAGTTAAGGACCTACTATACTGCAACTACTACTACTATTATCATTATTATCACTACTACCCCAACTACCATTTCTACTATTTCTGTACTACCACTAATACTGCACTACTACAGGTGGTGTTGCTACAACTACTTCTACCTCTGTTAGTAGAAATCTGTTGAAAGTATTGTTCTATAACAGCTTCAGAAGGTTGTGCCATTTTTAATCCAAACACATGATTATGTTTAAAATGTCTACATAACTTTGGAACTTTTTTAACATTCCCTAGCTGTGCGGTGCTAACTGTAAGCACTGCTCTGTCTGAGGCTTTATTAGAGTTTTTGTCAGATTGTGCTGCTGCTACTACTGCTGCTACTACTGCTGCTACTACTGCTACTACTACTGCTACTGCGACTACTACTACTGCTACTGTGACTACTACTACTACTGCTATTGCGAGTACTACTGCTACTTCTACTACGACTGCAACTATTACTGATGCTACTGTGACTACTACTGCTACTACTACTACTGCTACTACTACTACTGCTGCTACTACTACTGCTACTACTACTACTGCTACTGTGACTACTACTGCTACTACTACTACTGCTACTCTGACTACTACTACTACTGCTACTGAGACTACTACTGCTACTTCTACTGCTACCGCTACTGTATAGCTTGTAAGTTATTGATACTTTGCAGCATCAACATTTCCTGGCGGTGAGGTGCTAACTTTAAGCACTTCTCTGTCTGAGGTTTTGTTAGACTTTTTGTCAGATTGTGCTACTACTACTACTACTACTACTGCTACTGCTACTACTACTTCTACTGCTACTACTACTACTTCTACTAGTACTGCTGCTGCTGCTGCTATTGCTACTACTACTGCTACTACTACTGTATAGATCGTAAGTTACTGATACTTTGCAGCTCATGTCATCAACATTCCCTGGAGGTGTGATGCTAACTTTAAGCACTGCTCTGTCTGACGCCTTGTCAAACTTGAATCTGAGCTTTGTTTTAACACAATCTGACCAAAATGAACTGACTTAGCTGAAAATACGACAGTTGTGCTGATTTTGTACCGTTAAACAAGTCCGTCTCAAATAGCAGTACAGTGACAAGCCTCTTAGCATTTATTTGGCTGTGTTTGCTAATGTGTACATTGTGTCACCATGGTAACTTGTGAACATTCCACCTTAAGCATACATGCAGAACTCCCCCTGCGTAAAGTCACTGCAAAGTATCGATATGGAAATTATGGCATCATCAAATACTATAAATATACATAGTAAATTAAATTCGCTTAATAATCTCTGTCACCATCTCAAGAAAATGATAAACGACGAGTGTACTTATGTCATCTGAAACCCTGCAGCTTGTGACGCTCGGTGCAGAGAGACCAGGGTCTGTGGTGAAGCTCTATGTGGTTTCTTGGGGTAACGAATAAGGACGTCGGCATAGAAACAGAGCCGTGCGATGTCAAAAATAATAACAGCAAAAACAAGAGACCTAAGCTAACCTTTACTTTAGCGCAACTGCAAATGACGAGGTTTTCTGTCCTTTCAATGACACTAAAGCAGGTTCATAACAGTCAAAGAGAAGATGATGCAAGTAGCCTATTGTTAGTAGCCGTAAAAATACATGTAGTAGTTGCAGTTTCATCTTCACTGACATGACTCAAAAATACTTCAGATAACTATTGTTCCTCTAAATTCTGTTTTCTTTCTCGGTACCAGTTCAGTAGTAATCCAACTATCATAAACTGTCTCACAAATAGTCTCTGGACCTGTATACGCGGTGACAGTGTGTTGCCAGATAAGATGGCATCCCTCAGCTTTCGTGAGGTGTTTCCCCTTTAATTCCCCAAATGCTTTAAGATAATATTAAGATGGTAGATGTTTTTTGCCGTACTTTCCCGATCCGTTTGTGTGTATCTGCTGGTCATGATTGTTGGTTATTCTTGTTGTTGTATTAGACTATAGACTGGCTCCAATTCACTTTACATAAAAAAAAAAACTGTTACCCATCTCTGTGTAACTACTGCTGTCAGACTCATTTTGGTCTTAAAATGTTTGTATTAACCCGCTCTACATGATCCTGGTGATTTTATTTCATAATTGTGCCCGTAACTAAAGATATGAACATTAATAAGAGACAAATCAGTTGCTTCCTTTCCCTGAGATTGCTCCCGGTCTCCTTAGCAACAGGTTTGACTGACAGTGTTGCTAAGCGCCCCACTCCCTGCTAAACCAGCAGTACAGGCGGGAAGAGGTGTTACTTCCAACAAGGATCGGCTCCAGATTGGCTCTTTGGTTGCCATGATAATCCCGGTCGAAATTCCTAATAGGGAACTTACTTACTTAGGGAACCGAACGCTATGGGCGACGTCACACTCCTTTAATCCACTTCTATGAGTCTGACTAATGGACTAATTAAGCAGCACATTTCACTGAGACCTGAGTCAGTAATTCATTCTTTTATGTGAAAATTATTGACAATAGAGTTCCCTTAAATCCTTGAATTGTATTATGTAAGACCCACAATGAATCTGCAATTGAAATTAATTTACACATGATTTCTCCATAGGAACGTTTCCAGGTGAAAAGCCCGCCTTCCACCTACCTGACCAAAATAAAGAGCTTATACCAGGACCACGGAGGGGTGCCACGCAGGGTCAGTGTAACTCAAGTTTTACACTATAATCAGTTCGTTGTGTTGTTTTGTCTACATTTAATAACTGAAATACTGATCTGTTTAGGCAAAGAAAAGGATCCAGGAAGCCACACAAGTCCTTAAAAACCTGGAGATATCTCTGCGTACAAACCATATCGGGTACGCAATATTTTTTTTGAATGTTTCGTTAATATAGATTTGATTAATGACTAAACTTTTTTATTTCTAATTAGCTGGGCTCAAGAGTTTCTGAATGAACCGAACAAAGGTTTGGATGTTTTGGTCGAGTATCTGTCCCACGCTCAAAGTGACGCTCCGTAAGTTTTTCAGATATACTTTTTTATAATTAAATAGTCGCTCTTCACATTGATCAGACACATTGAGAGAACTGGAACAGGGAGGGAGGGCATCTGGGATAAAAGTATGTGTGAAAACAACAAAAATGTCTTTGTTAAGTGTATTTTCAAAAGAACCCAATACTGTTAATCTAAGATTGTTGTAATTCTATCAAAAGTAAAAGTTCAAAGTATTCATGTGGTATTATTTTCCCAACTTTACAGATTTGATGTGGACTCAGTTGAAAATGGCGGCACTTTATCAGAGCGAACCAAACCAGCTGAGCGGTCTGTGGAGGACCTGACCAAAAACACCAACAGCTCCCACTCCCACGGCGTCACCAAGGCAGCGCGAGCTTTGACCGTCAGGTAAGAACACACCTGGAATACAGACAAAACACACGATGATCAGTTATGGTGTTCAAAAAGTGATTCTGTGTGATAGTGAAACAATGAAAAACAATGGAACTGTAGGAGGAAGTCTGCCCAACATGACTCAATGCAATGCTATCTCTGAATGACTTTTAGCAACACAAAATATAAAAGTTGAGCCAGTGGGAAGTAGCCCTCTCATGAGAATACTATACTATATGAACTTATCGTTCAATACATTACAGATAACTATATTGTGCATTTAGAAAACTTTTTTTGAGATATTTCTGCCTTCATTAAGTCTCAATATTATTGTTTAGCGCCTATATTTACTTCAGCAATATATATAATAAATATATATATAACTGAAGGAGGAGAAACACATGGAGAAAGCCCTCTTGTGGATATCCAAAATGGGGCCTTCAATCCACAAGGGGATGTACCAACACCAGCGCGAGAGTTCCTCTGGACCCGAGTCCGCCGTGCATCTACATCTCAAAGCCACAAACCACTCCTTTGAAGATAGTGAAGTTCAGATCCCAGCCAGAGAAAATAAATGGTTTGAGAGGGGAATTAAAAAAGCTATTTTTGTTAGGAAAGAAAATCCTTCCTTAAACAGGAATGGGGGCCTGAGACATAATCTCTCCCCCATCTACAACTCCATCCTCAGACCTAGAACAATGAGAACAATAACAGGGTCGTTAAGGGCTTAATAGGGTAATTTCAGCTGAAACTGGAGACAGTCATTTACAGTTTCAGTGTAGTTAGCCCCTCTCTGCAGATAGATATAAGGCAGTGGTCACCAGCAATCTGATCAGAACTGAAGAAGCGGGTTGGATGAGCAGCGAAACGTCTTCACTCTTACAACGATTTGTCCAGTCGACAGATTTGAACTTCGTCTTTTGCTATTCAGCAATATATCACACTTCAGAAGTAAGTAAGTAAAGAAAGTTGGACACATGTGAGCTTCTTTTATCATTGTTCAATGCAATAATCTTATGTTACAAGCAAGAGACTGCTTTGGAAATATAAATATGCAAAAATGTATTACAGCAGGGGTGTTCAAACTTTTCTCATTAAGGGCCACATATAAAAATACAGACAAAGCTGAGGGCCGACTCAGGGCCATAGACTGGTGACCAATACAGTGAATTACAATCTGTGTTATTATTACAAGTTAGACTGAACCACTAGACCTTTATTCATTCTTACATTCTCAATGGGACACATTAAATATTTGATATGGCCTTGTTAAAGAAGATTTTCAGAAATGTACAGTAGAAAAGTGCTTTTTAAGGTAATATGAACACCTGGAAGCTTGAGGGCCAAGAAAAATTGGTCTGAGGGCCGCATTTGGCCCCCGGGCCACAGTTTGGGCATGCCTGGATTACAGGATGCTTGTGTATTAGTGATTTCATATATTAATGCTGTATGCTTTTGTTTAGATGTAACCATTTCAACACTATTGTTATAACAAGCAAAGGTACATATTGTTAGTCAAATATATAGCACTGAAGACGGACTGTATATGGACTGTCACACACTTAGTTTGACAGAATTGTTTTAGAGCTGAGTCAAACAATGGACCGCAAAGCTTTTATTTTGACACAAGCGATGCCCAAAATTACCCACTTATGCAAATCTGCAAGACTGACTTTTTAGGAAGTTATAATGTGTATGGAGAGTAGTTACATCAACATAAACATTTAATTTTAGCTGGAAGCTTCTTGTTATGAATGTTTTAACAATGCAGAATGTGTCTTTTTGGTTATTTTTTACAGAATAACAAACACATTGGGAAATAAGATTTATAAAAAGCCACATACGTCGAGTCAGAGAGATGACATCCATGTTTGTATCATGTGTCTGCGAGCCATCATGAACTACCAGGTAATGTCTGTTCAATATATCAACACGTCTCCAGTTATCTACTTTTAATAAAATGCACAAAAGCATATCTGGTAACACTTTTCCATAATTACACCTTAATTAGCCATAATAAAGCATGAAGACAGACTTAATTCATAGTAATTACTTCATTAAAGGTCCTATATTACACAAAATTGACTCTTGTGATCTTTAAACTGTGTTATAATGTTGTTACCTCATCAAAAACATACATGGAGTTGTGTTTTGCTTCATTCACACATGTTTGAGTAAACCTGCATTATTAGTCTGTCTGCATCTCCAAAGTTCAAAATGCTCTGTTCTACCTTGTGATGTCATGAAGTGGTAGTTTTCAAGTTAACAGCTACATTTTACCTTTAGTTCAGTAGAGATTGGCAATTCCAGGCCTGAAATCATCCAAATGATTCTAGTGAAGGTGTATGGAGTTTAAAAACACATTGGAGCACTTCCTGTATTACCACATGATGACATCACAAGGTGGAACAGAGTGTTTTCGGTTCGCGAGAAGAATTCAGCTTAAATATGCAGGGTTTGTGTGTTAAACATGTGTGAATGAAACAAAACACAACTTCGGGTATGTTTTTGATGAGGTAACAACATAATAAAGATAAAAAAAAAGCATGATATGGACCCTAAACCTAAGTATTTACTAAGCCACTCTTTAAAAAAAAGTTCATGCTTTGTTACGGTAAATGAAGGCGCAGTTGTTAGAAAGTGGTACTGAAAGCTGACAGAGCATTTTTTTTTTCTTGGAGACATTGCAGTTTATAAATTGTGCTACGTAAATAAAGAGGATTAGATTGGAGTTAATATTTTGTATTTTTTTTTAATCTTCAAAGTCTGGTTTTAACCTGGTCATGACCCACCCATCCTGTGTGAATGAGATCACTCTTGGTCTGAACAGCAGAAATCCCAGGTAAGTTTTTTTTTTTGTGTGTGTGTTTTTTTTGTTAATTATGTGTTAAGATGTGTTATATTTTCTGCCTAAATCTACCACACTTGTATCTTAAACAGGACCAGAGCTCTAGTGCTGGAGCTGTTGGCTGCAGTGTGTCTCGTCAGGGGAGGACATGACATCATCCTCTCTGCTTTTGACAACTTAAGAGAGGTACAACAACTCAAATCAATTCAATTGACTTAAATAGCACATACAACACAGAGGCAAAGAACAATAAAACAATAAAACACCACAATATCCTGTTTAGCTAGAACCAAACAGTGTAAACAGGTAGTTGTTGTTTTGGCTTGTCTACTTTTTTATCTCAGCACTTTCGTCTTGATTGGTTGAACATCTCGCGGTCCGACCTGGAGTAATTAATATTCACTCATCGTTACGTCAATGTCTTGCGTAATCATGGGTTTCAACTTCCTGCATATTTTGAGGATGTTTTCTCATTCAGAGTTGGTAATTGCTATGGCAACGGTGGTAGATTTGCATCACTCTGAAACCCGTGTATAGGCTGCGCTGATGTGTAAATGTTTCTGTAAGGCCTCAGTCGTCCAGGTATGATCCATAGCAAATGACAACTTATAGTCTGTAAATTGGACCAAAGGTTTAGATTGAAAACGTTTCGCTGCTTCTTCAGGGAGTCGTGTCTTGGCAAAATATGACACAGTTGACTGAGTTCAATAGATGGAGCCAACAGACAGAAACTATAAACAAATAGGTGTGTTAGTTTCAGTGTAACTCCTCTGCTCCTCCCTTCAGATAGATATAAGGCAGTAAACTGACCAGAACTGAAGAAGCGGCTTAAATGAGCAGCGAAACGTCTTCACTTTAAAACATTTGAATAACATTTTTCTTTTGCTACTGTGTAACGGCTGCAACCAATTTCTTCACAGGGACAAATAAAAGTACCGGTATATGCTATTCTAAAGGAAAGGTGCAATGTGGATGTATTCAGATCTGCACAATTACAAGAAAAGTACAAAAAGAGGAGCTTGGGGCTTTGCCAAGACTCAAATGCAACACAGATTTTGTGATAAGATGTGGAGTCAAACTGTTTGTAGTTAATTGATTAATACTCTTTGCACTAAAAAGTATATCCACGGTAACGGTAAATAGTCTTGGGGCCTTCAGTACAATTAGAGGCTATGTATATATAGAGATGGGACGATATTGAAATTTGGTGTCATGGCCAAAATAATAACGATTATATCACGATCATTCTTAAAGCTGCTGACAGGTTAAAAATATTCTGGATATGAATCACTATAATTTTAGTATTATGACTAAGTTCGATATTCAAACAGCTTTTATATCATTGTATTTTATCTTTCAACTATATAAAATGTCCCATAAATGTGCCATCTTCAGTGTCGAGAAATCAACTCTTGGAAACAACAGTTTGAATGTCGCTACCCACTCTTCACCCACATTTCAGACTGTTTACCGTCTGACTCTTTGTCCTAAAAATGAGTCATTCTGTTCTCTTGTTTTAACCCACTGACATTCAAATAGTCCCGACTTCCCTTTCCTACATTACTCATGCCCTTGCCGACAAGTGTTAAAAACTATGGCAAAGCAGTGCACGCGAAAATCAGCTACCTTTTATATTCATCCCTAGTAATACAATTTGTACAGCGTGTCAGACAGCTGCAAATCACTGAAATAAGATGTAGGTTTAGAATAATTTTTTCATTACTGGCCAATCACCCTGGCAGGTTTCCTAAGCCCCCATGTGGACATTTAATATAATACACGTCAGAATGTCTACATGTTTTTTTTTTTTGACAGGTGATCAAAGAAAAGACCCGTTTTGAGAAGCTTATGGAGTACTTTATGAACGATGACAGCAACATCGACTTCATGGTAAGTTTCTAATTACCAAACGATTAGTCTAATCTGGTGAAGGGCACTTGATGTGAAAAGTGCTCCGGTCCTGAGTGCGTTTTTGCTTGTGTCCAGGTGGCTTGTATGCAGTTCATAAACATCGTGGTGCATTCAGTGGAAAACATGAACTTTCGGGTCCATCTCCAGTATGAGTTCACACATCTGGGACTGGACAAGTATCTGGAGGTAAGTCTCGAGTTTTGTCCAAAGTTCAAAAGACTAAAATGTAGTTTGTTTTATAATATCTAGAGTCTGAGATGTGCATGTTACAAATGATCAGGAATGGTTGAGTTTATAAAGCAACAATCAATTTTTTAAACAGAACAATTGCATTAAAAAAAGAGTCCTGGCGTCAGATTAGACCCCTTGTTTTTAGTTTAACTACCACAGACACAGGCCAAATATGTACACTGTGCTGTAATTTTGTCATAAACTGCACAGAAATTTGCCCTATAGAACTGATGAAGCCAAATGTCTAAATTCTGTCTAAAAAAGTTTAATGCAGCGTTGGAAGAAGTACTCAGTTTTGTTACTTAAGTAAAAGTAAAGATACTGGAGCAATAAAAATAAAAAAAAAATAAAAAAAAAAAAGTATCACATGACAAAATCTACTGAAGTAAAAGTATTTGTAAAAGTACTTGTTTAAAAATACTTAAAGAGTAAAAAAGTAAAAAAGTAAAGTTTTTCAGTGCAGATTTTGAGATTTGTGCTGAATTTTGTTCAACAGAAACAACTGAATTCTTTGCTCAAACTACAAATGTGTTAAAAATAAACCCCTCAGTCTTTTCAGCAGGTCTCAAACAATAATACAAATTTGTTTTACTTTTAAATCCTGTTAAAAAAAAGTACAGATACTTGCTTTCAAATGTAGTGAAGTAAAAATAAAAAATATCTGCGGTAAAATCTACTTAAGTAAAGATACATAATATTTCTAATACAGTACAGTACTTTTACTTTTTTACGTTCCACCACTGATTTAATGCAGTGTTTACAGTTATACTTACATTTTATAAACTCCGTAGCACACATTCAGTGCTCCACATTGCTCTGAATCCTCATGTTTTCTGTGTTTGTGCGTCAGAGCCTGAAGTTGACAGAGAGTGAGAAGTTAAAGGTGCAGATCCAAGCGTACCTGGACAACGTGCTGGACGTGGGGGCCCTGCTGGAGGACGCTGAGAACCGAGGGGGGGTCCTGGAGCACGTGGATGAGATTCAAGAACACAACATCCAGGTGTGTGGCACCAAACGAGAGAGAGACGGCTGCTTTAATGTGTGTATAAGACATGTGTGTTCATAAAAGAGGAGGGCAAGATGGTGTGTTCAAGTTCATATTTCAGTTCTGTACTTTTTAAAAGCAGTACAAATGAAACATCTTCACTCCTGTAACGTTTTGTCCAGCTGACAGATTTTTCAGATTTCTTTTGTTAAGTAATGCTACTGTTTAATACCCCTATGTCCTGTCTCATATCCAAGTGATATTTACAAAAACAACAAAAAGCAAACATGTTTTTCAGTCCATTATTCCATCCAATGTAAAACAAGTTCAATTGCTAAAAAATGCAAAATATTATCTGATTATCGTTATAGGAAGAAATAAAAAGAGTATTCACATTTACCTTTGTCTTTATAGCCCACCTTTATTTGATTGTGTTGTGTTGCAGCTGAACGCTCGGCTTCAGGAGGTGGAGGAGCAGGCGACGGAGAGGATTTCTGAGCTGGAGACAAAACTTCTTCAGGCCACAAAAGAGGCCGAGCTGCTCAAAGTGAGTCCTGACAAACATTCATTCAGATTAGGCACACTTAAGAGAACTTTAAACAATGGAGTTGATTACAGGCTTTTACTTTGAAAGGCTAATTGGACACACTGAATATAACTGGTATGAGCAGTGTCCATTATGTCTAGACATGGATGGTTTTCAAGTGGAGTCCACATTTCATCAACACATTAATTAAATCCAAATTGAAGACCTACTTTTGCTCCTTTAGAAAATAGTTGAAAACCATTCATTTTAAATGTGGTTTTATTCCTTATGCACATACCTCCATCTATTCTATATAAAATGTGTGTATATAAAAGTCTTAATGTTGACTCTAACACCTTTTCTCGATTTAAATATTTTCTGTAAATATTTTAAATAGATTTAAAAATATATATATTAAAGGTGACACAGGTGATATTTATTTGGATCAAGTACATTTTATATTGCCTTGTATTCTTAAAATGCTATATAAAGTATGTTATTAAAGTGAGAGGTGAGAATAACAGGTTTTCTATAGGTGTAAAAAAGGCCTGTCAAAACATTTAGTACATGATATACAGCCCATGAAGTTGATTACAATTTAAAACATTTAGTACACAAGCAGTTGATAAGATATCTTAATCAGACTTGTTCTGTTGTGCTCAGTGGTTTCCGAAGTTTGGGCACCATTAGTTGAAGCACATCATGAAGATTCTCGATTTCTTGCCATGTTTGCTGTAGCAAAGCCTCATCAGTGGAGCAATCGCATCTGTATCTTTTGCTTTAGTGCAGTAATGTCCCGTATCTTTGTTGGATGCATGATATCTTTAACATAGCCCCACAGAAAGAAATCCATTGTGCCTTCTCTTGAGGAGTAGCCGTTTCTTAAGGATTCATTCAAAAGGACACCTCTTTAATCAAAAGGATGTCCGACATACAAATGCAATGTGATTAAAAACTTTTATAAGCACTGAGTACAATAGAACAAATTGAATTAATATTTCTTATCAATTGCCTTTGTAATAAAATTTTAATTGTAAAGAGACTTTGTGGACACCCTGTATTGCTACAGATATGCACTGCGATAAACGATAATATTGGGACTACTTGATGCCACTGAAACCATAACAATAATTTGAGATAATCCTTGGAAGTCACTTTTAAACAGACAGTATCATAACATGTAATGAGCTGCAACAAATAAACAGCAGGACGAGGCAATAATTAGCCACAGAAGTTACTCTTTCAACCCACTACAGCTCAAATCTCCCACTTTTTGCAAAGAAATTGTACACACGATAAATATTGAGCCCCAAAATATATTGTTCCAGCTAAAATGTATGGAATTATTGTGACAGGCCTCTGTGTAGGTCATCTCAATAGTAAAATGAAATTAAAATGTACAAATAATGATACTTGATTTGTGTAACCACAGGAGAGCCTGCGCGAGTCGTGTGCTCAGGTCAGCAGTCTTCAGCAGAGGGAGAGAGAGCGAGAGTTAGATCTGGAGAGAGAAAAGGATCGGGAACGGCGCGGCTCCATTATCCCACAGTCCAGCTCCCAGCTGGAGCAGAAGATCCAGGAACTCCAGGATAAAGGTCTCATCACAGTGACCAGAGGGGCATCGGGGGAGGTGGACATCCAGGTGGTGCCTGTCACAAAGATCGAATACATCCAGGTGCCTACTCCAGCTTCGCCAGGCCAGAATGAGACCGTACCTGCACCTCCGCCCGCTCCTGGAGGTCCTGAGGGTATGCAAGGACCACCTCCACCCCCTCCTCCACCACCACCTCTAACCGAGACAGACTCTATTCCTGCCCCGTCTTCTACACCTGGCTCCAGTGTCCCACCTCCACCCCCTCCCCTGCCTGGTGCTGGACCCCCACCTCCTCCTCCACCCCCAGGAGCAGGACCCCCACCCCCTCCTCCTCCTCCGGGGATGGGACCACCTCCTCCACCTCCTCCCCCTGGGCCAGGAGCGCCACCGCCTCCACCCGGAATGGGACCACCAGGAGCTCCAAAGCCTGATCCTGGTAAGAACAGGAACAACGGGCAGAGGTTCTCAAACTGTGGGAAACGTACAAGAGAGAAAGGGTTTTTCTTCTGATGGACTTGACTCGCAGTTCAAACTCTCATTGTGTTGTATTTTGAACTTTTAATAATAATACGATTATTTTTTAAAGTAGTTCAGGGGGTCGCAGATTACTTTACAGTCCTCAAAGGTGGTACTTGCTGTGAAAAGCCACTGATCTTTCAACATGTTTGGTGCTACTGGTTTTATCCTGGCTAAATAACCTGACTTGCTAGTGTTGAGTAATCTTAATTTTATGTAATAGCAGAAGTAGTAAAAGTCACAGCAGCTGTAACCATAGCAGTAACTACAGTAACATTTGTAAAACCTATATGATGACTAATAATATACTGGCTACTCAGATACTACTACTGTTATGACCCAAAAACAGATCAAAATACATTTACACAAGGACACAGGAAACAAATATAAGGGTTCTACGGTTTTTATTACTTTTTACAACTTTCTGGTTCTTCTTGATTTTTAAGATGTTGGAAAAAAATCTTTAACAAACCTGTGCCCCAAAAACGCAAAGTGACAAAGGAAAAAGACCATGGTGATCTACACAAAATAAAGAAGGAAAACAGGACGTCTGAACTCAGCAGGACAAAAAAAGAAGCTAAGGATGTGGCATAGGTGTGCCAGCAGGGGGCAGCGGCAGAATCAGAGCGCACGGTTTGATGTGGAGAAACAAAACGACCGGGAACAAATCTATGAAAAGATTACTGTACTAAATATATACTAAAACAGGCAAAAATTGTAAATCAACTAATGACTAACTAGAAATAACATAAATATACACGAGGACTAACTTCTATGAACTAAAACTTGGAAAAAATCAAGACAAAAATGTAGGCAAATTCAAAAAAAAGTACAGGGGAAAAGTGCCCAAACGTAACAACTACTACAGCTGATCTTCCTTGTCTTATGTTTTTGTTTCCTCAACAGTTAAAGCCAAGAAAACCATTCAGACCAAGTTCAGGATGCCCCTGTTGAACTGGCAGGCCCTCAAACCCAACCAGGTGACCGGGACAGTGTTCAACGAGCTGGACGATGAACACATCCTAGGGGTAAGAGCCGCTCAGTGAGACGGTAAAGTTTGATCATAAAAACAAACCTATTTTTTCTTATGTTTCTTCTTCTTGTCCTATAGGAGTTGAACATGGATATTTTCGAAGAGCAGTTTAAAACAAGGCACAGGGGAACGCCAAAGACCTGTCCAGTAAACCGAAGAAGACCTCCCAGAAAGCAGCACCCAAAACTACACTCATCGACCCGAATAAATCCAAAAATCTGGCTATTACACTGCGCAAAGGAGGAACCACACCGGACAAGATCTGCACCGCCATAGAGACGTATGTATTTCATCACTTTTAAAATGTTTTATTATAATCTGTCATCAATCACACTCATTATAATTAGAATAGTTGCAGTAGTAGTAGTAGTTTTCTGGCGTAGGGTTTGCTACCTGCTTGTTTCCGTAAAGATGTTGCTTGCAATGTTCCACAGTATGGCATTAAACTTATCTTTACATGGAGACAAGGAAGTGATGTAGCCAGGTTTAAAGCCAGGTCAGAACTGTGGAGAAGTGAGCCCGTTTACAATAATTTTAGCCATATAAACACCTGGGATTAAAAATAAAAGCAGTGGTGGATGAAGTTCTCGCACTTTTTACTTAAGTAAAAGTACAGATACATAGGTAAAAATATTTTCAAGTAAAAGTAATAAAGTAATCAAAAATCTGCTTATGTTAAAGTGTTTAAGTACCCGTGTAAAAATATGCTTTAAGAGTAAAAAGTACAAGTGCTGTTAAGTTGTTAAAGTGTAAATGCGGTCATATAGTTTCAAAAATGACACATATTTTGATCAGCAATACTAATACGACTCGAATTTCTTATTTTTCTTAATGAATTTTGTGAATATATTTTAGTTTGCTCAAAGCCGAAGCTTGAACTGGAAAACTTTAGTCAGGATGTTACCACGAACAAGGTAAAAATAACCTCTCAAATCATAGGAAAAGTACTTTTTACTTTTCAGTCCTGTTCAAAAACATAGTGGAGTAGAAAGTAGAGTAGAAAGTAGCTGATCTCAATTGTAGTGAAGTAAAAGTAAAAAGCACAGTACTTTACAAATTTTACTTTGTTACCTTCCAACACTGAATAAAGGCAAAATAGATAAGTTTAATGCCATACTGAGGAACATTCCAGGCAAAATGATAACATCTCCATACAGCGACAAGCAGGTGACGATACCTCCACCAGACAAAAAAAGTAACATTTATTTAAGTTCTGTTCATCTACTCTTTCCCTGATTACACTTTTTCTGTATATATCATTGTGTTTATGTAGATATGACCAGAGCTCTCTGTCCATCGACCTGTTGGAGCTTCTGGAGCCCTTCATACCCTCAGACTTTGAGATGAAACTGCTGAAGAATTATGAGAAAGATGGCCGACCGATGGAGGAGCTGGCAGACGAGGACCGATTCGTTCTGCGCTTTGGAAAAATCCCTCGTCTTCAACAACGCATCAACACCCTCACTTTCATGGGAAACTTTCCAGACTCGGTCAAACGCCTTCAGCCGGTCCGTCTTAAAAGTTTGACACAAATCAAAGAAAAATAGCACTTTCAAACATTAATATTGATTTTGAACTTTCTCTGCAGCAAATAGACTCACTGATTTCTGCCTCCATGTCAATCAAATCCTCGGACAAGCTGAAAAAAATCCTGGAAGTGAGTTTAGAGGAAAAAAAAAATACTTCAGATGAAGAAATCAATGTGTAAATTAATGATGTTTTTTTTTTTTTTTTTAGATCGTTTTGGCGTTTGGAAACTACATGAACAGCAGTAAAAGAGGTGCTGCATATGGCTTTAGACTCCAAAGCTTAGACCTTGTAAGTAACAATTTAAGGGCCTGTACCTGTTTTATTTTTATTTAGTTTTTGTTTATTTGAGTATTTCTTACCTCAGTACAGATATAATGTATATGCAGCTCAAAATAAGACTGCTGTGTTCTGTCTGCATCTTATTATAAAGCGTTTTATTATCCATTTATCAAGAAGTGTGCGGTTAGCATGCTACTGACTTCTGGAAGTTGTGAAAAGCGCTTATAAACTCATCACTGTGAATAATTAGAATGCTCGTTATGCACAAAGAAAGTGAGGGTTGACTTAAGACCTATGCAAACCGTTTAAAATGTTTTAATAGAGTAAAAATAAGGTACAGCGCCTTAAATGAAACAATGTATTTATTATTTTTGTGTATATAGCGCTAATATTTTCTTATTTATTTTACATTTTAGTTACTGGAAACCAAGTCAACAGATCGCTCACAGACATTACTACACTTTATCACTAGCGTCATCCAAGAGAAATACCCGGACTTGGTCAACTTCCACTCCGATTTGCATTTTGTGGACAAGGCAGCACTGGGTATAGAAAAGTTATGAAGAAATGTATTACTGAACTTGTGAGTATGTATTTAAACCAAGCGTACCTCTCTTGTACCTTTAAGTGTCCCTAGATGGCGTACTTTCGGACATCCGCGCTCTGGAGAGGGGCATGGAGATGACCAAGAAGGAGTTTCTGGTGCAGGACGACAGCACAGTTTTGAAGGAGTTTATCAAAACCAACAGCGTGATACTGGAGTCGTTGATTAAAGACAGTAAAACAGCACAGGTACTGCATAAGAAGGGATGGGAAGAACACTTTTAAAATGTATTTAGTTACAGAAGCCTGAGTACTTGCATTGGAAAGTGTTTTGTAACGAATTCCGATACATGACCCAATCAGAGTACTGGATTCTTACTCCGAGTTGCATTATATTATAGTGGAAAAACGTGGCATACAATTGTTATGCATTCATTTAAATCTTATTAGGGAAGGAAAAATCACACACGCACATTGCATGGGCTGTGTTTTCTATTCTTCTCACTAATACCGTGCAGTCTGAAGCCAAATTTGATTGTACCGCCATGTATTCCTTCGATTTTAGAAAAGAAACTGTACTCTGAATACCACCAAATGAAAAAGTAACTGTACCAGAAAACTGTTACTCAAAATTAGTATTCAGGATATGTATTTTTGGTACATGTATTTAGTAACTTTCCAAAACTGAATATAATGCAATATACTGTACATGTTTGCACTGCGGTTCTTGATACTTTTTAAATGAGGATTTATTGGCTACAGGGGATATAATTAGTATCACATCATAGAATTACCACAGTTTATAACACCGGTAGTAAAACAATACGCAATACTTCTTGTTTTTACCATTGCGATTAGAATTTCAAAAAACTGAAAAGGGCTGATGTAAAGGAGATTAATCTACAAAATTGCAAATGTATGTAGCTTACCCAAATTTAAATATTGCTGTCAGTCTTTTATTTATTAGACCCAGACTTAAACCTACTTTGTACTTACCTGTTCTGTTCCATGTCCAGGAATCCTACAGCTCTGCAGTGGAGTACTTTGGAGAAAATCCCAAAACTACACAGCCTTCCATGTTTTTCCCCATTTTTGGCCGATTCATAAAAGCCTATAAGGTGAGAATCTATCAAAGTAAGTCATCGGTGTTGTAAAATGTATATTTAAATCACTACATCTTCTTTTGTGCGTACAGGCGGTGCAGAAAGAGCTTGAGCAGAAAAAGAAAATGGAGGAGATGATTGAAGCAAAGGAATCATCACCATCTCCAGCAAAATCTCCAGGACAAAAGGCAAATATTGTGAAGTATTATATGTAGTAATAGGTAGAAGACCAGTGCATTGTCCAGAATGATCTTTTGGCTCATTTATGTGTTTAAAATGACCAGAAGACAGTGTAGTAGCCATATTTACAGTAGACATTGTACTGAATCATGTAATGCTAGAGAAGTTATAGTGTCACCAACATGAAGTACTTATGTATAATTAGCCTAAACAAATACTATTACTTCCATTTTCAGTTATTAGGTTTCACTCATTCTTAAAGGTCCTATGTTACACAAAATGGATCCTTGTGAGCTTTAAGCCATGTGATAATTTTGTTACCTCCTCAAAAATATACCTGGAGTTGTTGTTGTGGTTTGTTTAACCCTTTATTATTAGCCTGTCTACATCTGCAAAGCTCAAAATGCTCTGTTCCACTTTGTGATGTCATGAAGTGGTAGTTTTGACGTTAACATCGACATTTTACCTTTAGTTCAGTCGAGATTGACAATTGCAGTACTGATATTATGCAAATGATTCTAGTGAAGGTGTATGGAGTTTACAAATACAGTGGAGCACTTCCTGTATTACCACATGATGACATCACAAGGTGGAACAGAGTGTTTTCCATTTGTGTGTTAAACGTGTGAATGAAACAAAAACAAAAATCCAGGTATTTTTTTTGTCAAGGAAACAACATTATAACAACATAGATCAGAAAATATCTTAACACGGGCCCTTTAAATAGTTCTTTCATAGTGCTTGTACAAGTTGTATACCCCTATAGGCTAGAAATGTTCTGTTATTTTTACCCTCTGGTCGTTATGAATAAAAAATAATATTACATTGATAACCGCAGGGTCCAATGATGCCGAAGATGCCTCAGATGGATTTGATCGCTGAGCTGAAGAAGAGACAGAAGCCTCCGGTGAGAGAGGGGAAGGACGGAGCGCTGGAGGACATCATCACAGGTGGGTTTAATTAATGGCGCATGGGCTGCAGGGTTAGTCAAGTCTTTTACAGTTTTAATCCAAATCTAGTTGAATTTGGAGCTCGACATGGTGCGTTCACATTGGCTCGGAGGTTTGAGATCAGTTTAGTCCTGGTTTAGACTTGGTTTGGTCTTGTTATAGTCCCAATTCTGATTAGCTCTAGTTTAGATAAGTTTACACTGCAATCCAGTTATATTAAGTTTCATTTTTAATATTATACTAAAACATTCAAGGTAGGTAATCCTCCAGCTAGATACTCTGACCAAACCTATTAGTGGGTTTCAGAATGATGAGAATCTGGGGCTGTTGGCATAGTGATTAACAATTTACAACAAAATATTATATCTTTTGAAAGGGGAAAAACCCTCAAATGTTTAATTTAACAGATACCTTAAGATACCTTAGCCTTACATCACCTTAAAGAGCCCATATTACACTATTCTCTGATCACTGTTATAATGTTGTTTCCTCATCACAAACAGACCTGGACTTGTGTTTTGTTTCATTCACACACACAACACACAAACCCTGCAAATTTAAGCTGAATTCTTCTCTCAAACTGAAAACGCTCTGCTCCACTTTGTGATGTCATCATGTGGTAATACAGGAAGTGCTCCACTGTGTTTGTAAACTCCATACACCTTCACAAGAATCGTTTGGATGATTTCACGCCTTTAATTTTCCTGAACTAAAGGTAAAAAGTAGATGTTAACTTGAAAACTGCCACTTCATGACATCACAAGGTGGAACAGAGCATTTTGAGCTTTGAGTAGATGTAGTTAGACTAATAATAAAGGATTACTCAAACAACTCCAGGTATGTTTTTGATGAGGTAACAACATTATAACATGACTTAAACCTCCAAAAGTCCATTTTGCTTAATATAAGACCTTCAACTTCAGGCTCATTTTACTCCAGTTAAAAGTTTTATTGTAAAGTGAAGTATTTTCGTAGCAGTTGCAATAACCATATGCACAGTTTGTCATCTTGAATTTGTTATCTACTCTAAAACGGATTTGCCCTTCATCAGATTTGAGAAACTCTCCGTTCAGACGAGGAGATGGACGGCGGCCAGCTCAGCGCCAAGACAGTTAAGCCTCTGCTGTTGTGACAGATGTAACTGGAACCACAGATATATAAAAGCACACAGCTCAATGTACAATATAACTATTTACTATATAACCCAAAGGCAGCGTGTATTAACGTTAAGTGTCATGTTATCTTGTAAATACTTTTGAATTTGATTTATCTGATATTTTTAATACCACTGTACTCCATTTTACTGCCTAAAAAGTTACAGTATATCTATGCTATGGATGTAATACATATAATAAAAGATGTTTTGTATGGCATTCTGAATATTTTTTCTTATTCAAACATTTAATTTAAAGATACACTATGGACATTATTTGGTGGAGGGTCTGCCATCTACTTGTGTCCATGGAGATGTTACGGGGCGACAGTAGCTCAGTTGGTAGAGTGTTTTTTCCACTGATCCGAAGGTTTGCGGCTCAAATCCCGCTCTCGACATAAATATCATCGGTAGAGCGGTCGGATCCACTGACTCACACAGATGAACGCTGATGTCGCTGATGTCCTTGGACAAGACACGTAAGACATGAAGACAGCAGTTACATTGTGTCCGAGCTCTCCAATCAGCTGATGCCAATCTCCTGTCTCCTCCGATCAGGACGGAACATAAGACCTAGGGGGACAGGGCCTTCTCCTCTGCTGCCCCCACCCTCTGCTGCCCCCTCCCCAAACACATCAGACACTCATCCGCACACTCACCATCTTCACAAAAGCCCTGAAAACTCACCTGTTCAAAACCGCCTTCAAATAACTGCGTCTCCTTTTATCTGTTTCTTTCATTTGTGTTTTGTCTGTCTTGAATTGTTATTATTAGTATCAGTGGTTGAATGTAATGCAGTACATGCAGTAAAGTACTGTACTTTAGTAGAATGTTTAGGTATCTGTACTTTGCTAAAGTTAATCTTGGATACTGTGGATACCTTTTACTTTTACTTCACTACAGTTTTGAGAGCAGTATCTGTAATTTCTACTCCATTTCTACATTTTTTTTGAACAGGACTGAAAAGTAAAAAGTACTTTTCAAATGATTTGAGGGGTTAATTTTACCATATTCCAAAAAAATACACAAAATTCATAAGACAAATTAATAAATAGATTTGTATTGTTACTGTTGATGTATAAATATGTATAATTCTTACTACATACATTTAACAACTTTAACAATGGTTTTATTTTTACTCTTAAAGAACATTTTTAAATGATTTTACTTATATAGTTTTTACATGTGATAGTTACTACTTACTTTTATTTGAGTAACTTTTTGCCTCTGTATCTGTACTTTTACTGAATAAAATTTAGTACTTCATCCACTGATTATTATAATACACCTTTAAGTGGTATGTAATTTACCAAAAGTTGCTTTTACCATTTCAGAAACTCAACTACTTCTACTTAAAGGGTCAATATTACACAGTTCTCTGATCTATGTTATAATGTTTCCTCATCATAAACAGAGCTGGAGTTGCATTTAGGCTGAGTTCTGCTCTCAAGCAGGCTGAGTTCTTGTGATGTCATCAAGTGGTAATACAGGAAGTGCTCTACTGTATTTTTTAATTCCACACCTTCACTAGAATCATTTGATAATTTCGGCCTGGGAATTGCCCATCTCTACTGAACTAAAAGTAGTTGTTCATTTGAAAACTACCACTTCATGACATCACAAGGTGGAACAGAGCATTTTAAGCTTTGGAGATATAGACAGACTAATAACAAATGATTACTCAAACATGTGTGAATGAAACAAAACACAACTCCAGGTATGTTTTTGCTGAGGTAACAACATTACAACACGACTTAAACCTCACAAGAGTCACTTTTGCGTAATATAGGACCTTTAACAACCTGCAACAGACACACTAATTATCATATTAATTAGAAAAACTCAAACCAGTAAGTGTTGCTTTGTTGTGACAGGCCTTAACTTCAAAATAAACCTTGCATTTCGTCTCCTAATTAAATGAGGGTCAGACAGCGGCAGTGTACAAGAGAGCTGCACTTTATTAGACACACAACCACAGCAATTATGTACAAAAGGAGGCAGGATCACCCGCCTACTGTTTTCTCACATGGGAACACACAGCGCACAGAATATCATGGCATCCACACTGATAATTTAGTTTCTCCATTAGTATCAGTAGTAGGCTTTTTAAAATCCATATATCGTGTTATAATAGATCTATTTTCTTGTATTATTTCTTATTTCACACTACTCTACAAATAGGTGTCACTTACGGATAGGAGCGTCTCGGCTAGTATCCTTCTTACCTTCATCTGTCATCACAACATCACAGTAAGACAACATGCCTTTCACAGATACCAAAAAATTCGCAACTTCCATTTGTAAAACTCCCAACAAAATCGTTCGTTTGGGAAAAACATGAAGACAACATTTTTATGGACTGTACCGTGCGTTTGCTTGATACTAAACATGCATTATTTTGTATTATATACCGCTGTACCCATTGTTGAGTTTAGTAACAAAAAATTCTCTTTTTGGACAATTTGTCGCGAAGAATTGGCTCGGCCTATTTACATTTAGTCGATTTGTGATGTCACTACAGTTTTGAAGAGTTTGTTCGCCCACACATTCATGTAAAAACCTCATTTACATACTAGATCTATGTTTGTTATAAAAAAGAAGGGATTTAAGCTATGTGGTATAATCCTCTTGATGTAATTGTATGAGCGAAATGGACGACCTTTGAAATCCTTTCTGAATACGCAGTCCTCGTCTGCTCTTGTGCACATGCAAACGTGACAAAAACATAAAACCAACTCAAGTCGATAGGAATAGTAAGACCAGAAGCCTAACATTAGGAACCGCAATGTTATAAACCAAATTCGGCATGTGTGAAACAAAAAAAAACAATAAAATACAGTGAATGTATCTCCAAAAAAAAAAAAAAAAAATTTAATTCCTAAACGCAGGTGCTGTCAGATGCTGCACGAAATCAGGAACTTACTATAAATAAACAAAATAAACATGAAATTATATATTACAGAGGTTGTTATTTATACATTTGAACATATAAAAATGGTTATGCTTGTGAATAAATTATTTTAAAATGCCATACTTCTCTCAATGAATTAAAAAAGGAAACATCTGTACAAAATGGTCACTATAATATAAAACTGAAGAGATGGTGACATTTACATAATATAATCATTTCATCTATAGGCCTATATTTATATATATATATGTACTTATATCACACGTTTCATACACAAACATCTGACTTAGATATATTCATAAATGTACTTCTTCTTGTTTGAGTTCAAGTTTTGAGTTTTTTCTGATTGCACAAGGCGTCTCAGCCGGCGGCCATGTTGGAACCACAGCTATAACACTGTAACAGTTGTCATGGAAATCATTGCAGAGGGAGCATTGGGGCGGAGGGGTGAGCAGCCAAGCAAGAGTAGATTCTCCTCAATGTGAACCAAACGCAACTTTAGCTGAGAAAGTTCTGGATTTGGGGAATATAGCGGCATGAGTAAGTGAATTTCTTTCATTTCGCTTGATTCAATATGAAAACCGGGGCGTGAACCTGCCCGAAGGAGCCCCACAAAACTGAGCTAAAACCACTCTGTAACTCAGGAGCGGTGGGAGGAATGTTGCAGTGAATGTGGATATTATGACCTCCTCTTTGGGTAAAACTCTGCCGATAAAATGATTAGAAAGTCTCCATCAACTTCTAAGGCAGAAATCTTAGAGGCTTAAGGTAAAACATGAACGTAGGTCCACTTAAACAGACACACTTCAAAATAACTCCCCACTGTTAGCAGAAATAAACAGGCCTATTTAGTAATAATCTGTTACTTTTATGTCGTCACAACATGCAGGGACTAGCATCGTGATCGTGAGTGTGCCAGGTGCCCTTCCAGTCACAATCATGTCAGTTTGTCCACTTTTAATAGCGACAATTACTATATCGTCATGGTGATATTACAATAATGTAAGTAGTAGTAGTAATAGTAGTAGTAGTAGTAGTAGTAGTAGTAGTAGTAGTAGTATTAATAGTAGTAGTATGCCCTTCCAGTCAATCACGTCAGTTTGTCCACTTATACAATTACTATATCGTCATAATGATATTGTAATAATACAGGTAGTAGTAGTAGTAGTAGTAGTAGTAGTAGTAGTAGTAGTAGTAGTAGTAGTAGTAGTAGTATTATGCTCTTCCAGTCATAATCAGGTCAGTTTACCCACTTTTAATAGCTACAATTACTATATTGTCATGGTGATATTGCAATAATGTAAGTAGTAGTAGTAGTAGTAGCAGCAGCAGCAGTAGTAGTAGTAGTAGTAGTAGCAGTAGTAGTAATAGTAGTATGCTCTTCCAGTCATAATCAGGTCACTTTGTCTAATTTTTAATAGCTATAATTACTATATTGTCATGGTGATATTGCAATAATACAAGTAGTAGTAGTAGTAGTAGTAGTGGTAGTAGTGGTGGTAGTAGTAATAGTATCCCTTTCCAGTCACAATCAGGTCATTTTGTTTACTTTTAATAGCGAAAATTACTATACCGTCATGGTGACATTACAGTAATATAAGTAGCAGTAGTAGTAGTAGTAGTAGTAGTAATAGTAGTAGTAGTAGTAGTAGTAGTAGTAGTAGCAGTTTAATATATAGTAGATTTTATGCTTTAAGGACCACAAGCATGTTTGTGCTAATTTGGGCCAGTCCCAACCTGGTTAAATCACGTTTGACTTCATAAAACCAAAATAATATGCAAAATTATCCATGTACATAGAGAGTAAACGAGCCAATCAAAAATGTGAAATCATTACAACATTACAGTATAGAGCTATAGTGGGTGTTACTCAAACATTTAAGCTAAATGTTAGGATAAACAATGCAAACGCTAACTATGTATTGCACAGTTTTAAATGTTGTCCCTATAAAACCTGAAAGAAGAAACTTAGGGACAAAGACAATGCAAGGTGAAAGGGAATTAAAAAAAAACAAAACTTCCAACTCCTTGAAAAATCCACAAAACCGTCTGATCATCTTTGGGTCTTTCTTTCTAGTGCTCTCAACAGACACGAGACAAGTACAAGATCACCTTTACAAAATAGCCTTCAAACGACGTCCCCGAACTGCTCCTGCGCTGCCTTCTCAAACACAAACCATTTTTCTCAAGTTTTGATCTCACGAAGAATTGATCTAACAGCCAATCTGGCAACTCAAAATAATAAATTATAGTGTCGGGGGGTGATCATGCGAGACCGTTCCTTTTCCCAGTGGGCAGGAAAACCAAGGACATGAGCTGGTTGGTACTGCACTGGACTAATCAATGGAAAACCTCTTCTGTCCCAGTAGGAGGACAGGGAGCGTCGGGATATCTGATATGTGCTCAGTCCGGAATTTTCCTGTGGATAATTTGTGCTTAGATGTAAGTTCATAAGAAATGCGCCAAGTAGAAATAGAAGTTGGTCTTGTGTTGAGTCTATTGTGCTGTTGTATTTGTGCAAGTTAAAATTATTTGTGTAAAGTAGTTAATAACTATATGTTTACATCTCAAGTTTGAACAGTAAAGCAGCTTCAAATTGTATTCTTATACTTTATAATTGTTTAAAAGGGCTATATTATGTGCAACTGACTCATGTGAGATTTTAGTGAAGTTATAATGCTGTTACCTCATCAAAAATATACCTGCCGTTGTGTTTTGTTTCATTCACACATGTTTGAGTAATCCTGCGTTATTAGTCTGTCTATATCCCCAAAGCTCAAAATGCTCTGCTCCACCTTGTGATGTCATGAAGTGGTAGTTTTCAAGTTAACAGCTGCCTTTTAGCCTTGTATCAGTACAGATTGGCAATCCCAGGACTGAAATAATCCAAGTTATTACATTAAAGGTGTATGGAGTTTGAAAACACAGTGGAGCACTTCCTGTATTACCACATGACATCACAAGGTGGAGCAGGGCGTTTTTAGTTTGAGAGAAGAACTCTGCTTAAATATGCAGAGTCTGTGTGTTAAACATGTGTGAATGCAACAAAAAACTCCAGGTCTGTTTGTGATGAGGAAGTAACATTATAACATAGATCTGAAAACAGCTTAAAATGGCTCCTTTAAAACTGTAGATTCAGTAAAGTGCAGTTTTAATAGTTGTATCTGTGGATTTCTGTGCAGTCCTTTAGCAGGATATTGTACATAAATTATCTTTTTGTTTTTTGCAAAGGCTCTGAGTAGACTTATATACTCAAAATAAAGTTTGCCGAAAGTAAAAATGGTCCAATTTGATTATTGTGAAGCAGACTGAGTGAGTACAGCCTGATATCATACGTATATAGCCAACTTTCCCATGACATTGCTGATCTATGTTATAATGTTGTTTCCTCATCACAAACAAATCTGGAGTTGTGTTGTGTTTCATTCACACACGTTTCACACATAAACTCTGCATTTTAGGTTGAGTTCTTCTCTCAAACTGAAAACACTCTGTTCCACCTTGTGATGTCATGTCGTCATACAGGAAGTGCTCTGCTGTGTTTTAAACTCCATACACCTTCACTAGAATCATTTGGATCATTTCAGCCTCGGAACTGCCGATCTCTACTGAACTAAAGGTCAAAGGGAGCTGTTAACTTGAAAACTATCGCTTCATGACATCACAAGGTGGAACAGAGCATTTTAGAGCTTTGCAGATGTAGACAGACTAATAATAAAACTCAAACATGTGTGAATGAAACAAAGCACAACTCCAGGTGTGTTTTTAAGGAGCTAATAACATTATAATAAGGCTTAAAACTCACAAGAGTGAATTTTGCGTAATAAAGGACCTTTTAATATATTTAAAGGTGTGCTGCTTGTAGGCTGTGTGAAAAAGATTGCTGCTTGCTTTGCCAGTCTTGTCTGTGCTTATGTAGAATCTTGGCCTCACGATGTTGCGAAAACGTGACTTGGGTTTGTCGCTGTGTGTGTACTTGTGTCTTTGGAGGAAAAATAAACACGAAATTCTGAATTGAAGTGCGAAAGAAATCTTGATTGTCATAGTGAACTGTTACCAGACATATACAGAAATACAGTGCACAGTTCACCACTTTGCATGAGATCTTTTGAATAAATATACGCGTCTTTTGAATAAATATGTACTCTCATATGTGCTTATGAAGTTCATGTCATCGTAATGCTGACAGTCATATTCTTTTTCATTACTCTCATTAAGTAATCTTTTGTAACAGAGGCGCACACACACACACAAATAACAACAACAACCAGGCATAACATTGTAACCACTGGCAACCAAATTATCACAGTGGCACCTTCAGTGGGTGGGATAATGGTGGCAGATTATTACGATCACGATTTTCTTAGGAGCGAGGTAAATTTGATCACAAATTCCAAAATGCAAAGCTTCGAATTGCCTTAAAGCGCCTGTACCTGAATTTTGACCATAAATGAGAATATGTTTCAGATTTGAACTGTTAGCCCTGCCCATTTAGTCTCTTCTGTCACTTTGACGTTGAACCTATGAGAGAAACGACTGTCTGAAAGAGGTTCTCATCCAACAAAGCCTCTGATTGGCCAGCTGTTTTCAAATTCTTGTTTTCCCCACAAATAGATTCTTTTACGACACTATAATAAATGAATTGTTGTGTTTTGCTTTCCTAAATAAGAAGAAATAAAGTCAGATACAGGCTCTAAGTGGTAATCAAAGCTGTATTCTTCTTTTTGAGAGTTCACACTTCGATGTGATTGGTCAAACCCTCCAGTCACTCATACAGAGGCTGACCAATCGGATTGCATTAAAGTAAAATGTGCTGAATAACAAACTTACCAGATTGGCAGATGGTCATAGGATCAGATCACGAATAGTTTTTGTTTATCCCCCTACCACTGCAGCTCAAATATCTACAGGAGTGAATGCTGGTTTACATAGAGCGTTGTTGCATAGGGCTCCATAGAAAGCAGGTGGGCATAATGTTATACCTGATTGATGCAAAACATTTATGCAGACCGTAAGTGCTTCGTAAAAAATAAAGTGATCATGTAAACTTGTTCCACGGCGAGTACAAACAGCTGACAAAGTATAGCACCAGTTAAGTTTGAAAGAGGGATGAATAAAAACAAATGAAAAAGTCCACAATCATTTCCTTCATTTTTTTTGTCACATTCTGAAGAAGTGTTGACATTGTCCTGGACACACAAAAACTGGACTCACTGATGGTTATTGCAGCTCTATTTGCTATTGTTTAAGTCACTGTCTATATATTCTAACTACGACACGACCAACCCATCGAGTGAGGGTGTATTTAAAACTGTAAATCCATCCAGGGCCCATGGGCTTGTAGCAGGCGGCAATGAGAGGTGGGAAGGGCTCTCATGTGTGCTCTGTATCTGGCAGTAAGACGACTGTGTGGGAGAGGAGAAAGGTTTGTCCAAAATGAAGACTGCGAATCCATTTTAGTGTGTGGTAGTTAGGAATAGGCCTGTCACGATAAGCGCTGTATCGACTCCACATTCTTTATCATGTGTACAAGAGATTTTTGTTATTTTTATTGTAATACGAAAAGATTTGAGCTGTAGAGGGTTGAATATGGAGTATAATTATGGCTAATGCTTTTTAATTGTTGCAGCTATAGACTGTATAAAGACGTGGACTAAGCGAGTGTGACGTCACCCCAGTCAAATGAATCTCATCGAGGCTAACGGTTATGGGGCGAATTTGGAGCCAAATTCCATATTTGGACTTCCGACAACGAGTATCATAGCAACCAAAGAGCCAATCCAGAGCAAGGCTGATGAAGGTAACGCCCCTGCTTAGGAACGCTGTCAAACTCTAACTCTGAGTGACCTCAGAGAAAGAAGAAGTGTCTGATTTGTCTTCTGTTAAAATAAAATCTCCAGGATCTTGTAGAGTGGGTTAGTATGAACATTTTAAGACCAAAATGACAAGGTTCAATGCAGCAGTTACAGAGAGAGGGGCGACACTTTTTCAATGTAAAGGGAATTGGGGCCACAGTTGATGAAGCAGGAAGCGCACTCATGATCACTTCCTATTTGGAACACAGCTTTTAGCAGGTTAGCTAGGTCCATTTATATATACAGTCTATAGTTGCAGCTCAGGCCTTTAAATCATAAAATGCTGCTTTGTGTCAGTGGCATAAAGTAATTTCAGTTTTATCATTATATTTTTCTGTAGCAATATATTGTGCTTCAACATTTGCTATCGTGACAGGCCTAGTTAGCAAGTCATATAAAAATTTAATATTTGCTAACTTCTTTCAGTAGGTGCTTTTAGGTATTTTTGTGAGAAGTCAGGTCCAAATATAGTTCATAAATATGTGTTTTTAGGACGAAAAATTTTAAATCTCCTTTATTTCTCACTGGGGCTGAGGTCCTTTGTCACGGTTTCCCTGCCATTTCTTCCACTGAAGTCGAATCTCTCAAGGCGACTACTTGGCTTGTGGTCCATGGCCGAGAGGGGCAGAGAGGTGGGCGAGGAGGGGGAGAGAGAGGGAGTAGCCGAAGTCGGGGAGGGAGAGGAAGAAGGGGGGGACGAGGAAGAGGAGAGACCCAGAGACGAGGCACGCTGCTCCCGAAAAAGACTGCGGTGTTGGCGTAGCGTGGAGGACAGGAGGAGAGCTTCTGCGGTCAATCCCGAAGACGATAAACTGGTTAGGAGGGCCTTTGCTTGGCTGGGGGATATCACCGGACCATCAGGGTACTTCCTTAGGCTCGGAGGGGCGGCTAAACGTCCCGAGAAGATGCCCGATTTCATGCTAGAGAGGTCAATCATGGCACTGCTGTTGTAGGTCCCCAAAGCCTTTATAAAGATACAGTAAGAAGGCAGGATGAAGGCAAACAAGGTACCAGAAAGCAGGAAAAAAGATCATTCATTGTAGTCGTAGAGGGGGGCATCTCCATTGACAACGGCACATGCCCATGCAGAACACATTCACAACACTTTGGAGGGGTTTGGTGTCGATTTTGCAGGTAAAGGTCCAAAAGTGAGAGAAATAATACAAGGAGGTGGATGTAAGTGGCGCTGTTGGTGGACAAAGGGACGACAGGGAGGTTGGACCCACCCACTCACTCACTGCTGGGAAGATCACGCGGGACAGGAGGGTGGAAGTGTGGGAGGGGAAGGGGAGTGAAGGAAAGGTGAGACAAAACAAAACAGAGAAAATTTATTAGGTTGATGTCAACATGTGTGATGCAAGCCAAGTGAAAGGCTGTACCATCAACCAATAATACACATACAATCCTACAGGGAGTACACTGGACTGGTGAAGGCCGTATTTATTTTGACGCTAATGATTGTTGCTCATTAAAATGCAAAATAAGTAGGCACATGTACACCAGTGCAGTCATTGTTGTTATGTTGATCCAAACCATTAGATGGCACTGTTTCTATAGTAACACATACACTTATATAGTAAAATAAGCAGGAATTGCTATAAAAAGTTAATCTATCTATAGTCTAAAATGTGTAAAAACAATATTACATTAGATTAGATTAGTTGGTTACACTTTATAATAGTTACACTCTAATTAACATTAATAAAGCATGAAGAAAGACTTATTCATAATGCATAAATTAGGTACAGTGTGATTTTCTGGAGGTGGTACATCACCTACATGATTCCATGGAAACATAAAGTTAAAACCCTACTTCGGAAAATTCTCCATGGAGATAGATCAATTGTATGTCTTACTGCGAAATATTATAACCCACAGAACAACATTTCCATGGAAACAAGCAGGAGTGCAGTGGAAACCAGAAGTTTACCTACAACATATAAAAAGACACATACACAATTTTCTCACTGTCTGACATGAAATCAGACTAAACTTTTCCCTTTTCCTTAGGTTAATTAGGATTACCAAAATTATCTTGGTTTGAACTGTAGGTCCCACTCCAGGCCAAATAAGAGTCAGGTTTGTGGAGGAGCAAGCCTACTCACACTAAGAATGCATGTTTTTCAAGTAATTCAGTGCAATAAACGCAACCAAAATGAAAAAGTGTTTTATTTTGTTTATTTTTTTAGCAAAAAAGTTGCATTCTGTGGCTTTAAGAATGAGTCAGGCTTAGTAACTACTTAATAAAGAGGTTAGGAATAAGAATTAGGGTTAGGAAATGAATTGTGTTGTTACTAACATCATTCTAAATAAACTATACGTCTATTTATTATAAGTCAAACATTTCTTGTACCTAGTAAAGTGTAGTTATTAACTGACCACTTTGGTTCATAGTGAGTACAATGAGTGAAATATTTGTACATAAATAGTATGTTTTAAATCTGTTTTAACACATAAGGCAAATGTGTTAAAACTCTGTCTGAGCACTTTTACATAACACTAAATAAATATATCCTTTCAAAATCCGCCTGTCTGCCTGAAAAGCTGCTGAAGAAATCGAATAGGCCTTTACTTTAGCTCAATTTGTCGGAGTTTGTAAAAGATTATAGTGATTAGTTGTGATGAAAGTTGAGCAGGTGTGCACGTCTAGACTTTTCTAATGGGAGAGACTTGCTGTGTGTTGCCAGCCGTTCCCCGGAGAGAAGGCTGCTCCCTCTGCCTGAAAACTCCTCTAAAACCCGCCCATGCATTTAATCTGTGAGGGCAGCCCAGGAAAGCGTGCAGTAATTTCACATCCTCTGAGCTATCTGCCAAATGAACGAAATCCCCTCTATGGTCAGTTATTTATTTATTTTTGGAACACCTTTCGGCCAGCACCAGTTTCGCTGCCAGATGGATTAAAAGGCCAAATGGGAAATGGAAATATCGTTTTGCTGTGTTAAAGTTCTTCATAATGTTGTCTTTCTTGATCTATGCCAGAGCGAATGTGAAGACGCTGCAGCTTTGAACTCTCATATCATCTAAAGTGATTCGAGGTATCAAGGGGTGAAAAGTGTGTCTACCGAATCCCTTGAAAGTTATAATATGAAACGCAGTTATTTCAGTGTGTTCAGCAAATTAATCCACGCTTCAAAATGGTGTCAGGGACTGCTTTTAAAAATGATTGTTTTTGCATTTTGCGTTAGAAGTTCTACTTGAGGTTCTCCACACAATGTATAAAGAAGTGGACTAAGGGAGTGTGATGTCACCCATAGCATTTGCCTTCAGTCAAAAGAAGCTCGTCAAGGTTAGCAGTTATGGGGCAAATCTGGAGCCGAGTTCCATATTTCGACCGCAAGAATCATAGTAACCAAAAGGCCAATCTGGAGCGAAGCTGTTGAAGGTACTCTGAGGGTTTGGCAGGTGGGGGGCACCTAGCAATGCTATCAATCAAAGAAGGCACCTGATTTGTCGCTTATTAATGTTCATATCTTGAGTTACGAACACAATAGCAAAATAAAAACACCAGGATCATGTAGAGTGGGTTAATACGAACATTAGACCAAAATGACGAGCCTGACAGCAGCAGTCATGGAGAGAGGGGCCACACTTTTCTAATGTAAAGTAATGGAGCTGGAAGCGTGCCCATGCCCACTTCCTATTTGTAATGCAGAGGTTAGCAGGTTATCTTTGTCCATTTATATATATAGTCTATGCTCCCCTTATCTTTTAATTTAATCTAATTGTTTTATTTTTGTTTCTGTTGCAGATTTTGTTTCCACCTTTGATTTTTACCCCGCCCTAATGTGCTCCACCTATGTTTCATTAGCTCACCTTTTTAGTCTGTGTGCTCCCTTCCTCATTTGCCAGGTTGGCTGTATGTGGATGTCCTGTATTTCCGTGTGTAAAGGATTTATGACCAGGCCTGTTTTTTAACCCTGCCTATTTGGACTGTGATGTTGTACCTTCACCTTGGCCTTATTAAATTAACTTCTTCCGACTCTGGGTCTGTTTTAGAGCCATTCATTGTACAAACTTGACAGCACTTGTAGGTGTGGATGACAAGGTTATTTGGCTAATTGATAATTGTAATTATACAGGTCAGAATATAATTGTAAGAACTAAAACTGTCATTTACTTTAAAAGACCCATATTACTCTGTTTTCTGATCTATGTTATTATAATGTTACAATCAGGATATAGCATAATATGGGTTCATCATTCTGTGGAGCGATGCCACTTCAAAAACAAATACAGTAAAGCGTGATCCTTGCACAGGTATTTTGTGTGAACAGAAGCACTGCCAATAAAAGTTTTGCCAATTGAACCCACAACCTCATTACCGAGAGGCAGAAAGGCTAACCACTCTGCCACCGCCATCATCCTTCTCTTCTGTGATATCAAGTTATATTTTTCCTCTTCCCTCTGCGCAGGTGGGATTTTTAATTGGCATTATGTGACTAGTGCCAGTGAAACGATCAGATCTCCAAAGAGCTCTTACAAAAACGCCCTAGAACTGTCCATCTAAATTTGGCTCGAGGAAACAAAAAAGGACAGAACATCGTCAGGGGGCTTGGGTCACGGTGAAGGGGTTTGGGGAAAGAAAAGACACAGTTTTTATCTTTAGCTGTTGGCCAAGTGGAGAAGTCATGAAAGGGGGACATTTCTAATTGTCAGAACAACACAGAGGAAGCAGGTGTGAGGAGGAGCGAGGGGTGAAAGAGATAGAAGGATTGTAATAGTGTACTGGTTTATTTTAAAAGACCCCAGAATGATTTCTATTTTAAAATATCCTATTAGGTGTAATGAATTTGGCTGTGATATTACTGGGACAAAGATATGACTGATATTGTGCTTATCTGCACAAATGTTAGTGCCATATGAACCATGAACCAACTCTGAGGACTTCAGGGACCAGCCTCTTGCAGCAGTCCTGATGTAGACCTGGTTTAATCCTGGTTTTGTCCCGGCCTCCTGCTGGAGCCCAGAGTCAGGACTAAACATTGGGAGTCAGCGTTTCAGTTTTCTGCAGCTAAAACCTGGAATAGTCTCCCCGAAGATGTGAGACAGGTCTCTACTTTGACAATCCAAGGCTCAAAATGGTTCTGTTTAGCTGTGCATATGACTGAAAGGATTTTATTCTGCACTCTTCTCTTTTAATGTAAATTTCATGATGATTATTTGTGTTTTGATTTGTTGCTTTGTGATTTTATTGTCTTTCTTATTCTCTAAAGCACTTTGAATGACTTTGTGTATGAATTGTGCTATACAAATAAACTGACCTTGCCTGCCCATAAAAATTCTTGCAAATTAGGAGCTTTATAACTGAAAGAAAGACACCTGTATTATCTGTTATTATTATTACCTGTATTATTAGGGTTGTAAAACTGATTAGAAAATATATGTATATAGTGATATTGGCTAAACACAGTATTTATATAGTAAAAAACAAACAGTATTTTGTTTTTTTGTTTTTTCTCAACGCTAATAACATAAATTAATATATTTGTGTAGCTTCCCTCTGCTTCTTTCAGTTTGGAACAGGCTAATCTTTATAGTCTCTCATAAACCAATAGAACCAGTTTTAAACACTTCATACAAAAGTTTTCTAATTAGTGAGAATATATCCTCAAAGGCAACACTCATGGTAAAAACACTTGGAAAGTATCATCAAAAGTAGGTAAAGTTTGTAATTCGCTCTTAAATGTGCAAATTGGCCACCCTTCCAATCATTTCAAAAGATAAGCTGCAGATAAACAAATCAACAAACATTTCAGCTGTTTCACTGTAATCAACTCAGAATATTCCCTGGGCTCATTTTCTAAATAACTTCAGATTTATTTTGGCTTGTTTGCCAGGAATAACACTTGTTTGAGCCATTTATCTGATCCAACTATTTTTAACTTTTTCGGATATTATTATAATTTTATTTTCACAGTTTCTTCAACAACTGTTCATGCATATTTTTAACTTCGATGTGACTCTAATAGAATAGATGCTAGTACTGCTGGCTATTTATTTAAAATACCATGGCCTAATAGCGATAGTAGCATATGCACTGAGAATATTTACATTTGAGTGTGTGTGTTTTAAATGCAAATATATTATAATGATCTAATGTTTTGTGTTTATTTCAGAGCATAGACTGTATGTATAAATGGGCGTAGCTAACCTGCTAGTCGGCACGTTCCAAATAGAAAGTGATCATGGGCGCGCTTCTGGCTCCATCGACTCTGGCTCCAATTCACTTTACATTGAAACATTGTCACCCCCCTCTCTCTGTAACTTCTGTCGTCAGGTTTGTCATTTTGGTATCAAAATGTTCCAATTAACCCGCTCCACATGATCCTTGTATTTTTATGTCACTATCATGTCCGTAAATGAAGTTATGAACATTATTAACAGGCAAATCAGGCGCCTTCTTTCCCCAAGGTCGCTCCTGCTAGCGTTAGCAACACGTTTGATTGACAGCGTTGCTATGCGCCCACTCCCTGCTAAACCAGCGGTGCAGGCAGGAAGCAGCGTTACCTTCATCAGCCTGGCTCTGGATTGGCTCTTTGGTTGCTATGATACTCGCAGTCAGAATTCCAAATTCGCCCCAAAACTGCTAGCCTCGATGAACTTCATTTGACTGGAGATAAACGCTGTGGGTGACGTCACACTCACTTAATTCACTTCTTTAACAGTCTATGGTTCAGAGTTGGTACTTTTTATTTTTCCTGCTAATGTAGCTGCTTTTGTATGTGACATTTGGTTGCTATGCCGACAAGTTGATGTGAAGGTTCTATTGGTCAGTTACTGGTCTGGCTCTAGTGAGACTACTATTGTTTTGCTCAGGTTTTCTGGCCTGTGTTACGACCTACAGTAGCCCTTATGTTCAAAAAAATAAACAACCAGAACAAATTCGCCGTGTTCCCTTCCACCTCCACACTCTCACTAGTTTGATTTGTCAGTTATGTGTAAAATATCACCACTAAACAGAACAGAGTCGTATCGTCTTTATACAGAGGTGGGCAATATACAGTATAAGAAAGTTGTAGTGTAATCTTCCAAGTGATAAAAAGAGTTATTTCTGCCCTTTTACGGGTGGCTTTACGGTCCATTCCATTTCTCTATTTTCATGGCCACTACTTGGTTTGTGGTCCATAGCAGAGAGATACCCCGACCAACACATTTACAGGACAAGAGATCGGCTTATAGATTTTTGTCAATATTGTATCACCTCTAATCTTTATTCATACTTGTTTCATAGAGCTAGCAATAAAAGTTTGACAGAAGTTCAAGTGTTCACAGCTCCCCATCCACTGCCTGATCTTTCATTATCTAGGCCTATTCATTTTAGGCAAAAACCTCACACAGATATAATTGGACAGGAAGTAGTGACGCTAACAGTGAGGTTGCTGGGACTCTATTAGCTCCACCGCTACATAAAATTCCTTTCCCTGAACATTTAAGTGCGCACGTTGGAATATGGCTTTAAATGTCAGGCTTAAAATAATGAGCATAATTCTTCTTTCAATTGGCACGTGTAGGAATCCACTCAGCTTTCAAATTGCAGAGAACGAAAGGGCTGAGGATAAAGGAGTGAAAAGGAGAAAAGTGCGAATCTCCAAAAGTGGCAATAGTAAGAAAAGGCATGGAAGGCAAATGGTGAGGAAAGAAAGATATTGAATAATGTGTGAATGGCAGCGAGCGCAGGGCCGATTATTACATAGCACTGCAGAGATTTGTCCCCATCTTCACGGGGGTGCCTAAAGCTTCATTACACCTGCTGAATCTGGCCCACTCACAAGTCCAACCAGTCATTTCAATCTCTATCTCCTCAATGCTCTGTCAGGTAGTGTGCTGGGATTAGAGGTTTAGATGGATTTTGGTAGCCTACACTTCACTGCTCCTGTTCTTTCAATTTACAGGTGAATCAAAAAGGGATATTTCTGGAGAGCAAACATATTTCAAAATGTAGATATAATATGTTTGCCTGGTAAGATTTCTCAGCATTAGAATAACAGCAACTAGTTATACAGTGGGTTAAAAAATAATAATAAATGAATTAAAAGTAGCAAACACTGCACTTTGAACTGAACTACTGCAATTAATTACGTTTTTCAGTTTTTCATGGGGGTTATTATAATCACCGAGCTAAAATGTCAACATCATTTGGCTCAATTGTTCACATTTCGGTCCCTAAAGTCAACAACTTACAAAACATATTCATTTGTATTTGTAAATGTTTAGTCATCATAATTACAGCTATCTTCAGACACATTAAAACAGTGCTGTTAATTGGAGCGCTAATCCTAACCTGTCTGACACGCGTCTCTCAGTGGGACCCGGTCTGTGGAGGATCCTTTGATGTATTCCCACAAAACTGCGATAATGAGAAGCTGCATCAGTGTTCTGCATTTTGATTACACTAATGGTCACCGCGTCTTTGAAACGTCATTAATCTCAACTAGTTAATGACTTTTTCTGCTGTGTGAAAGCGAAACGTGATTCAAGTGTCCCGGGCCATGTGGAGTGGGGTTGCGCAATTAATCGCAATGGAAATTAATTTTAATTGGTGCAGTTAAATTGCATGGGCTGAAGTTATTTAGGTGATAATATGTCCTCTATGAAGAATTAAAAAATCATGTATCGTCATAATGTAAAATGGGCTAACGCTGTAGTTTAGACCTCTACAAATATGTTCTGAAATGCATGTGATTCTTGTATTCTGTTGTCTCTCAAATGTTAAAGGTGCACTGTGGGGGGTCCTCCACTTACTGGTCACCATGGAGACTGGTTTCTTTCTTTCTTTATTCTTTACTTGTCAGGGACCATGCACAAATTATTTAGTCTTACGAAAGAAAAGATTATTTGTACTAGATTTAGCTACTGCTACTTTCCATCTGCAGTTCATCATAAACCTTTGCCTGAAATGTTCCACACTATGGCATTACACATACAGAATGTATTCAATTGTTGGTGTATAAATACCATCAAAAACATGCATTCTGAGAGCGGGGTCGCCTTTCTACAGATCAAACCAGTAATTTAGCCTAGTATCACTTGTTGACTCCATGTGTAATTTAGTTGTTGGGTGTCCCTCCTTGAGAAAAGTTACATAGTGTATCTTTAATGTTCCTGGGTGCGTCTAAAACGTGCACTGTAAACAGAATCTGCTTTTTGAGAACATAAATTGCTTTTCCTCCAAATTTGCGCAACCCTAAGAGGTTAGCTGGTGCTGCGTGGAGAGAACGCTAAGCAGAGGAGTTGAGTGATTGTCAAGGTCAATTTAAGCTGGCTGTGGAGTGTAAAACGGAGGGGAGGGAGCACGGTACATTTCACAGGGCACTCGGAGTCCTGCTCAAGCTGAACCTGACGAGCATATGAGCAGGTTTACATTGGATTTTATACTTTTCTTTGAAGCTCTGCAGATGCCCTAAGGCTGACCTGTGCGCCTCTGTCATGAATGGATTTTTAATATGTACTGTATGTCTTCTTCAGGGTTCAAGCTTCATATCGAAAGGTTACATTCTCTGCTATACGCTTTATGCTTGAGTATATATTTGTGTGAGACTGTATTGTGAGCTTAGTGTTTAGTTTAGTTTTGTTTTATACATTTTGTGACTGCTTCAATTTTGTTGCTTATTTAGAGAAAGGAAACTTATTTATATAATATATTTAAGATATTTAGATGATTAAAACGGGTGTATTTCATATAAAGTTTGAGCTGGTAGTGGGTTAAAGGGCCCATATTACGCTATTTTCTGATCTATGTTATAACGATGTTTCCTCATCACAAACATACCCGGGGTTTTGTTTTGTTTCATTCACACATTCACGTCTAACACAAAAAACTCTGCATATTTAGAATAAGTTCTTCTCTCAAACAGAAAACACTCTGTTCCACATTGTCATGTCATGTGGTAATACAGGAAGTGCTACAGGAAGTGTTTTTAAAAGGCATACATGTTCACTAGAGTCATTTTGGATGATTTCAGCTCTGGAATTGCCAATTTCTACTGTACTAAAGGTAAAAAGCACTGTTAACTTGAAAACAACTAGTTTATGACATCACAAGGTGGAACTGAGAATTTAGAGCTTTGGAGATCTAGATAGACTAATATTAAAGGATTCCTCAAATATGTGTGAATGAAACAAAACACAACTCCAGGCTGTTTTTGAAGAGATAACAACATTACAATACGGATTAAAGCTCGAGCAAGAGTCACTTTTGCATAATATAGGACCTTTAACAAAGAAATACTGTTGTTAAAATGTTCTTAAAAATAGTGAATATCATCTGCAAAACATCGATTATCACATGTAAAATTCCCTGATGTTTCCACTGTGCAGTGTCATTGTCTCATATCGTACCTGCTGCTGTCCCTGGACCTTCTGGCTGTCCTCTCGTTTGATGCTCTTGGTCTTGTCTGTGCTGTTCTGCTGCAGATGTTTCAGTTTGGATGTGGCTGAGGAGTGAGTGACTTTAGCACCGGTTCCGTTAGCTCCCTGGGGAAAAAGACACATGACACAAAATGAACAACAAATGTATCTACACACTTGGTACAGTTCAACCCAGCAGGCTGCAGGTCTCTTGCGATCATAGATTTAAGTTTGAGAGCTGACGTAAAAATAAAGAGGGCGCTATTTAGCTTGTGTCATGGCTTAGCAGGTCTCTTTGGGTGTGTTCACACTTGTCTTGGTTTAAGCCTTGTTCATTTAGGGAGAAGGAAAATCAATCTTGTTTATGTTTATGGGGTTAGTATTGAAAGTTATATTTATTCATTGTTTTAAGCATCTTTTTAATGAATAAAACTGAACCAAAAATCATAAATGATCAATGCAAGGGGAAAAAAAAAAATATTTTGCTGTATTGTACACCCCTATGTAGCAGCATTACGACATATGTACATAGTAGTTGTATTACATATTTTACATACTAGTACTTCCTCTAATCTAGGCTTTCTATACCTAAATTGTAACTGATCCTGGATTGGGACTGGCACAGTGAGCACACCCATATAAGGTAATGCAAATTAAGTTAAAAACCGTCAATTTATGCCTCCAAAATCCAAGGCAATTTGCATACTGTATTTAATTAAAAAGTTTAACGGCTGAATACTAGTCTGCCTCGTCAATGTAAATTTGGCTTAATCAAATGTATGAAAAAAACGATGACCGGAGCTGAAATTGGAGTGATGAAATAATGTGTGAACACTTTGTAATCCTCAACTGGGTCCCATAGGAATTCTGCCTTTTTGTACATCAGAGGCCCCTGAACTCAACATGAAGGGTTCACTGTCAAATGCTACTGCCCAGAGAGGAAAGCTACAGCTACAATCAAAGCTACAAGCTCTGCTATGTGAAAGGAAGCTCTTAAGTAGAGTCTGAGCGTCTTTGATTAAGAGTAATCTTTGTTGTATTGAGTCAAATAGAGGTGAGACGGCAGAATGTGTCTGGAACTGTGGGTCAATTATTGGTCATTACACATAAAAGCCGAAGGTTTAGTGAGTCTGTGTTTGCATAGTAGACTGTGTTCAGTTTGAGCTGCCAAAGGTGCCCATCAAAAATCTTTTTTACTTTTTAATTCTCAAAATGTAATTGTAATCTTATAAGTATACAATTAGCACAATCATATCTTATATTTTAAAACTTTTCTGGTGGTAGTTCTGCTGCTTGCTTGTCTCCATAGAAATGTATGATCTTAAACTTATCTAAGACTAATCTATCTTCAGGAAAAGTTACAGCTCTGTGGAAAGGCGAGCTCATATCATGTAAGAATCTTTCTCAAAGTATTCCTCCTCTTAGCAGTTAAATCACCTGCAGCGTAATGAAGGCAAGATAGATCAGTTTAATGCAAGGGTGTCCAAACTTTTTTCACCACATACTGAAACATATTTGAAGCGGAGGGCCACAAACCAGTGATGATACAGGGAGACAAATGGTGCATTTAACACAGGTTTGACGGAGCCACTGTACCGTTAATAAGACTTGGAAGATTATTTTTAGGTCTGTGTCACAATGCAATGTGATGTTATTAAGGTTATAGAGGTAGAATCTCTTCAGTTTGTAGTAAAACATACTTCCTGATCAATTGGGCCAGTTTTTAGGAGGAGGCATGAGGGCCAACAAAAAATTGTCTGAGGGCCGCATTTGGCCCCTGGGCCATAGTTTGGACACCCCTGGTTTAATGTCATATTATGGAACTTTTAAGGCAAAGCATCTTCATGAAGACAAGCAGGTAGCAGTTGCATAGTGCAGCTTTAAATCTCTAGCTTCATTACAAAGAGTAGAGTTTATGTATCATATTAGTTCTGTTATAGTTTCTGTTTTATACATTGTTTTATTATGTGCATCCTGCTTTTCATATTATAGGATTTATGCCAGACCTCCTTTCTATACAATACACTGAGATACAATGGCCAGTGGTTTGATCTGATAAAGGTATCGGCTCTGTCTGTGTAATCCCTCAGTCGTCAGTGATCAAGATATATCACCTATATAACCATCATCGTTTAGTCCCATTGAATGCAAACCAAAGACGAGACATTCAGGAGCAAAGACAGAAACAGCCTGAAGAAACCAGAGATTTTACACCCACAGAGGAATATTGAGAGTCTGCTAAGTGTAACAAAAGGTGAAACGAAGTAGCTTAAACAGACACAGACCAGACGCCGTGACAGATCAATACAGAACAAATTAACAGCTCAGAGCAGCAGGAGTACGACATCAACACCAGCAACACGAGCCAAGTCTGTTATCTGTACCCCGCCATATTTGTCATTTCCAATAAAATCTGATACCGAATTAATCAGGGGACAGACACCAGAAAGCTGAGAGGCAGGTCCCATAAGTCACCCATAGATAAGAAGAGGAGAGCAGAGAAAGGTCTAGACACAGTAGGCTTGACGTAATATGGACCTGGATTGAAGCTCGATTCAAAGAAGTCGGCTTGGGTGGGACGGGGGGCTTCTTGGGCTCAGAGGAGGAGGAGCAGGAGGAGGAGGAGGTCTGGCTCGGGTCAGTTATACCCGCGGGGTCCGAGTAAAGTTGGTCTACGGTCGAATGCCCTCCGATTTCGATCAAGGTATTCTCCAACTCGCGAATCGTCTCCTCTAAACTATCCATTCGCTTGTAAGTCGTGCGGCAGACATCTTGTGTTGGTTTTCTTTGGTTGGACGTAGATGTAGTTGACTCATTGTTGCGTTTGAGTTGTATTACCCTCGCTCCAGTTTCGCCCCCTCGCTTAAGACCTTCTACTAACATCTCCAGCTGACCCGAACAGGTTGAAGTCTTGGTTCTCGGCTTGGGTACTGGTCTCGTTGAAACCAAAAGGCTATGTAGTCGTTTGTATGCATCTTTGGCAGTTTGCTCTTTTTGGAAAACCACTACACACAGGTGCTCACTCAGAATCTCTTGACTAGACACTTCAGTAGTTTTTGGAGAGATAGTTATGGAGCGCAGGCCATCTCTTGTAGTCCTTTTAAACTCCTCAACATCAAGAGAAGTAACTACTCGAATTTCACTGTCAGTCAACAACAAAACCATCTGTTTTTCCTCTTTTTCAGGTTTGACAAAGTCTTCATAGCCAGAGACTTTGGATGATTGCTTGAATGCGGAGTTCTGATGCTCAGATGAGTGACTAGCTAAATTGCAGACAGGATCCATTATGGGGATGGGTGAACACTCTGTCAACACAATCTGGGGGACAGCAGACATGCGCCTTCCCTACAAATGAGGAAGTTGAGTTTAAATATAATAGAAATAAAGTTTAATGACACTGTTTACAGCTTAATGCACAAACAAAATGGCATCTCGTAAACATAAAAATAACAGTGAACGCACATTGAGAGCGGAAGGCAGAACGATCACCACAACGCGCGTTCATTTGCGCTCTGTGTAATAGCTTTGTATGAAACGTGTGTACAAAAACAATATCCAATAGTAATTAGCTTGTTCTGAGAAAAAAGCTTGACTTCAAATACAGTGAAGCGGTGTCCAACTGAGTGAATGTTATTATACATAGCCTTTTAGCATATACTGTATAATGAATGCTGGGATTTTGCTATGGGACTGTTACTATAGTGAAATAGGCTGTTAATGAGCAATCTTCCATTAAAGTTCTGGGAATCATAACGCTAGAATTATTATTTGCACAGAGTAATTGAGCAGGAGACAGTGGCATCTTGGTTTTTATATATTCTGTGTTTTCCCCATAGACTGTATATATAAATGGACATAGTTAACATGCTAGATGAGTGTTCAAAATAGGAAGTGAGCATGGGCGTGCTTCTGGCTACATCAACTCTGGCTCCAATTCACTTTCTATTAAAAAAACTGCAACCCCTCTCTCCGTAAGTGCTGCTGTTAGACTCGTCATTTTGGTTTTAAAATCTTCGTATAAACTCACCCGGTACTTTATTTTGCTATTGTATCCGTAAATCAATATATGAACATTAATAACACACAAATCAAGCGCCTTCTTTCCCCCAGGTTGCTCCCGCTAGTGTTGGCAACAGGTTTAATTGACACTCTTGCTAACTGCCCGCTCCGTGCTTAACCCTGTAAGGACTGACTTAAAAGGACTTTTATCCATAAAAATCATGTTAAAGGAAGTATCAGAATATACTGCATTTTTTCACACAACTACCTCTATTTTACATATCCGTTCATATTTTTTCTTTGACGCATTGAATAAGTGACTGGGAAAATCTTCGAGGGACAACAGAGGCAAATTACAGTAATGACGGCAAAATATTTAAAGAGCCTCATGCCTCTGCTTTGAGATGCCGTTTGAATTTACATGATAGCACAATTGGTTGCGGAGTTACGGTAATGGAAAGTCCACAACCGTGCTCTATCTGCAACGATAGCATCCGCCATTATAGAGTTAACTGGCAATGCGGGTGGGAAGGCGCGGTACCTTCAACAGCTTGGCTCAGGATTGGCTCTTTGGTTGCTATGATACTCACTGTCGGAAATGCAAATATGGAACTCGACCCCAAAGTCATCCCATAACCGCTAGCCTCGATGAGCTGCATTTGATTGGAGCTGAACGCTATGGGTGACGTCACATTCCCTTAGTCAGCTTTTTTATTCAGTCTATGGTCTAAATGTGCTCTATAAATACATTTGAAAGTAAGAAAGAAACACTGGCAAATTGGAGCATATAAAAATCATAGTGGTTAACTTTGGTACAAGCCAGTGTAGATTAGTTTTATTGGGTAGTTAATAGCTAATTTCATACAAAAATAAGTAAAAAACTATACAGTAGAACTAGGAATTACTATTTTCACTTCTTGTGTGAATGATTTGGTACTAATTGTTTATGTAAAATGGTTTTGTCCACATTAAAAGGCAAATAATAGAGACAAAAGAGTTAAATCCCACAGCACTCAGAGATGTGTTACCTCTGTCCTCACATTGTCACTCAGGTCTGGGCTGCTGCTGTTTAAACTAAAGGAAAGTGAACGGGGAGGGGGCAACCTCACTGGAATTCTCTCAAAAAGCTGTAGAAGACAAAAGCGTGATAATTGAACAAACAAAATGCACAAAATGATCAAATCTACTATGTTCTTCAAAAGTCCTGTCTCCTGTGTGGGTCCATCTGTTTGACTGTGATCTGTGAGCCCTGTGTGCTGATGTGGGCAACTGAACACTATCTGATCTTTGGGGTTTCCCAGAGCCAAAGGCAGGGGGTGGCATATGGCACCCGCTGCTCCAACATGTGGTAAGGATATAGAGAGAGAGAGAGTCGAAGCCAGCGGCAGATTGCTAACGTATCATACATAATAAAAGAGTTCATTTTCCCACTCATTTAACACTTGTCCATTGAGATTATAGTGCATGGCTTGTTTTACGGTACCTCTAATTCAGCAGCAGTTTTGTCCTCCTCTCGGTCCTCTCGCTCTCCAGAGGCCAGGGTGGGGGGAGTGGAGGCGGGGCGGGGGTTTTCAGAAGCGGTCCTCCTCAGTTTTATATGAGGCTTTGGTCCATCATTCTCTTCAGACTCCGACTTCTAACAAGACAGTGACAGCACATTTTTAGCATTACGTCTAAGTAGGCACTCTTTATCAAATTTGATTCCATTAACTTCACTTTCCATTATGCATTGCTACATACATAATTCAAACAACCCAAATGCAGAGGTAGGTAGCACTCAGTTAGATTTAATCGAGTAACATTTTTATTGTTTGTTTAATTTTAAGTTTAGTTTAGTTTATTGGTGTATTTTAACAGGGACCATCTGCAAACACATTAATCTCATAAAAGAAGAGACGCTTTACACCAGATTTAGCTAAAGTTAGTTTCCATCTGCAGTCCCCGGGCAGATTACAAACAATTAAAATAATCCGACCATTTAAAATCAAAACATGCACCTTCCCATTCTTTTGCAACAGTGCTTTTACTCAAGTACTTAGGGATGCAACGATACAGTTTTCCCAAAATCTCATATGTATCTTGATAATGGGTTACGATATCGGTCTCTTATTTCAATATGGTCTGATTTGCAGAAAAGAAATTCTCATGTTACAAAAAATATAAACACTTCGATTATTATTAAGTTAACATGAAACATCACATTTGAATAAAATACAGTACAACCACTGTAAAGCATTGAAGTATGTGAAGCGTTTTACATACTTTACATTTAGTTCAATGATTTACAGCTGAGATTTTTTTTTTTTTTTTTTTATTCAGTGAAAATGAGAATTGTGCTTTTTTAAAAATAGATAATATACTGTTGATATTGACGGCTAGGGAAATTACACTATCAGACTTTCTCTTTTTTGATGATGATTTGATGATTTATTTGGAATTATTTCTTTTCTTTTCCTCCTGAGTCTGACTGTCCTCCACTTTGTTACATGGCTGTGTTCACGCTGCTCTCCCTCATCTCCAGCAGCAGCAGCGACAGACAGTAGCTCCTCTCCACACTCTCCTGCTCTTACAGACACACAGAGCTCTCTCATCTTCTTTCTGAACAGTGAAATTACATTTTATTACATCGAAATGTCTCAACGGACATCTCCTGAGGAAAACTTAGAGAGATAGAAAAAAAAAGAGATCGCAATTGATGAATTACATGTAAAGCCAAAAGCAGTTTAAAGGCCAGTTTTAGAGTATTTCATATTTTTGTTGTTCTTGGATCTATCAGTATAAATAAAAAATGGCTGAAAGATAAACCCCCTGTGTTAGAATATGTGAGCTGAAAGCCTCTTTGGAGCTGTTTAACTGTTTTCCTGTTTATCGAGTGAACACGTGTATGGAGTTGTGACACCTGTATCAAATGAGTTGAAATTATATCAAACATTGTTGCATCTCTAGTACTTATATACAGATTAGAACATCCACAATTTTCAATACAGTACGATCAATACTGTTCTGTATTCCTTACCTTTACGGGTTTTCCAGGAACTAAGGGCTCTCCGCTCCGGCTGGTCAGTCCTGGAGATGGAGATGAGGGGAAGCTGCGTCTGGGAGGGGGAGGAGGGGGGGACTTGGATGGTTTCTCTGTGCGATACCGAGGCACTGACAACTCATCTAAAAATAATAATAATACATGGATTTAGGCTCCAATAGATCCCAAGCATATTCAGCTTTTCATTTGGCAGTTTAGCACAAGAAACCTCTGCACATCAACAGCTATCAGAACTACAGTTATTTATGTAGGGCTAAACAGTTTGGATATATCTTCATCATTTCCATTTTCTCACCTGAGCCACGCCTGGAGCCTCCCTCTCTACCGGCGAGCTTGTGCTGGGGTTTGCTTGTGCGGTGCTCTAGGGTGGCTGCTCCTGACTGTGTGGTCTGGGGGTTATGGGTAACCTGGGGGTTGTGGGGGGTCTGGGAGTTGGGGGCGGGGCTGTTGGCGGAGGGTTTGCTCTGTTTGGCGGCCAGGCAGTCCAGGTCTGGGATGGCCTTCATGAGCTCGGCTTGGGTCTCCTCCAGCAGACGGTTAATATCTTGGGCGCTGTACTGGGTCAAACTGGCTCGCTTCTCCTCCCAGTCACGCTCCGCTGCCTGAAGATAATAAGCAAGGGATTTTTGTTAGAAATATACACTCTAAAATGTAATTAAGTAATGCTTTCACCATAGAAGACCTTTCCACTAAACATTCCAAAGCATTCATTTACACTGTAGACATAAAGTTTGTTGCATATAGGTCTGTGTTTTCTTAAGTCATCTCTCTTTTTTACTGGACATATTCAGGGGTATATAACCTCAGTCTAAAATACAGAGATTTGCTCAAAACCCATTTTTAGTAGATTTCATCAAACTGTTGTGATTTAAAGATAATATACATATATATAATACAGTGTTTCTTATTAAAAGAGGAGACTATGGTGGCCCCCTATAGTCAAACTTTTGCCCCATAGTCTAAAAAGAAGCTGTGTAAAACTTGGTGACAAAAATGATACTTAAAGGTCCAACAGTATATTATGCAACAGGGTTATAATGTTGTTACCTCGTCAAAAACATACCTGGAGTTGTGTTTGTTTCATTCACATATATTTAAGTAAACCTTTTAAAATTAATACATATATAGGGTTTGTGTGTTAAACATGTGTAAATGAAACAAAACACAACTCCAGGTATGTTTTTGATGAGGAAACTAAATTATAAAGTAACATAAATCAGAAAATACGAGTAATACAGGCCTTTTAATGCTTCTACTATTGTCAAAATCCTACAGAAGTAACTATATTTAACTTGTTACCACTGCTTTTAGATCAGTGGGAGCAATAAGAGAAATGTATACATTATAAATTGTGTTAAATAGAATGGATCGTTTCGTGCCACTGTAGTGTCAGTTTAAACTTGTGAAAAACACTGTAATGATAATAATCAACAAGAATTTACAACTGTTACTCAAAAAAAATGATTTAATGTCTCAAAAATATATAAATATGGCAGATAGCAGCTAAATCTTTGCCAGTTTGATATGAAACAGCTATTTTGACGTGAACGTCAATGCACTCAACTGATTACAAAATCCAAAGCTACTCACTCATGGTTTTTTTTCTCCTACTTGTTATTTTTTGTCACCCAAGTCAAGCCTTCAGGTGGTTGATATCAAATGTAAAGACTGACTAAAAAAATCACATTGAAGTATGATCAGAGTAGATGAAACATTTTCCCGTACCAGTCGGACCTCCACGGACAGCGCCTTGTCTGCAGCGGCCCTGCGTTCCAGCTCTTCCAGGGCCTTCCCCTTGTGGCCGATGGGGGGGTGATTGTCTTTGACAGAGGAGCGGCTCAAGCTGGAGGCGGGACTCCAGTTGGACAGGCTGTTACCACTGCTCAGGTCCGTAATGGTCAGAGGGGGGCTGGTGGGGAGGTCGAAGTCAGAAAACTTACGCAAATCCTCATTGTGCTTTGGATTAGAGAAGTCTTCTGGCTTTTTCCACACACCGTCTTTCGCTTGTCTGGGGAAAAAAAAAGATATTCTATCATTTACATTGTGACTATTTTTTTGTATTTATCTTTATTTTTAAGTTCTATATTTATTTTGTTACTGCATTACTATTTTTAATTTTGATTTTAGAACTATTTTTGTTTGTTATAAATGCTTTTTATATGCATTTTTGAGCAAGTACATCCAAGTAATTTCCCTTGTGGAGCAATAGTTGATCTAAATCTATATAAATACACTTGTTAATCATTGTTTTTTGAATGTGCTATGTAAATAAAATTGAATAGAACTGGATTGAATTTGCTAGTAATAAACGATTACACAAAATACCCAGGAAACCCACTTTAAATACAGCAGTTAGACTTAAATAACTTATCTGAAGAGAGCCTTTTTAACCAATAAATATAAAAATCCATTATAAGAAGGTACTTATAAAATGTGTATTCATTTGATTTCTTCAGCTTTTAAATATCTGTGCTTCTTTCAAGGCTAGAACTCAGTAAAGATTTAATTCTTGGAAATCCCCCAGACGTATTACGACAATAGTCAACTTCCTTTGGTCCGAGACTTGCCTATTCAGCGCATTTGTAGAAAAATCCATACCGTTTTGCTGACTCACTTAAATAAGGGCAAAGTAAAGTAAAGCCTAACTTTGGGACAGATACTAATGGACTATGCCTCTATCACACAGTAGTAGGTTGTTGTGAGTTGTTGGACATTTCTACTGAGAGGCAATTTCATAATCCACAAACCCAGCAAAAATATTAAGAAAACAGACAGTTGAAGTTGATGTTGGAAGCAGAAAAGTTGGTAATTCGTGACCGTTCTTATTTAACCTATGAACTAAGGACCAGCAGTATCCTTAATAAAAATCCTTTTAATATCTCCGTGAATATAGACATGTATATTATGCTGTCAACAAGTAGTATGGTAAGTAGTTACCATAGACTATATAAAGAAGTGGACTAAGGGAGCGTGATGTCAATCATAGCATTCGGCTCCAGTCAAATGAAGCTCATCAAGGCCAGCAGTTACAAAGGAAATTTGGTGCCAATTTTCGTATTTGTAATTTGCAAGTATCATAGCAACCAAAGAGCGAGGCTGTTGAAAATAATGCCCCTTCCCGCCTGCACCATTGTTTTAGCAGGGAGCAGACCCTTAGCAACAATTAATCAAGCTTGTTTCTAATGCTAGCAGGAGCAACCTTTAGGAAAAAAGGTGCCTGATATGTCTATTATTAATGTTCGTATCTTCATTTATGGATAAAATAGTGAAATAAAAACACCAGGATCCTATAGAGCAGGTTAACACAAACATTTTAAGACCAAAATGACGAGCCTAACAACAGCAGCTACAGAGAGATGGGCGACAGATTTTCAGTAGAAAGCGAACTGGAGCCAGAGTCCATGGAGCTGAAAGTCTGTGGTAGTTACATCTTATCTAATGTCTTTCAATCTTAAATTTAACAACTGTCATGATTTGTGGAGGCAAAACTATTCAATTTGAAATCAACAACCAAATTTCTCATTATTGCCATTGAAAAACTAAGTCAGAGTAGTAATTGTCCAGTTAATGTAAGGGAGAAAAGTACACACATGTTTTAGTTTCAGATGGCATAACTACATTTCTTTAAAGAAGACCTATTGTGCTTGTGTCTGCTATATAGCTCTAATCTATGACACCCCTCGATCAGATGATATAGTTTGCAAATCACAATATTAATCTAAATAGACTTAATAAAAGAAACAAGTCTGCTGTCTTCTGCATTAGACAATCACAGTGCCCAATGGGAACTGGGAACGGGAAAAGGACTATATGACTCTGCTGAATCCTATGCATATCGCAGATTAAGAAAATAAAATTGATTAACAAAGTAAATACAATGCACTGGGGGCGATGAAAAGAAAGACTGATCGGCAATATGGCATCTTGAAAATAAGTGATTAAAGATTGCTCAAACATGCACGAATCACTCCCAAAACAACTTTTGGTGAGTAAATGTTGAGGGGAAACGACTATAACGTGCTTAAAAGCTCTAAAAAGTCAAATTTGCACAATAAATCTGCTTTGATACAGATGAGAGAATGAGGAGGTGATATTGCAAAAATGCTGATTTTTATGGAATACAGTGAGTATTTGGGTCTACGCACGAATGAAAATCAGATCAGGTTCAACATTTGTGAATTTGCCATTTGGATCTTTCATGGCGAAGAACTCCATAATTAACTGTCTCTTGTCCCCCATCCGGGATTATCACCAGAGGCTCAAAACCACTATACCACATACTAAGAGGGAGTAGTTATTGTCCAGTTAAAATAAAGCAGAACAGTACACAAACACTGGCCGATTGTGGTAGTTTTAGTCAGACATTTTCGTACTTGCGCATGGTGTTGAGGGTGTCTGTAATCGTCTTGCAGCGTTTTAACAAAGCATCAAGTCGGTGCGGCTCCTCTTTGAGAAACTTGACAGCCTCCACTTCCACCCTGAGGACCACTCGCATTTTACTTTGAAGGCCCGGGAACTGGTCTGAAAGGCACAATACAATACATATGAGAAAGTTTTTAATATATTCTTCTGGGAGTTAGGGTCAGGACAAGGAATACAATGTCTTATTAGATAGTTATATAAAATGTGTAGAAATGGTAAGTATTCTGGAATTTATATAAAGTTATAGGAGATACAAAAAGGCCAGACAAAAGAAATGTACTTCTGCCTGGCCATCTCTAGGGGTTAGGGGGTTAGGGTTAAGCTTAGGGGGGTTGGGGCTAGAGAGTTAGGGTTAGAGGGTTAGGGTTTACACAGATATCTGGGTAGGGTTTAGGTTTAGTGTTGGGGTTAGAGGATTAGGATGGGGGTTAGGGGGTTTGGGTTAGAGGGTTAGGTTTAGTGTTAGGGGGTTAGGGTTAGCAGGTTAAGGTTCAAGAGTTAGGGTTTAGGTTTAGAGGGTTAGGTTTAGTGTTGGGGATTAGGGTTAAAAGGTTAGAGGGTTAGGTTTGGTGTTAGGGGGTTATGGTAAGGGTTAGAGTGTTAGGGCTAGAGGATTAGGGTTAGAGGGTTAGATTTAGTGTTGAGAGGTTAGGGTTAGCAGGTTAGGGTTAAATAGTTAGGGTTTAGGTTTAGTGTAAGAGGGTTAGGTTTAGTGTTGGAGGTTAGGGTTAGAGTGTTAGGGTTAGAGGGTTAAGTTTTGTGTTAGGGGGTTAGTGTAAGAGGGTTAGGTTTAGTGTTGGAGGTTATGGCTAGAGGGTTAGGGTTACAGGGTTATGATGTTTAGGGTTAGAGGGTTAGGCCTAGGGGATTGGGGTTAGAGAGTTAGATTTAGTGTTAGCAAGTTAGGGTTAGAGTTAGGAGTTAGGGTTAAAGGGTTAGGGCTTAGGTTTAGTATTTGGTTAGGGGGTTAGGATTTAGGGGTTAGGTTTAGTGTTAGGGGATTAGGGTAAGGGTTAGTGGTTTAGGGTTAGTGAGTTAGGGTTCGGCAGTATTATCAGAGTAAGATGGACCAAACCACATTACGAGTAAATATGAAATGTTTTTTGTTCATGTAAATGGTGTAGTTCATGGCCAAGTTACAGGCCAGATCTTTGGAAAGGCAACCCACTCATAGTAATGCAATTAATACAAGATGGATTATGTTTAATGCCACGCTATGGAAAATTCCAGACAAAGCAATAACATCTACCAGGAGACAAGCAGGTGCCAGCTCCGCTCCAGAAAACTTACACACTGCATCCACCTCAGCTACTGTAAGGCAAGTGTGTAATTATGACCCTAACACAACATTACAGCCCTATACACAAGTTGCTCATTGGTTTTCATTTATTTGTAGCTAGGTTATGATTTAAATTCAACCTAAATATTCAAACTACTAATACAGCATGAAAGTCTTGTCTACTAGCAATGCAAAAATTTTAAATGTTGATTGGTTTGTTTGTTAGTTTGTTACTTAGCCTGATCTGAGCACTTTTGGTGTTGACACTTGCACTGGCAGTGAGTAACTTGTGTGTTTAAACATGACTGCCAGAGAAGAGTCTGTGTTTTTGCCACTCAATGATTCATGAGGCAGAGGCGTGACTCACTCTTCAGATCCGTGAGTGTTTCTCCTAGTTTTCTCAAAACAGCGGCCTTCTCCTCCAGCTCCTGCACCGTCACCAGTTTGTGGTTGACAGACGAGTCCTTTTGGATCTCCTCCACAGACTTCTCCAGATCACTGATAACACACAAAAACAATATTTGAGTGTGAAGACAGGTTGTAATTATTTGAAGTTTCTGTTTGGAACTACTGGTTTCAAATTCAACAGTAGCTCAGTTAGTACAGCGTTTGTCCACTGATCTGAAGGTTGGTGGTTCAAATCCTGCGCTCGACTTAAAACATTATGGGTAGAGCGGTCAGACATATTGACCTACAGTTTGGCGGTGCATCTCCAGCTCCCACAGATGAATGCTGTCATTATGTCCTCACACTGGTGTATGAGGGTGTGTGAATGGTTCCTTGATGTAAAGAGCTTTGAGGGCCTAGAACAGACTATGGCTCAGGGGCCAAATGCAGCCCTCAGACCAGTTTTTATTGGCCGTCAGGCCTCCTGAACCGGCCCAATTGATCATAAGCAGTACTTTTAACAGTACATTAAACTACTTCTACCACTATGTCCTAAAACATCACATTGCAGTGTGATGTAGACCTAAAATGAATGTGTTTCAAGCCTTATTAATATACAGCGGTTCTGTCAAAGCTGTGTATAAAGCACCGCACTGCATTGATCACCAGTCTGTGACCCTCTGCTTTGAATATGTTTTCAGATGTGGCCCTCAATAAAAATAAGTTTGGGCGCCTCTGGCTTAGAAGGTGGAAAAGCGCTTTATAAAAATGTGCGCTTTCACCAACAGTGGGTATATGTACACAGGATCAGTAAAAATCTGATCTAACCCAATAATTATATCTGATTTTTGATGTGTGTTTACCATAGACTATATAAAGAGTGTGACATCATGAAATTTTCTAATGTAAAGTGAATTGGAGCCAGAGTCGATGGAGCTGGAAACGCGCCCGTGCTCCCTTCCTATTTGGAACGTAGTGACTAGCAGGTTAGCTATGTCCATTTATATATAGAGTCTAAGGTGTTTATATGTAAATCCGATCATCAAAGACACCTGGTGATATGTGTTAGTTTATCAGTGGATTTTATAATAACCCTTTCAATCTTTTATCTTTCATTTCATTTTTGTCTACATTAGTTTGACCTTTATCCTTTGTCAAAACCTGCACAGGTCTGAGCAATCAGGAAGAACTCAGATTCCTCAAATCAACTGCTGGGAATTGGATAATGATTTCAGGAGTTTTCATAGCCGATGAAACAATGTGACAAGCTCAAATAAACCATTATAACAAGTTTTAGTATCTGTATTGGATTTGACTTCTAGCTCCAAGCTGATAAACTATGTGACAAAGTAAAATAACTTCCTGGAAAATTATATGACATCTATAAATATTTAACTCTTTGACTTGATGAGTTGAAAGCAATGCAGAAGAATAAATCAGCCTGAAGTAAAGTGACAAATCTAACTTCTATGTATAATTAACGAGAATAAATTGTCCATTAGGCAGGCAGGATAACTGACATTGATTATCAGAGATCAGTGAGTTGTTCAGTCAATTAGTGCAATCAAGATGCCACTCAAAGTTAGACTCACAGACTGGAGCTGCAGGAACTCGGGATCATTACAGCTGATTCACATGAAACAGAATCAACTTATCTGAATATTAAATCTCGAGGTACATCGCTGATCCGCAGTCACTTCAATTAGCGGCGGGGATGTCTGCCGCTGCAAATCTTAATGAGCATCGCACCCGATCGTGGGTATAATTATAGGGACCATTTCATACTCTCATACCGTCACCTTTTGAGACGTATAATTATTGAAGGTGTATATATAGAGCAATTACATAACACATGATATTACTGCTGCTGCTGCTGCTTGTGTCTCACTGTAAGGCTTTGTACCAAATTTGCCCTCTTCTTCAGTTTTTCCTGCTACTTCCACCCATAGACTGTATAAAGAAGTGGACTAAGTGAGTGTGATGTCACCCATAGCGCTTGGCTCCAGTCAAATGAAGCTTATGAGGCTAGCAGTTATGTCAATCAAACCTGTTGCTCATGCTAGCGAGAGCAATATCGGGAAAAGAAGGCACCTGATTTGGAGGTACAAAATAGTGAAATAAAATCACCAGGATCATTACAGTGTGTTAATACAAACATTTTAAGACCAAAATGATTAGCCTGACAGCAGCAGTTATGGAGACAGGGGCGACAGTTTTTCAATAGAAAAAGGAAATTGGAGCCAAAGTCGATGGAGCTGGAAGTGCGCCCATGTTCACTTCCTATTAGGAATATGGCGGTTAGCAGGTTATCTACTGTATGTCCATTTATATATACAGTTTATGCTTCCACCACACAGATATTTAACATATGCCAGTGTTTCTCAAACTATGGTATGTGTACCACTGGTTGCACGCGGGGTGTTTCTGGTGGTACACAGGGCCCTTTACAGTTTGAGTATTGCTTTTACTTAATGTTTTTGTCCTCCACCAGGTACTTTTTTACTGCCTTATTCATGGTTTAGTCCCATTTTAGTCATTGCTTAGTACTAAATCAGGCTTGGTTTAGTCTGGGTTTAAATCTGGTGTCAAATATTATCTAATACTATGCAAAGTCTATCATATTATTCAGTTAAGTTGCAATCAATTTGAGATGTCTACTAATAAATACTTGTTATAACCCATGAGAAACATACTTGATGTAAGACACTATTGCATCACTGTACAGCTGTCTGATACTGACTGAAGTTGCTGGATGATGAGTTCCTCTTCATTCAAATACTTGAGTCTCTCCTCTTCGACCAGAAGGCGCTGTCTCTGCAGGGGATCTTCCTGTTTCCTCAGGGCATCGGCCACACGGACATTCAGCTCCGTCTCCGTCCGCTTCAGCAACGTCCGGATCGAGTCCTGGTTCTCAAGCTGGAAAACAATGCACACGGCTTTCATCAAAATATCTGCTTCCTTCTTTATTAGCGTTTGGTAATAAACAAAATACGCTTTAGCCTCAGGAGAACAGTTAACTCTAAACCTTTAATTGAAGATAGATTGTTGTTGTAATAGCCCCTTTTATGAGGGCAGTTTGACGGATTCAGTTAAACGTCCTTCTATCTTACTGTAATGAAATATAAAGGAGCATTTTATCATCACCTGGTCAAGTTTGAATAGTGCAAAACCTTTATATTTAATACCCAGTAAACAGTGTGCAGCAGGTGTTTATTGATTAAGCTGATGTAAGAACGAGCAATGAACTTTCCACCCACTCACTTTAATGAATGCTATATTTGATACCATTATTCTGTCTGTGAAATAAAACTCTCTGAAATAATAATAGACTATATCAATCATTAAATAATTAATTGATCCAGGATAAACAATCATCTCAACAATACAACAAAGGCCTGTCTCTGCCAATGCCTTTACCTGTGTGTATAGAAGCAGCAAGGCAATTAAAATATAATATCTACAGCGAGTAAAGGTTATGAGCCAATCAACATAACACTCACTCTTTAAATATTTCAAGTTTCTAATTTTCCACCAGTTTGGCCCCAGTGCAAGAGCCAGCCCTGTTCTCTGTATAATTCATGAGGCACATGTAATATTTAAGCCATTGGCTACTGCCAGAGGCATCTGGATGGGTTCAGGTGCCGGGTCACCCTTGGGCAAACAGCAGATAAGCATCAACTCTCTGCAGCTCCTGGTTTTGCTGCTGTTGTGAGTAAAAGTGGTTCCTGTCACATTACATTTACAACAATATTTTTTATGAGACACATTTTTTAACTCCTGCATTAGAACTGTGTTATCACGGCTGCTTGTTTTATTAAAAAACAAGGCTGCCATTGCAGACTATTTTTCATATGTTTATCCGGGGTATATGAGGTGATCACCGGTTCATTAAAATCCTTAAAAGAAAGTGTGCCTCCAACGTGTCAGGCAGCAGTACAAACCTGCAGGTGTTACTCTCAATGTTGAGGACAATGACTACAAACATCAAAGCTCTGTTAGAAAAAGGCTTTGTAGATGATTGCATCAGCATGAACATAGCTTAATAGGGTTCATTTGGCCAACAGCTGACTCATGGGATAATATTTCTAATCTCTCAATTAAACTGTCACATCTAGACATCTTCAACTAATCCATCACAGAAATAAAACAGTTTAAATCAACGCCAATTTGAATGACGTCAATATTATGTTAAGATGTGTGACTCCAGATTTCCTATTGCTCAACAACCCTGCAGCTAAGTAATCCAGACAAGAAATCAGTCTTTCTCTTGTTTGTATTTGCGTCAAATTAAACACATTTATATCCCACACCGCCCCCTTCATGTCAGAAAATGGCAAAGACTGCAATTATTTAGAGTTTAAATAGAAACACGCTGTCTTTTCAACACAAAAAATCTCATTGTACTTGTAGTTTTGACCTCTACAAACATGTTCTGAAATGTCCCTGTGTGTCAAATGCCCTCCCTGTGTGTCGGATGCCCTCCCTGAGTGTCAGATGCCCTCTTTTTCAGTGTTTGTGTGTCAAGCCCTCCCTGTGTGTCAGATTTTTCCTTGAGTGCCAGATGCCCTCCTGTGTGCAGATGCCCTCTTGTGTCAGTGTTTCAGAAGATGCCCTCCCTGTCTTTCAAATGCCCTCCTTGTGTGTCAGATGCCCTCCCTGTGTGTCAGATGCCCTCTTTGAGTGTTAGATGCCCTCCCTGTCTGTCAAATGCCCTCCTTGAGTGTCAGATGCCCTCCCTGTGTGTCAGATGCCCTCCTTGAATGTCAGATGCCCTCCCTGTATGTCAAATGCCCTCCCAGTGTGTCAGATGCCCTCCCTGTGTGTCAGATGCCCTCCCTGTGTGTCAGATGCCCTCCCTGTGTGCCAGATGCCCTTCCTGTATCTCCATGGAGTCTAATTCTGTCTCAAACCTGTTAACGCTGTAGTTTAGACCTCTACAAACACGTTCTGAAATGCCTGGGATTCTTTCATCAGTTCATATCTTCTCATATGTGACTACTCCTGAACTACTTTTTAAACATAAAACGCAAATCTAATCGCGATTTAAAGCACATCTAACTTTTGGGCCAGCTGTCGTCGTATACCTGCATTTTGCGTAGCTGGGTTAGCTGTTTGCGCAGGTCTGTGGCGTTCTGCTGCAGCCCATGGAGGTGGAGCTTCATCTGCAATCGTCCGACACTGTTCACATGGAGGGTGTTTGTCGGAGGCGGAGGCATCAGAGCCAGAGGAGCCGAGGGCGTGTGGGCTGTCAATCACAAAGCACTCAATTTGACAAGTAATATAGAAACGCATTGCTGATTTTATGCTGTGTGGTTTGGTCAAATTGGCAAATAAATAGTGATGTGCACATACAGTAACATTGGCCAATAAGATAAAACATAGCGTAGAAGCAAGATACAGCCATACTCACAAAACTCTTTTTATTTCATGCTATTAGTACACCAGAGATTAGTGAGATTACGCTATTAAGTAAAGACACACAAGGGAAAAGTCCATGCTGTTATCTCTGTAAAGTGTTTTGTGAGTATGACTATAGTTCGCAATAAGTTTAAAACGCACTTACCTTCTACGTCAACATTTACATAAAAACACAAATTTGGACGGGGTAAGTTAGTAACAAAACCACCCTCAGATATTCCCAAATCACCGAATTGTATGGAGTAAAGAGGAAATTGATTAAACAAGGGAGGGTTTGCTCTGCAGGTAGAGGACAATAGGGGAGACAAGACCAGATGCCAGCCAAACCACACACCCAGAGAAAGGGCAGGAGCCATGGGAGAAGGCCTAAGGGAGAAAATTAAACGGGTGATAGGACATGAAGATGACAACTACCTTTGCGCTTATGTCGTCCAGCTGGAATATAGAAAAAGATGTGGCCAGTTACTATGAAATGTATAGCTTCAGGTAGCGTTTTAAGTTTGCACAATACTACTAATAAAAAGTATGTCCCAAAAATGATTGACACCCAATAGTGACTTTGAATGCTCCAAAGAAGACCTTTAAAGGAGACCTATGAAACCCATAGGTCATTATGTTATAATTGCACATTTTAATTTGCAATATTAATCTTAAACGAGTTCATAAAAGAAAGACATGACTGACTTTTGTGTTAGAAAACTTTGATGCCCAGTTGGAGCTGACATCGCCGTAAACGTCATCACAACAAAGAGCCATGTAGCTGTTGGCGCCTCCTATGGACAACTGCAGATCACACTACCACGTCGAAGACTTTTTTTCATTTGTACCAAAATGACTAAGTGACGCTGCCCAATATAATGCATATCACAAATTGAGTATATAAAATTGGAGAACGAAGTAAGTACAAAGCAGCGGGGTTCCTCATCACAAATATACTCGGAGTAGTGTTTTGTTTCATCCTGCATATTTAGGCTGTGTTCTTCTCTCAAACAGAAAACACTCTGTTCCACCTTGTGATGTCATGTGGTAATACAGGAAGTGCTCCACTGTCTTTTCAAACTCCATACACCTTCACTAGAATTATTGGAATAATTTCAGGAATTGCCAATCTCTACGAAAAGGTAGCTATTAACACGGCTTTATGACATCACTAGGTGGAACAGAGCATGTTGAGCTTTGGAGATGTAGACAGACTAACAAAGCTGGATTACTCAATCATGTGTGAATGAAACTAAACACAACTTCAGGTATGTTTTTGGGGAGGTAAAAACGTTCTAACATGGCTAGAAGCTCAAAAGACCCAATACTGGATAATATAGGACCTTTAAATACTTACATTTCTTTTCAAAGACAGCCCAAAAGTAAGTGCATAGATAAGGTGGGAAAGTATTTTGTTTCTGTAACTGATTTAAATAGTTAGGTCAGGTGCTTAATCTCACCTAATACTGAAGAAGCCTGATGCCATAGAGTTTTATTGAGCTACTAATCTTCACTCAGTCAAGAAAAAGCAGAAAATCTGGTGAAAGTGCACTGCGGTTGTCAGGGTAATTATCAAATGGCAGAAAATAACTATCGAAAGTGGAGGGCTGGCTGGTTGCCTAGTAACCTGCTCCCAACAGGGAAAAAGTCTCAAGAGCAACGTCAATAAAACCCAAACTGTGGATTTAAAAGGACTAAAACAACAAGGGTTTGTGTTAATTAATGGGTTTAAGTGGTGATGGGAAGTCAAGTCGATAACAGCTATTGCTACATTGTTTTAAGCTGGAATCTGCAAACTCCATTTGATCAGAGTCGTACTCAGGTAAAAAAGTAACAAAGGTTAAATCCTTCAAATAAACTAATTTCATATTTATAGTACTTCACTTTAAATTTCAAACACAGGAAAGATTAAATAGAGGAAAAGGTTATTTTGCCCCTTGAGAGTTAATTCATGTTTAAGTTTTTATTACGAAATGGAAAAGAACACTGTAATTTTACTGTATATTGGAAAGTACAATGTGATTTTTTCAATAGAAAGTAAATTAAAAAAAATAAAAGTAAATAAACAGCAAAGTATTATGAGTGGTAGCCATATCAAACAGGTCTGTGATTGGTAAGGACTTAACATACGACCAGGGGTGGTGCCAGACACTTTTGGTGGAAGGAGCTATGGAAGTGCAAAGTTCTACAATGGGGGCGCTTACTTAACATGTTAACTGAGAGTCTTATATGGATGTGAGTGCACGCTCTCCCTCTACCATGTTTGTTTCACTGTTTTAAACTAATTTAAATGTAGTTCGCTCCTGCAGCGATTTATGCAAACTAATATGGAATTCTGTTTTTATTGTAGTCTGATTTTGAACACTGTGGTTGCCACTTGAAAATTTTTTGTCAAGATTAGATGTGTTATGAAAATGGGGCAAGGAGCTATGGGGGAGCATTTTGAGCCTCCTCAAGTCCCCCCAGTGCCACCCCTGCATACCACTCCACCTTTAATTTATAATATATGTGCTGATATTTGAAATTACCAGCCTATATCCAGCCTGGCAGCTTTGTGCACTATAACAACACACTGAACCACGAGGCAGCTTGCTTTTGTGCGCCCATTAACCTTGACGTAAATAGAAGGACCATGACCAGTACAGCGAATGACTTCACTTTAAACAGCACAGGCTTTAACCGGTGTCACCGCATTAAAACCCGCAATAGCAGGTTGACACCGGTTGCATTTCGCTACAGTACTCACTTCCTGTAGCCGAGCCGTCGCTGTTGGTTTCGGTCTTCTCGCTGGAAGAGAAAGGTAATGTCCGTGAGAAGTCCGTCCCTTGGTCCGGAGGGCAGCCCGCCATCATGCAGAGACGCAGCAGGCCGCACCTGAGGATCAGCGGGCACAGGGCAAGGCAATTACAGTGCTAACGCTAACAGCACTATCAATGTAAGCTTAATGTAAGCTTAATGTAAACTTATGTAGTGTAAGTTATAAGCTGTGGTCATATGTGTGTTAGTGGGTACATTTACATGGCAAGTAATATCACTAGAAAAAGCAGATAACACAGTAACTAGATTTGTATTTATATTTTTGGTTATTTATTATTATTATTATTATTATTATTATTATTATTATTATTATTTATTATTATTATTATTATTATTATTATTATCATTTTCTTTGTTGTTGTCTCTCTTTTTGCCTTTTCATTTGGCTTATGTCACAATTTTAAAGACAGATAAGCTGAAACTATAATTCATGTTTTTAATTAAAAACAATTTTGTGTGTATATATTTCTCCCCTCAAAATTACACAAAATTTAAATCAAACCTGTAATATAAAGTCATTTTAAATAATGAAATTCAATAACTAGATCTGGGTTTTAATGTGTTTACATGCACCAAAAGAAATGTAATCATCAAAAGACAGTTCATCAGTTGTTTTTTGTGTGTGCTCTATTTAGAAAACAAAATGAATTTTTTTCTCTTTCATTTTTGTCTTTGCCACATTACTTTGCGCTTTGCACAATTTTCCTTGTCAAAACCATAGACTGCATATATAAATGGATATAGCTAACCCAAATAGCTGTTCCAAATAGGATGTGATAATGGGCACGCTTCCAGCTTCAGTGACTCTGGGTCCAATTCACTTTCTATTGAAAAACTGTCACCTCTCTCTCCGTAACTGCTGCTGTCAGACTTGTCATTTCGGTCTCAAAATGTTCGTATTAACCCGGCTCCAGGTATGAACTCGGCTCCAGATTTACTCCTATACCTGCTAGCCTCGATGAGCTTCATTTGATTGGAGCTGAATGCTCCACGTCACACTCACTTAGTCCACTTCTTTATACAGTTTGTGGTCAAAACCCACATCTCATGACATTTGAACTCCTTAATAACTCCTGTAGTCAGACATGATTAGATCTTTGGTGCATGTAAACGCAGTTGGATTGAAGTGGAGTATCAATATAAGTGTAAATAAGCTGAAGAGTTCCATTAAAGAAACCCTTATAACGCAATGCATCAATATAGTGCTTGCAGCCATGTTGGTTCCTTACACTTGTCCGGGCACAAAGCAATGTGCCTCTTCACTGCAAGAGAGGCGATTATGGTCCTGTATCTGTCAATAATATGTGTGCTGAGTGAATTAGGAGGTTTTAGAGGCCCTTGACACTAAGTGAAGAGTCTTACGTGCTGTCACTATCGGGCGCTCTGGTCAGCACACTCTGTACCAGGCCGGTCAAACTGGCAATCTGCTTCTCCATGGCCTCCATCCTCTCCAAACGATGGTCCCTGAGGAAAAAATAAAAAACATAATTTTGTAAAATGCCCACTTATTGTGTAATATCATCTTAACTCTCCAGTGATCCCTAAAGCACAAGGTTGAAAAGGCAACTAATAAATGCCAATATGAAAATGGATAGAGTCATTTCACAGACACATATAGTGATGTATAGGATGATGTTTCTCAAACTATGGTACGTTTACAACTAGTAGAACATGGGACCTTTTGTAGTTTGCATATTTGTTTTATACTCAAATACAAATCTATTATTTCTAAACCTAATTTAGCCAAATCATAGTCTGGGATTAGATCTCGTAAAGCCAAATATAATCTCAAAAGGCTCATATTAAGCTATTTTCTGATCTGTGTTATAATGTTGTTTCCTCATCACAAACAGACCTGAAGTTGTGTTTTGTTTCATTCACACATGTTTAACACACAAACCCTGCGTATTTAGGCTGAGGTCTTCTCTCAAACAGAAAACGCTCTGCTCCACCTTGTGATGTCATAAATAGTTATACAGGTATTGCTCCACTATGTTTTTAAACTCCATGCAGCTTCACTAGAATCTTGACTATTTTTACAGTTTGCATTATGAGAATTTCAATCACTAATATTGCTACTATATTCATCTCAACTCCATGACCCAAACTGACCTGCTGGTGTCTGAGTCCTGCCCCGACAGTGATCCAAATCCTGGGGTGGCGCGGCCGCTCTCCCCTGGTCCCGCTGTCAAACAGAGAGGCTCTGAACTGGAGCTGGGTCTGGATTTGGGACTATCCACGAACACTGAGGAGGAAGAATCTTTACGGAAAGTCTGTCTGACAGGTGAAGCCCGCGGCGTGCTGGAGTAGTCCCTTTCCCGCATGTCTGGGATCTTTTGAGGGGAGGAAGGCGGCATACGAAATCCCATACCCAATGTGGCTGAGGAATAAGTGTCATAAATTGAACTTCCGGGCTTGTATAGAGGGTCATCTAGCTCCGATTGCAGAGCAGCAGCTGAGTACGTGCTTAGAGAGCGCACAGAACCACGTCGATACAAGCCGCTTGTAACTGGAAAGCTAAAAGGGTCTCCGATAGCAGCTAGTGACTGTGTAGAAGCAATGCTCAGACGCCCCTCATGCATCAAACTATAGGGATCTGCATATAGACTTTCATTCTTCATTAGGGCCATGTTCTTTGCCGAAACCTCTTCATCCGGTTTGACATCACGGCGTTCCAGGATAGCGCTCGGAGAGGGGGTGAGACCCGTGTTAGGGCCGTGTCCGGGGGAACCGTGATGGGGGTGCCTGGGCTGGTCGTGCTGGGAGCCTGCGATGGACGGAGGGCGCCCCCCGCTGTAGGAGAGGCGGGAGCGCGAGGGGGAGCCGGATGCAGAGCCTGAGGAGGGCAGAGTGTTGAGGCGACGTGTTGGAGAGGAGTCCCGCGAGGAGTACACCATCTCTCTCTGAAATTAATACAACGGGATAGGGGTTACTATGGCGACCTGCAGATCAAAGTGCATAAGCTCTTGTGATCAACTGATACAGCATTTATAGTAACTGCAGTCATAGCTGAGGTCAACTGCTATACAGAAATACCACGCTGTGTGAAAAGCCTTAGAATAGTAAATGATCAAATTTTTATACGGCATTTTTGGTCCTTCTAGGCACTCAAAGCACTTTACATCAAGGAACCACTCACCCACTGACACACACACATACACCAGTGTGCACAGACACTGCGGGTGAGGTGGGTTAAGTGTCTTGCCCAAGGACACAACAACATCATTCATCTATGGGAGCTGGAATCACACCTGCCAACTGTGGGTCAGTGGTTCTGACTACTCAACCAATGATGTTTATGCCGAGAGCTGTATTGAAACTGCCAACCTTCGGATCAGTGGACAAACACTCTACCAGCTGAGCTACTGTCGCCCAGAAAAACATCTACAAAGAAAAATAGTCGGGTTGTATGTATGTGTAAAGTATCCCAGAATCTGCAGAGGTGTAAACTCAGTGGTGGGAGAAGTACTCAGTTTTGTTACTTAAGTAGAAATGCAGATACTGGAGCAAAAATAATAAAAAGTATTACACAGAAAAAGTAAAAATATGAAAGCACTTGTTTAAAAATGTACTTAAAGAGAAGAAAGTAAAAGTATTTTGCGCAGATTTTAGATCTATAATAAAGCAAATGTAGTGATTTTGATACAGATTAGTTCTGGTTCAACTGAATCAATCGTTTTTTTCTAGATGGTTTTATTTGTACATTTTGTTTGCTCAAATTATGAAGTTGATAAAATAAACAAGTCTCAAACTGTAATAAAAAATACTTTTACCTTTCAGTCCTGCTCAAAAATGTCATGCAGTAGAAAGTACAGATACCTGCTCTCAAATGTAGTGAAGTAAAAGTAAAAAGTATCCACTGTAAAATGTACTCAAGTGAAGTACAGATATCTAAACATTTTACTTAAATACAAAATTTTACTACTTTTACTTTGTTACATGCCACGACCACCATCTAAACTACAGGTATAATGCTTTTTTCTATTTAAAAAAAGGTATATTTTGTCCTTTGCAGAGGCCTGTTATCATCTATTAATTTTATAATTGTGCCAAACTGCAATTAAGATTTGATTTTGATAAATTGTACAACCCTAAAAATAGTAACCCTTAATAACTAACACATTTAACAGCTTCATGTTCATATGTATAGTACAAAACATAACTAATGAAAAATATAATCAGTGCCTTTTCTTAATCTTTTAATATTGGGGTTCAACTTTGCCAAATCCAGAATGATATTGCTCTGTATTTTTGCTCTGTTTTGTCCTCTGTTGAGTCTCAAGACTGGTCAAACGCGACTGTCAGATTCGACGATCAGATTAGTGTTTTTTTCAGTGACACATGTTAAACAAAAGAGCTCATTGGTCACCTGTGATTTACAAATAAAATCAGATTTATCTCCCCTTAGATTAACAGAGTTAACAGAGCTTCACCCATTGATTCTGCAGAACACAATGTTTTTCAGCCCCTTGTGATATTGTTTTCCTTTATTTTTTCTGATATGGACGGACAATGCATATCCCTGATTGGCTAATCCACCTGTCAATCATGACCCATTTGAAAAGGGGAAGATACACCGGTGACCAGACTCACATCTTCATAAAGTACTGAAGTATGTATTTTGGATCCCAGGCAAGAACAAAGGGAAACTGTTACATTTGATTAATGCTGAAAGCACCAAATGCACTCTCATTGTTGGCGCTGTAACAATAGTGTTAAAACTCTCACTGTGTAAATATTCATTCTACTGAACGATGGAGGAGAAGTTTTGTATTTCACATTCAGGGCATTAAAGAAGGACATGATGGTTAATGTGTGCTGGTCATTTACATGTGTGCTGATTTCTGTTGTATTAATAGAGTTACATTCTCTCATAATACATGTACTTTCACAAATATACTTCTTAAAATACTCATTGTTAGCAGTAGATGGATTCTCAATGTGTATAATCCAGATGGTTAAGTCTAAAGTTTTGTACAAAATCATTATAAAAAGGTCTCCCTGAGGCTTGTTTGAACTGCAGTGGAGCAGAAATAGCTTTGGATGTTATAATATGCTTTTTCACAAAGGAACACTGTTCTCTGGTGTCTGCAAAGCAACAGATGGCCTACTTGAAGATAAGAAAACACATTTCCAGGAGGAATACCTGTAAAATTACTAACCCACATACACTCCGGCAGCTTGTCAAAGTTACCATTGAAATCCAGACACTAAAGCTATTCGATGGTGGTAGAGGAGAATTACATCAGCTCTTATAAACGACACGTCAGGGGTGAGTGGTCTGCCAGCAAATAATATTGTAATTTTCTTAAACTTGAGATTGCAATTTAAATTTTAATTTGATCACATTCATACACTTTCATTTTATCTTTAACCACTCTCTGAAAGGTTAACTAAGTCTGTGGTCGCATTTCTTCTGGTTTGATTACAAAAATGGAATAGATATCAAGGTCAAGCAAAATTGGATAATTTGATGCCACAATCGCAATTTAATAATCTGATAATGAACTTTAGACACACACCTGCAGCTATGTTTAATGTTTTATATGAATTTTTTTTGTATTTTTGTTTTTTTGTATTTTTGTATTGTATTTTGAACAGGGAGCCCATACAAAGAGAGTCTGAGTGCGCTCACTCGGTTCCCCTGTCTGAACACAGATAAAGAAAGATCCAGTTTTAGTCCTGATTTGGTCCTGGTCTAGCAATAAGAGGAGTGGGTGGGGTCAAGTGTCTGTGTTTGAGCCTTAAACAGATCAAAAATTATGCAGTTAATCAATAATTGTGTCTATTTGGGTCACAATCTTATCACAATACCAACAACAAAAATGTCTAATCAATTTATATAGTAACATATTAAATAGTGATGTGACGTTCGTGAACAAGTCGACTCTTTTGTACAGTTCCTTTTGTACACGTGAGGGGTTGGGTTTGGGGTGAGGGGTTTTTCTTTTCAATTTTTATGCATTTCAAACTAGTTATGCATGCCCTTATTTGTACTTGTTCGGTGCTTTCATGTTGCACTTTATCACCAAAGAAAGTTCCAAGTTTGTGAGCTGTGTTCACTGACAATGGCAAAAAAAAAAAGTCTTCTGATTCTGGTTCAGATTCTGATTCTAGTTTACACTGAACTGACACGACAATCAGATCAGAAGCAGAGCAGGCGACACGAGTGAGACCTTCCTGCGCAAAAACAGATTTGGCATCATAATAACAGTTTTAAAATGATTATTATTACCAGCGCAAAGTTTTATTTAGATTTTCATTATTTTAAAGGTGAAACGCGCTCTCAGTTTGAAGCATTTTAAACAGGTCTGAGTCTTGGTCATTTCTTTCTGTGATTAGTTTGTAGATAAAATGAGTTCTCACATTGGCTTCTGTCATATAAATAAATTGTAAAAGAACCAGTCTTTTAAACAGCTCTTTGAAAAGATCAGATCCAAAAGATTCGGATCCCATCACTAATATAAAACAGCGGCAATGAATGAAAATAACAGATTTTTCAATGCCATTAACTGTTAAAGTGTGATGTTTCCTCTCACAATAATCATAACACAAAAAATTGGATAGTGCGACATCCGCTGTAGCCACCAGTATAAGATCATGATTTGACTTATATCGTCTTATCACCCACTATCACTACACAGACATCATCAAACACCATCTTACCATCTCACCTCCTGTTTAATTGTGTCCCTCTGACTCACCCTTAGGTCCCCATTAGCCAGGTGTGCGGCGGCGGGGTAGGAGGCGTAGATGGGCTCTTTGCGGTAAATCTTGATGATGCTCCGATCTTGGATGTCCCTCACGTCCTCCAGTTCGTAGAAAACATTGCGAGCCTCGTCTTTGATCAAAATGGCCGTGTTGGGTGACTTTAGCATACCCGCTGTTAGCTTCTGGGGGAACATGTGCACAATGAGGGCGTGGAGGGTGTCCATGCTCGTCAGCTCATGGGTGATGTGCACACGCCTCGTCTCGTCTCCATACTGTAGGAATAGCACTCCTGAAAAGTTATACGGAGAAAGTGTAAGGTTAGGGAAAGATTTGGGAAAAAAGTATATGGAATGTGGAATTGTAACGGTATTGTGCAATGGTTTTGGACAGGAGTTTACAAATGAACCAAAATGTTTAAGATGTATAGAGGAGTCTGGACGTCTGGCAAAGCATTGGTCCTATGTCACAATCAGCATTTATTATGAGAACCAATCATAGACTGTATAACAAAGTGGACTAAGGGAGTGTGACGTCATCTGTAGGAGTGAAGACGTTTTGCTGCTCATCCAAGTTCTTCAGTTCTTGTCAGATTACTGCTGAACACTGCCTTATATCAATCCCAAGGGAGGGGGCTAACTACTCTGAAACTGTAAACAGCTACTGTCTCCGGTTTCAGCTGAAACTACTCTATTCAGCCCTTAACGACCCTGCTATTGCTATCATTGTTCTGGGTCTGAGGATGGAGTTGTAGATGGGGGACAGATGATGTCTAAGGCCCCATCCCTGTTTAAGGAAGGATTCTCTTTCTTAAACAAAAATAGCTTTTTTAACTCCCCCTCTCAAACCATTTCTTTTCTCTGGCTAAAATCTGAACCTCGCTATATTCAAAGGAGTGGTTAGTGTCTTTGAGATGGAGATGAACAGCAGACTGGGGTCCAGAGGAGCTCTTACAATGGTTTTGATATATCCTCTTGTGGAGTAGCTGTTTAGTTTCTCCAATGAACCACTCACTACACTCTTCACTAAACTGGATGGAGTAGACTGCATTACTTTGTGGCTCGGGGTTTAGTCCTTCGGGTGAACCAGTTTTTGTCTCAAAGTGTTTGTGAATTTGAAAAAGACAGGGATCTCATACTGTCTGAAAAAAAGTTTTTCAAACACACCCACTGTGTAAGGAATAGTTATACCTTTCCTTCTAGGTACAGATTCCCTATTGTGCTGGTAATTTTCACTGCTTTTGTTCACTCCTAAAACAATTTGTCCAGTTGACAGATTTAAACTTCATCTTTTGCTATTTTTATTTAATATTCAAATATGTTAATTGTATTTTTGTGTTTAATGGGCCTTCCATCACACATACACAGACTTGTTTAGTGAAAGTTCAATTTTGTTATAATCTGGTTTGGGCTTCCGTAATTAAGAATTTGGTTTGCTAAGTCGTTATTAGTCAACAAATGTAACATTTTCAAATAAACCTGCCTAAAACCTTTGCACAGTACTGTAGCTTTGATTCCACCCAACATGTGTGTAATCAGACAATAGAATATCTGTCTGAATATGTGTAAAGTTAAACAAAAGTACAAGGAGCCAGGAATAGGGAAAAACAATAAAAAACATCCATGCTTTCGTTGTGTGTTTTTAAAAAGGTCTGATGCCTGACTGACCTGAAAACTCATCTTCATATCGAAGGACAAACAAAAACAACACACAGCAAAGAAAGACCAGTGATTACAGATCAGAGAAGTGTTACAGCACAAGAGCAGAAGGGAGATAAAATATAGTATACAGTAGTAGTGTACATTAGTCAGATCAGCATGTACTTCCTCTAAAACCGCCCCATAAATCATTGTCACTTATGTTTACAACCTCCCGTTACTCCCTCTGCACTTGATGTAGGACCACACCGGGATATTTATGGCTATCCTCACTCTGACCGAGGCAATACCCAAGAACGTTTTCCATTATATTCACTAGAAACATCAACAAATTTAAGCATTTTTGCAATATTCAGATCTAGAAAGAAGTAAAATTGATTATAAAACCACTGAAATTCATATTTAATTTTTTTTTTTTATTTACAATGACATTTTGAAGTACTATGAAGCTTTTCTGGAGGAGGGTCGGTCAAATCCTCATCTTATTGACTTTCTCTAGAATGTTTTGAAAGTGATGTACCCTTCAGCAGAAAAGTTACACAGTGTACCTTTAAAGAAGACCTATTGTACTTGTGTTTGCTATATAGCTATAATCTACACCCGTGGATTATTATGGTATAATTTGCACATTTTAAATTGAAATATTCATCTAAAACGACTTAATAAAAGGCACAAGTCCGAACAAGTCCCATGTTAGAAAACTGCGGTGGCCAATAGGAGCTGACAAAACAAACGTCATCACAACAAAGAGCCGTGGAACTGTCAGCCCCTCCTATGGATAGCTGCAGATCGCACTATGAGTAGCAGATTTAAAAAAAAAAAAAAAAAAGGTTCCAAAATGACTATGTGACGCTGCTAAATCCACATGTATCATTTCAATACATGGTTAAAAGATCTGTCGATGTTGCATAATAGGTCTGCTTTTTCAGGCAAAAAATCCCCAAACACACTTGTATTTTTACTATAAATGTTAAACTTTAGCCAAAAAACTTACTTATTAAACCTACTATACTTATTAAGTCACTAGGGTTGCACAGTAGCAAGTTTAAAATTGGATTATTGCCAATTTAAACATGTATGCGTCAAGTGGAGGGAGGTTCCTAAAGCCAAAGGTATAACAAACTATTAAATAAATAATAAACTTTTGTTTTTTTTTTACCCCCAGTTTGTCTAGTTTGTCTAATACTGAGCAGCCCTAGTGTTGACTGACGCTCCGCAGTAGGTTGTTGACAGTCACCTGGAGATCGGAGCTTATTCTGACTGGCGGAGCGGGACAGCGGCAGGCTCTGGCGGAAGCGGTTCATGCGGTTGAAGCCGATGGGCATGTCTGCCTCGGACATGGTCTCCAGGGATTCGGCCGAGGCGAAGGAGAGCTTGGCGGCCTGGTCGGCTAGCCCGGACTGGGTGGATTGGGAGTGCCTCGGACTGCGACTCTGCGGGGGGCGAAGAAACAGGGACACGCATTTTGAGACTGAGAGCAGAGATTTAGGCAGACAAAATGGATTTTCACAGGGATTATTTAGTAAGTCCAAGAGGAAAACAGACAAAAAGAGACTACAAAAGGAACATAATGAGATTAACAAGACCTTGACAATGCTTCTGCAGGCAGCCATTGCTTTCCACTTATTAAAGAATATTCTATGGTTTTCGTAACTGTGGTAACGATGCCACAAGTGGTACTCAGGAGTTGTTTACAGTTCTGGCTCTCTCTGGGATTCATTTTAGCTGCAATTTTGTTTTCGGCAAGGATTTCTTCCCAATATATGTGATTTATTTGTTCCGTGGCAGCGCAGTAATACTAAACCAAGACAAGATTTAGAATGGAACTTTTTTATTGACTATTTGAAAAGTTCGTTTTTTGACAACACTAATCTAACTCTATTACTATTACTATTCTATATACCAGGGGAAAGGCGTCGTACTTAATACTACAATGATGATTTTAAAACTATTTTCTGAGATAGGTTAGTGTAATTTTGAACACAAAATAATAGTGGTGTCTCTAATAGTAGTCAGAGTAGTACTATTTATGCTATTTTCTGATCTATGTTATGTTTCCTCATCAAAAACATGCCTGGAGCTGTGTTTTATTTCATGCATACCATACCAATAATAGAGGTTTAATCAAACATGTGTAAATGAAACAAAACACAACTCCAGGTATGTTTTTGATGACAAAACAGCAATCTAACACAGCTTAAGCTCACAAGAATCAATTCTGTGTAATCTAGGACCTTTAATATAGATCTAGACCATTCTAACTGTATATGAAAAGGCTTAATATGTCATGCGACTTTGTTTAGCATCAATACTTGTTCAACTGAAATCTAGTTGATACTATGACGATGCTTAGTTGAAGAAAAAAAAAAATAGCATAATAGTCCCATGGCTAAAAAAAAATCACATTTCACCATTTTAGACACCACTTAGAAATGAGGAAAAGTATGCAAATCTCAGTCTGTGTCTGTCCCTTGTCCCACTGGCCTGTACTCATGTGCCTCTCCCTAAAAGACTGTCAGAGCGAGTGGGGTGCAGCTCACTGAACTGTCTCCCTGATCCCCACTGCTCCTCTCCTCTGGCTCACAGCTTTCTGTAATGAGCTCCCAGAATACCCAGAATGCCTTGTGTTGACTGTTGTTGCGCGGGTTGACACAGTACAGTAGCTCTGGCTGGTTTCTCTCGTCTCCAGACAGTCATTTCCTGTTTCCTTGATGTCTGTGGCAGTTTTGTGAATGTATTTAATTAGTGAGAGGTGGGACAGAAGGTCAGTAATATGAGCATCCCAGAAATAACATGTGCATGGTGTTTATTCATAATCGTTAATTTGCTGTGGAATTTACAATAATCCAGGGACACTAAATTAGATTAACTACAATGAGATAGAAATATATATGTATATATATAATAGATTGAATATTTAATTGTTAATATGAATAATGCAATAAAACAAAACTACGCAGTGGAGATAGACAGGCTGACTTTTTATTTGGACTTTTTAGCATATCAGCTATCGACCTTAAGTCTCCAGCACAGGCCGATATTTAGTTTTGGTTGATCTACTGCCTAAAAATCACACACAGAGCTTTTTATTAACACCTTAATACAAAGAAATAAGTGCACAAAATGTGACAACACAGCTCTCTTATAGGTTTTTGGTAAAAAATAAATAAATAAATAAATAAATAAATAAAAAAAGGAGTTTGTGGGGGAGTTTGTAGTAAATTTATAATAATCAAAATCTGCCCACAAATGCCCACAGAGCTCATCTGCCATCAGTTCCTCTGGATTCTAAACAATCGGTATCAGCATCGGCCATGAAAAACCCATATTGGTCAATTTCTGTTACACACAACACATCCAACTCTTACCCAGTCTCTTTTAGCACTGAAAATATATAGTAAGTACAAAACAAAGCACTGGCAATGTTGTGGTGTGCCTCAATCAACCATGTTTTGTATTAGTTAATTTATTAGGGTTATAAGAATTTCTATGCACAACAGTAGAAAGGAAGGCAGTGAGGGAGTTTTGGGAGTGACTATACAGTTGTAGTTTACTATACTTATGTAGTTGTATTTGTGTAAGATCCTAATAATTTTGAGAGTTTCTTTACTCGACTACAGTCAGCCTTTCTTTCCATTGGACTCGAGGTTGGTTCATGATCCACTAATACTATTTACCCTTAAAAGCCAGATTTTTAAAATGAGCTACAATTCAGTTTTATTTATAGATCATAGACTGTATCAAGAAGGGGACTAAGGGATTGTGACGTTACCCATAGTGTTCGGCTCCAGTCAAATGAAGATCATCGAGGCTAGAGCAGTTATAGGGATTAATTTGAAGCCCAGTTCCATATTTGGAATTACAACAACAACTATCATAGCAACCAGAGAACCAATCCGGAGCAAAGCTTTTGAAGGTAACACCCCTTTCCGCATGCACCACTGATTTAGCAGGAGGCGCTGTCAATCAAATCTGTTGCTAACACTAGCAGGAGCAACCTCGGTGAAGAAGAAGTTGCCTGATTTGTCTGTTATTAATGTTCATATCTTCACTTACGGACATAATAGCGAAATAAAAATACCAGGATCGTGTAGAACTGGTTAATACGAACATTTTAAGATTAAAATGATGTGTCTGACAGCAGCACTTACAGAGAGGGGCCACAGTTTTTCAATAGAAACTGAATTGGAGCCAAAGTCCATGGAGTCAGAAGAGTGCCCATGCCCACTTCCTGTATGGAACACGGCAGCTAGCAGGTTAGCTATGTCCATTTATATATACAGTCTATTGCTAGATTGACATAAAGGTTTTAGAATTCAACTTCAAAATTCCCCATTTATTGATTTACACCAGCTCCGTAACAATCGATCCCGAATCCCCTCTGTCACTCCCGATTACATTACAGTAGAAGTATTTCCAACCACACGGACCTTATGTCATATCATACATAATTCAGCTTCACCCAAACACAGAAGAATAGCTGGGGTGTCCGGTGATCATGGCAGTCGTGTCCGGGCATGCACAGGAGCGGATGGTGACAGATAACCCCCACAGTGTTTCTAATGGGGTCATTTATCTAAACTGTGACCACAACAACAACAGCAGCAGCGGTTAAACTGCTGCTTAGACCGAGGTTCAGAGGAGGAAAACTGCAGCGTGTCAGATACAAGGCAGGCGACTACAGTGACACCGCAAGAAACTCTTACTTGAACTATTATAGATTATAGGTTATAGATTTTCAATATTTTTCACTGAACAATAACTTAAATAATGTACGAAATAGGCATTGTGACTGCAAGAGCAATAAAAAGAAAAACTCAGGGGTGGTACCAGGTTGGCTTGGCTGTTTTCAACCAGTTTAAATGTACTTAGCCCCTGTAGTAATTTATAAAAGCTAATATGGATTTTTTTTTTTTTTTTTTTTTCTGAATCTCATTGTGAACATTTTAGATGGATGTGCTATGAAAGTGGGGCAAAAAATCTTTGGGGGAGCTGTGGGGGAGCATTGACTATTCAGGCTACTGCCCCCTCAAGCCCCCCCTGGCACTGCCCCTGCTTTGACAACATGAAAAGACCTACCAAGGCACCGTCTATATCTTAAATAGTATATAAACAGTTCAGTAGTTTAGGGGATGATTACTTTGGATCATATTAGAGTATGATTATTAAACTAAAGCTAAAGTAACATGTTTCTTAGGTTGTCAAAAACATCTCTAACCTAATGATAAATACTTGTTTCAATAGGCATCGATACTGAACAAAAAACACACAAATCACATTTGTTGGACAAAATCTGGTCTGGTGATGTGGTACTATTAAAGAAACAACTATATTTTTTTGAATTGAAAATGAATTTGTGTAGAATAAATAAGTAAAAGTAAAAGTAAAGTGGTATGAAAATTGGTAGTGAGAAATTTTCTTGGTATGAAAATTGAATCCTGATGTTACTTTGCTACAAGGGTAAAAAAAAAAATTCTGGACTCTCTCTAAAACTGTTATACATGTGATTGTTTGTCATCATAATATACAACTTACAGCTTTATATATCATTAATGAAATCCGCTCGTAATTCATATGTGACACGCAATATACCCAATCTCGAAATCGAATCAATATCGTGACCTATGTGTCTAGATAAGTATCCAATTGAGTGGAAACTGGCTGCATCTCAAGTGACGAGCTGATCATTATACAGCCTCTTACTCCCCTCGCCTGGGTGACAACATGCTTCAAACACTGATAACCATATTTTTAGTGACATGAAAACTTAAAATAACCTCTTTGCAACATCATTTTTGCATTGTAAATAAATGCACTTGACACTCCATCTGGTCGTGCATCTGGTGGAGACAAACATGCCACCAAAAGGCTCCTTTGTGGAAATCTGACACAAAACCTGATTCATTGCCTCTCCTGGTGGTTAGAGATAATAGGCTTTTTAAATACCATCATCATATTGCATTACTAAATAGGACGAGCGACAAGGTTCTACATCAAGACTGAGGTGGCGCTCACACTTCGCTCGGTCCTGATTTGCACTATTTTCTGATCTATCTTATAAAAGTTGTTTCCTCGTCACAAACATACCTGGAGTTGTGTTTTATTTCATTCACACATGTTTAATGCGCAAACCCTGCACATTTAGGCTGAGTTCTTCTCTCAAACAGAAAACACTCTGCTCCACCTTGTGATGTCATCATGTGCTAATACAGGAAGTGCTCCACTGTGTTTTTAAACTCCATACACCTTCACTAGAATCATTTGAATGATTTCTGCTCTGGAATCTGCCAATCTCTAATGAACAAAAGGTAAAAGGAGCTGTTAACTTGAAAACTACCACTTCGAGATACAGACAGACTTATACTAAAGGGTTACTCAAACACGTGTAAATGAAAGGAAACACAACTCCAGGTACGTTTTAGAGGTAACAACATTATAATGTGGCTAAGAGCTCACAAAGTAAATTTTATGTGATATAGGACCTTGAAGTAGACTTTATGTAGTTCAGTCCTGCTGATCCAGTGCAGGATTAGTTCTGGTTTAGTGCCATATTTTGAATTAGAATTTATTTATTTGATCATGGGATCATTGAAAAAACATTTACCCGATAAAAAGATCATTTTGATGTAGTGTGAATGCAGTCTGTTACAGCACTGATTCATATTTGACTATAATAGATGTAAACTAGGCCTGTCACGATAACAAATTTACAGTAATAACAGCGATACACAAATAATAAAACTATTTTACTGACACAATAACAATAATGGAGGATTAGGATTAGGATTATCCCAGTAAACCTGACCAAAATGAATCAATAATCAGCCATAAAAGTGACTTTAATCAACCCTCTACAATTCAAAACTTTTCATATCACAAGAAAAATACCCCATATCTCCCTACTTTTACAAAGAAACTGTACACATGACAAATACTGAGCCCCAAAATATATTGTTCCAGCTTGCATATGTTGAACGATATGTTGATATAGCAATTACTGTGACAGACCTATCTAAAACACCCAAATAATCACCTAAACTCGGTCCAAAACTAATCAAGGAACTTCTCAGCAAAAGCCCGGCTTCCTAAAGTTGCACCAGAGCCGTAACTTGAAATCGTCTGTATAGCCGTTTTATAGCTTGGAGATGTACTCATTACTGTGGAGAATTCTATACTGTTTAAAGCCCTGTCAAAAGAATGGGAAAACGTGGGAACAGGATGATCTTACAGCAAAAAAGTGAGAGGGGTGGAAAGCAGGGCACAGCAGCCTGACAGTGGGCCTAAGGCTACAAACTGCATTAAACTTAACGTGACCTCCTGTTTTTGTTTCCGTGTACTTGCATGCAATATGAAGGACACATGCCCGGAGTATAAAGGTCAAGATGTGCGTTTTCTGGGTTTAGAGAGTAGATTTTGTATAGAAATTAATGATTTACTAAACCCAAATAAATACACCTGAATTATAGGAACATTTTGAGGAAGTAGCATTAGTGGTGGCATGTTGTTTACAGTAAGGTCTAGGAGTACTACAATCTATTCATTAATATAATTACGATGTGGTAATATTTTTTTGGACTCAAGAAAATATACAAAAAGGATTTTAGAAACATTTTCAGGAGCCTTTTGTGGTCATGTTTGGGTTTTTTTTGTTTTTTTTTTCTTCAGCAAAAAACAGTGAGACTATCTAGTTTATTATATACTGTAATATTCTTAAAATTTCAGCCACTAAAATTCAGAATAAAAGCAATTTAAACATGTTTTTTAGACTAAAAATCCAAAATGTCAAACTCAGCAGGATGTACAATTCAAAATCTGCAAAATCTGGAGCAAATGATCTTCCATATGAGAGTTGTATACAAGCGTGGGTCGGCTCACCTGTTGTAGTTCCAGCTAAATCAGAAAATATAAGTTAATATTTGTTAAAGCTGTAGTTAAATGGTGTAATCTTGCATTATTCTGTTAGTACTGCGTAGGCTGAGTGTACTTTTTTGACCTGGGACCTCACATTTTTATCATTTTTATATAGCGCTTTTCCACTTTCAACACACTCAAAGGAACCACTCATCCCTTCACAAACACACTCATATACAAGTGTAGGCAGATACAAGTGATGAGGGGAGTTAAGTGTCTTGCCCAAGGACACAACAACAGGATTCATCTGTGGGAGCTGGAATCGCACTGCAAACCTGTGAGTCAGTGGATCTCACCGCTCAACCAATGATGTTTTTATGCCGAAAAGCGGGATTCAAAAGGCCAACCCACAATCTTATCTGGGTGAACACTACTTTGTTCGATCTATTTTTGTCCCAGGTCTCTAATTTTAGGGGACACCTGATTGTCCTGATTTAATAAAAGATGATACTTTGAACCTGAGACCAAGCCACAGTAAATCTAGGTTAAATAATCCATAACCTGACAAACTGAAGCTGTCTTCAAGGAGATCTGAATCCTAACGTCTTGCTTCTGCACATGTCTTTTTTCCACCACTTCTTGATATGAAATAATGTCAGCAGGAGACAGGTCAAAAGCTCCTGTACGTGCAAATGAATCAACTCTGTCTCTGGCTCTAGGGGAAAATCTGAGAGACAGGTGTTAAATGGCAAAATTCACAATCGTCACACCTATTCTACCTTCCATCATTTTCTAAGCTTTTGTCCTCGCAACAATGCATTAACCTTCCTCGCGAGATGGAGCTCGTCCTTGGTACTATTTTTGATATCTCTCTTTCTTTGAATTGCACTGATCGTGTTTCACTTCATTTCTTCCTGTGCCACTTACAAAGCTGTGTGCATTCTACATAGTTTTCCTGCTTGTCTGAGGTTACACCAATATCGGGTGGCATAGGGCTAAAAAAACGTGCATTTGTGTGTGTATATATTATATATATTCAGGAGCGGTTTTGACATTGACCTACTTGGCATACTAACAGAAGGGCAGGGTAAAATGCAGAAGAAAAAAACAAAAAAAAATGAAAGATTTACTCATTTGAACTGGTATCAAGACTGAAAAATTCACCACCAACACGCACACAGCACGTTCATACCAGACAATGTGGGTAAAGTGCCTTGCCTAAGGACACAACAACAGGTTTTTTTTTACCTCTATGTCGGCGCAAAGATCATGTGGTACTGTTAAAGGCACTGTACCTGATTTTAATTTATTCTTGTCAAGGTAAATGCTCTTTATATCCTGCATTGTGTGGTAAAACGCTGCTAACTTATAATAACTGTAAACTATAATCTATTCATTTTACATTACATTTTCTCAAGTAATAACTACTGACAGGGTGACCTTTTCTCATCCAATCAAGCACATTGTTACTAAGAATCATGGGAAACTGACTGCTAACTATCCCAGACACTTGACACTCTCGTGGTGCATATTCAAGAGTGCCAAAAACGCAATTAGTAGGCAGCATTGGATTGAAAGGAAACAACTGCATGATACTTTCACATGCAGACTAAGTGGGCGGGTGAAAGTTCAAACTAAAACATGTTCCTGACTCATGGTACTCATTATTTTTTGTACTGAAAATTAAATTGTATAAAATGAATGCCTTGCATTATCAATTTGGTATTAATGTTGCTATGGAGTCATTTCCATAGTACTTTGACCTACTTGACGAACAAAGAACACAGGTAAAGTTTTTGAGTCAAGTAATAATAATGTTTTATAATGTACTGGCATTGCACTTAAGTACATTTTTTAAAGGGCCTCTACACTTTTTGCAAGGCATTATTCATTCACTTTTATTTAGCTACAGCTGCCCTGGGGTAGACTGAGGAAAGTAAGGCTGGAAAATCTGTGCCATCAATCCCTCCAACCCCATCCAATCACACGTACTACATTCACACATGGGCATTGTGGGTGAAGTGTCTTGTTCAAGGATATATTAACTGAAAACAGGGCTGGATTTAAACCATTAACCTGATGGACCTAGGCTAAAGAGTACTTATCTGAACATAATGGAGTTGCTAAGCTGTATTTTCTTAAGCCAATTCTGTACACTGTCTAGACATATGCAGCTGCTCCTGACAAAACATCTCAACTTTTCTTGTTAAAAAAAAACACCTTGTGCTTGTGTCTGCTCTGGGGTTATAATCTATGACTCCTGTGGATCATTATGTTATAGTTGGCACATTTTTTCATAAAAGAAACAAGTGTTAGAAAACTGAGGTGCCCAATGCGAGCTGACTTCGCCGTAAACATCATCACAACAAAGAGCTGTGTAGCTGTCTTCACCTCTGATGGATAGATGCACATCATGCTAGTGAGCAGAGATTTTTTTTCATTTGCACTAAAATGAAAAATACTGCACGTATCACGATTAAGAAAATAAAATTGGAGAACAAAGTAAGTGGACGTATGCCGGTGAAAATGGGAGTTGATCGGCAATATGGCATCCTGAAAATAAGCTCAAACATGCACAAATCCCTCCAAAAACTACTTGGGGTGAGGGGAAACAACTATAACATGGTTGAAAGCTCTGAAAAAGTCGATTTTGCAGAAGAGGTCTGCTTTAATAAAAAAGCAGCAAATACATAAATTAATGTGATCTTTTTGTGAGAGCATTTCTCAGCCACTATGATTATTTTAGTCAGTTCAACTGCTGCCTGGACACACAATCCCCAGGCCTGAAATAGTCTTTATAAAGAGTTTATCAATGCGTGGTAGAAATTGCTTGGTCAAATTGCTTTGAATTGTGCATAGATGCAATCAGTTTTCCTAGAGGCGAAAGACAGACAAAATGGCGGGAGATGATTGTCGTGAGAGCTGTCAATGATTTGCCTGTTTGATACATACAAAGAGCAAAATGGAAGCTTGAAACTGGATAGAACGTGTTAAAGGTTTGTTCCTGGAAAACTAATTTACAATCCTAAATAAGGTAGATAAAATTGATGCATGAATGCTTGTTTCTGCAAAGGTTGATAAAGGATTTTCTTAGTCATGGTTCAGGTTTGGGTCTGCGTGTATGTCTATGGTGGAACGTTTAGCAGTTATCATGGTAGCACGATACACACATTAGCACTTACAACCTGGTATGTTTTTAGATTGCCTGAAAACTCAAGAAAAAATACAAAATGGATTTAAACAACACATTTTCAGGAGTCTGTGATCAATTTGAGAGTTCATGGTCCTGTTTGGGTGTTTAATGTTTGACAAAAAAGGTGAGTGTAACTAACTTTTATATGAGAAAAACTTATTTAACAGTACAAATCAGATCACCAGTTCTTAGTCAGTTAAATCAGTTCTTTATGATCAGATTCTGTTAAAACAAAGCTCAGATTAAAGCCTAACTTGAGTAACAGAGCTTCAGACGGAGCAGTACCTCCAGTTAGCATCCCCCCCTCACAATTTTAATCTTGGGTTTAAACCTGGGTCACCTCTGATACATGCATTTTTTAGTATCTGAAAATACAAATATGTCTTTTGATGGAGTTTTAAAGTGAATCATTTCTAAACAATGTACTTAACACAGCCTGCATTATTTTGGCCAGTTTCAGTCAATTAAAACGCATATTTGAAGCTTAAAACATAACTAAAAACATAGAATTAAAGTGTTCTTCAATCTTAGTCTAAGCTGCCACTTTCCTACTGTATTCTTATAACCAGGAAGGGTGACGTGTCTTGCTCAAAAGCACAATGGCAGAGTGTACTGGTCGGAGCTGGGGTTTAAACTGCCAAACGCAGAATTTATGCTGTAACCACCACACTACTACCACCCTAAAGCAGATTTAAGTATCTAAAAGGGAATGTTGTAAAGGTAAGCTGGATGCGTTCCCTATTAAATAACCACTCTAATCCGCCCATGTTGTTTTGAGATAGGTGTTAGGGTAAACCGAGGACAAACGGTTGTATTTACTTTCCTCAGGCAGGGGATTGTGGGAAACTTGGTGTCTCGATTAAAGGTGGTGGCGTGAAGCGGTGGAAAAGCTCTTTCAGAGGCGTTGGAAATAAATACTGAAAATTGAGAAGGGAAATCGTATCAACATAAACAGCGCTGACAAAAGTGCGTGCTGAAGCAAATAACGTTAGATCCACTGTCACTTCAGAGAATATGGCTGCTCTCTTTGTTTTATTACTTCTGCTGTGCCGTCTCAATGCAGCGGATGAACTTATGTGTGGTGACTGCGAGACACCAGTTTATAACAACTGGTTTATTATAACCATCAAGTACAAAGATCGTTTTGTGTTACTGGTGCAGCTGGTGGGGATGTGGTACCAATTGGCGCCCGGCAATCGTTTTTTTTCTGTTAGCGTCACTACTTTTCCTGTGCAATTTTATCTCAATGAGGTTTTTGCCAAGTCACTTTAAAATTAATAAAAGTTTAAATATTTAAAGGCGGCAGACAGGGAACTGCATTGTGTTATTAAAAACTAAACAAATAAAACAAATACTTCATAGAGCGATTGGTGCAGTCATGGGTGCATATATTGAGCAGTGATTGGCCATTCGCAGTCATGGGGCCAAAGCATAAGGCAACATTGATATTAAAAGTGACATTTACGCCATTCGCAATAAGAATAGAAGCTGGTGGATAACAGTTAAATAAAAAGTTAACAGTGCATAAAATATGGCGCAGCAATCATCACAATTTTTTTGGAAAAAGGTAAATTTCCTGCATTGAAATCCCATCTGCGCTTTCTTTATCTTTATTCATACAGGGAAACCCACTGAGATCTCTTGGGCTAAACGAAACTAACCAAACAAGTCCACAAGTCCATATAAAACATTAAAAACAGGGCAGGTGTGTGTATAAAAGTTCATCACCAGATTATTAAATTGCGATTGTGTCACCAAAGTATCCAGTTTTGCTTTTCCTTGAAGTGTATTCCATTTTTGTGAAGCAAAACAGGAAAAAGCCTCTTTCCCGTCTCAGTTCTGCTGCGGCTCATCCTTCGCCTTATGCAGTAATGTGATCTGGTATTAAATGTTCTGCTATCAATGTACAGATATAGAGATACCAGCAGCTGATATAGTTTTTCACCCACTTCGACTGTGCTTAACTGTAGCTAAAATCACAATAAAAAGAATGGTAATTTCATATAATTACCCAATTAAACCAAATGACTCGCCTCGGAATCTCACTTTAGTCTACAGTAGTGGTAGTATTATAACTCAGCAGCTGAAATATGAGCCATGTGCTTACTTATATAGGGCCAATATATCTCTATCCTGACCTCAGATGCACCATATTTTTACTCCACCTGTGGATAAAACGCACAGGGCATGACTCAAGGCCGTGCTCTAAAGTCAAAGCATTATTTCAGCAATGCCTCAGTGCCACTTCTGAAATGTCTTCTTAATGTCTGATCCACTGGTGTAATATTTCAGCTGGGTCACATGGCTCTGGGCTATTAAAACGCTCGCAGAAGGAAGTATCATAAATCCGATGAGATTCAGCTTCTACAGATTAAACGGAGAGCTGCGTAACTGTAAGATGGAGCGAGTGGTACTGATAGAGCAATTAAACTCACATATACAGGGAGTTATTGGGCTGAAAATACCAAAGGCCATGCTGAGGGGGAAGTGATGTTTTGAAAAGAGCAGTTTAAGTACAATACCAAGTGTGGTAGAGAGACAGATTCACAAAAACAACTGAAACGGTTCTTACCTTGAAGCTCCAGTAGTTGGGCTGTTGCTGCCGATTGTCACCAAGGCACAAGGAGAAAGAGGAGAAGAAAAGAAAGGAAAAACATATTTAGTGTTATATAAATTGTAAATGATCCAGAGCCTAAAGAAGTGGATTAAGGGAGTGTGACGTCACCCACAGCGTTCAGCTCCAGTCAAATGAAGCTCATTGAGGCTAGCATGTATAGGAGGTTCATATTTGGAATTCCAACCACATGTATCATAGCAAGCAAAGAGCCAATCAGGAGCGAGGTTGTTGAAGGTAACACCACCTCCTGTAACGCCGCCTCCTGTAACGCCGCCTCCTGTAACGCCGCCTCCTGTAACGCCGCTTCCTGTAACGCCGCTTCCTGTAATGCTATCTCCTTTAACGCCGCCTCCTGTAACGCCGCCTCCTGTAACGCCGCCTCCTGTAACGCCACCTCCTGTAACGCCACCCCCTGTAACCCCACTTTAGCAGGGAGCGGATGCCTAGCAACGCTGTCAATCATATCTGTTGCAAACGCTAATGAGGGCAACCTTGGGGAAAGAAGGCGCCTGATATGTCTGTTATTAATCTTCACATCTTGATTTATGGACACAATAGCAAGATCAAAATGTCAGGATCATGTAGGTTAATACAAACATTTTAAGATCAAAATGCCTGACAGCAGCAGTTATGGAAAGAGGGGTAATCGTTTTTCAACAGAAAGTGAATTGGAGTCGATGGAGCCAGAAGGGCGCCTATACTCATTTACTATTTGGAACAGATTAGCAATGTCCATTTACAAATAAAGTCTATGATCCAGAATTAGCCAACAAGAGTGATCTATTATCTGGAATAAGTAGGACCCTAACCCAAACCCTAGTAGTACCTCCAAATATCCAAACATTAGTCACTTGAAGTTAGCCTGGGCTGGTCAAAAGGAAAAAAAAAAGGTTGCACAATGTAGCTTTTCTGGTGGGAAATTTTCCATCTGCTGGTCTCGATGGAGATGCTATTGCTTTGCTTGGAATGTTCCACAGTATTGTATTAACTGTATCTATTTTGCTTTCATCCACTGACCGAAGTCTTTCACTACTCATCAAAACATACATGGAGTTTTGTTCTGTTTCATTCACACATGTTCCACACACAAACCCTGCATATTTAGTCAAATTTGTTCTTCTCTTGAACTAAAAACTAATACAGGAAGCGCCCCTCTGCGTTTTTAAACTCAATACACCTTCACTAGAATCATTTGGATGATTTTAACTCTGGAATTGCTGGTTTCTACTGAACAAAAGGTAAAAGGTAGCTGTTAACTTGAAAACTGCCACTTCATGACATCATGAAGTGGAACAAAGTGTTTCAGGCTTTGGAGATGTAGACAGATTAATAGTAAAGGGTTAGAAACATGTGGGAATGAAACAAAATGCAACTCCAGGTATGCTTTTTGATGAAGAAACAGTATTATAACATGATTTAAAGCTCACAAGAGTCAATTTTGTGTAATATAGGACCTTTGATGTAGTATTCTAATGTGCACCTCCAAACAACATTGTACTATCGTCTGTATCCTGAGCCAACCAACCTCAGTCATTTTTCACCTGTCATATTTTAGATATAAAACCTGCTACCTCACCTGCATATTTAGACCCGGCGTCATGGTGATTTACAAAAAAAGGTGCTATGATGTTTTCAAATGATATTACCAGACATTTTTTAAACCGGGTCAAGCTTCCGATGACCCCAACAAAAGTGCAATAATGACGGAGAGAAAAAAAGAGGGTTTGGAAAGGCTTCATGAATAATTTGAACTCGAGGTTTATTCTTATCTTCAGGCAATTTCAGTCCATTCAGCTTCATTTCATCAGTACAGCCATTACTTTCCCAGAGACGACAGGCAAGTTATGATTTATTATGGAGGTGCATTTCAAAATCAGCCTTCATTTCAATACTTTATGCTCTACAAATGACTAGAAATGAGGATGAGATTCTTCAAGCAAGTGTGACTCAATATATCAGTACTGTAATTTATTTTTTCCATTACTTTTTTAATAAAATAATTTGTAAAAAACATTTTGAATCATCGCTCTGTTGGGAGGCTGCGTGCAGGAACTTTTGGAAATGCAAACAGCAAATCATGCATATAAAAAACACTTTGATACGGTGCTAATTTCACCGTCTTTATGAATAGTTGTTTTGTTGTTGCTGTTGTTCATTACTGATTTACAAAAAAATCAATCAGCAGGTGTCTTTTCCAAAATCATAAACTCTGTGTATAAAACATCTGATAAGAAGTAACTAGAAGAAAATGTGAAAAGATAGTTATAGGGTACTAGCATAGACTGTATAAAGAAGTGAACTAAGGGAGTGTAACGTCGCCCATAGCGTTCGGCTCCAGTCAAAAGAAGCTAATCGAGGCTAGCAACAAGTTCCATATAAGGAATTTCGACCGCGAGTATCATAGCAACCAGAGAGCCAATCCAGAGCGAGGATGTTGAAGGTAACGCCCCTTCCTGAGCGACCAAAAAGGCGCCTGATTTGTCTGTTATTAATGTTTTTATCTTGATTTACGGAGACAATAACGAAATAAAAACCAATATCCATGTACAACGGGTTAATACGAACATTTTAGGAAAGGGGCAACAGTATAATCATGTTTTGTATTTTTCTGATGGCTTGCAAAATGATTATCAAGTTGTTGTTATTGGGAAAGTTCAAATATCGCCCTGGTTTTAGTTGTCATGGAAATAACCTCAAAATGAACCTTATTAGACTGGCATTCAGCAGTCACCGGTCTCGCCCTGGCCCATACAGCAGCTCTGGGCCTGCCTTGTAAATAATAGCTCAGAAATATTAATGATGCTATTTCCCACACAGATAAGTGACTGTGAGGGCTGGTGTAATGGTCCTCTGGTGATTTGTGGGGCTCGATTTGGCTCCACTGGCTGTTTTTCGTGTCTGGGCTTCACTAATAAGACTTAACCACTGTTATCAGAGTAGACAACACATTCCTCCTGCCTCTGTCCTGCTCCAGCTCACGGCTGAACTTGGGTTGGGCTGTGAACTTGATACTTCACTACAAGATTGCCTGTCTCTTTGTATTTTCTTTGATAGATTAGAGCAGATCATTAAAAAAAACAAAAAAAACAACAAAAAAAACTACCATTTTATTATTTATATTTATTTATACGAGGAGAGCCCAATGAGAGAACTCAGACTCTCCTTTTCATGAGTGTCTTGCTGAAAAAAACAAAAAAAAAAAAACAAGTTAATTTAAAATGTTAAAAACAGGTTCAGGTGTGAGTATAAATGTTTAGCACCAGATTATTAAATTCCATTGTGGCACCAAAGTATTCAGTTTTGCTTGTCCTTGAAATATATTCCATTTTTGAGAAGCAAAACAGCCAAAAGTTTACAATCAAAACATTTTAATGAGTTCTGGGCTTATCTAAAGCTGCATTATGTAACTCTTTGATGGAGGGTTTGCCATCTAATTATCTCAGTGAAAATGTTATTGCATTGCGTAGAATGTTCCACAATACGGCATTAAAATTGTTCATCTCCATGGAAACAAGCAGGTGATCTAACCATGCTGAGTTACACAGCAGATCTGGTGACCCCGCTTGCAATGCATGTTTAATGTGGAAAAAAAAAAAAATAATTAATAAAAGGCAAAATAGTAACTTCTTCATGGAAAAAAGAACAAAAAACACCCAGCAGAAAAGTGACATAGTGCATCCTTTTGTCGTTTTGTTCTAAGTTATACTCAAAAGGATATTTTTTAAATGTTTTCTATTTTGGCACAGTTGGTTAAGAACTGAAACTAATCAAATAACATAGTAATTTTTAAATGTGTTTAGCGCAAATCAAGCATGATCCAGCTCACTTTTTCGTCACACCTTGAGAGTGTGACAAAGTTAAGTATGTGCAGGTGTTTCATTGTACTTTTTCTATGTATTGAGCCGTAATTTGTTTTTTTGTTGTTTTTTTTTAACATTTTTTGTTTTTTGCTGACTTTTATGTGAAGCACTTTGGTCAGCTGAAGTTGTTTTAAATGTGCTATAGAAATAAACTTGATTTGAACTGAAAATTTTATTGAAGTATAGTTACAAGCTATAAAAATGATTCATAATTTTATCTGCAATAATACAAGTATATCTATATCTGTATATATCAAATACAAAAGACATCAGATAAAACTGCAAATTCGCAAAATAAAATGTAATTCCTGGTGATTCAAAAACACATTATTATCATTGTATCTCGAGTGCTTATTTAATCATCTGTAGGAAATCTGTAATCAAACTGCAATAGGTTTGTTATGACAAGAATTACGTCTCTACTGATCCCCAGGGAGACTGTTTATGATGTCTGTATTGACTTGGGGCTTGAGTCTCAAATCCGTCTATTTACTGCATGCACACTGAGAACTGCATGTACAAAAGGCTGTGTACACGTGTAGAGTGAGCGTAGCGAGTGGAGATATCCTTTATAACAGAAGGAGCCAGTCGAACAGCGAGAGCAGAGCTGCGTTACCTGACCTGCATGTAAAGTACCCTGCTCACACCACCTCCACTAGCCCCCCCTTTCCCATGCCGTCATCCCCTCCGCACCCCCGCCTTCAGTCCAGTCACTCTTATCCTCCACCATCAATCTACTACTACAGGTCCCCCCCCCCCATCCCACCGGCGTCCTACCGCAAGCAAAATAAATAGCATAACAAATTGACGCTTCACTGCAAATTGGCTACATGAGTTACTGTATAGTCCACTCAGCCTCCTCAGCCTCTGTCTAGCCGGCGGTTTTTCTACGCCGTTACCACAACAACCACAACAAGCACGTGAAATCAAATCCCGGGTTTTACAACAACAACATCGTTCTAGCAGTTTGTGTGAAATTAAAAGGTTGGATCTCACCTGCAGTGCACCTGTAGCTATCCACCACTCCAGTTATGCATGTCCAAATTGTCCATCAGGTGTGTTGTATCCTCATTGAGCCCATGTCTTTTGCTCTGCTCTGTAACGGTACAACCCGCCTCCCCTTGCCTCGCTCTCTCTCCTCTCAGTCACAAGCACATGCAGCGGGAACTCTTTTATTTATTTCATTACAACACCAGCCCGATTAACTCTTTCGCAGATGGGCGGTTGGTTTCTGCAGGCTGGGGCTAATTGAGCGCTGGGACGTTTTTGAATGCTTGTTCTCCTCCTCGCTCCTCCTCCCTTCTTCTCTTCTCTCTCGCTCTCTCTCTCTCCCTCCTCCGCTCCTCCCATGAGAGCATCTACGCTTACAACATGTATGACCAGGGATCCCATTGCTGCATTTCCAACCCCCACTGTGCTTAAAATGGCTCTGTCACTTTAGGATAGGTACGCTGTCTCCTTTGTGTTTTCTGCCATATGTTCTTTATTCATTTAAAGATCCTCTTCCATATGCACAGCCTGACCTTTGCAATGCGATATTCCCCATGACCATATAAGGGAGAGGTTGCCGTGGAAACTGAGGACTCCACCTGTCTGTCACTGGTCCCTCCTCCCATTCATACTCTTACTCTCTTCTTGCACTTATATTACAGTGAGATTTAAAGCCACAAATGTTGTATATACGCTTTAAATATGTACCCAATCTTCCAGTTCTGTTGGAGGTCCTCTGAATACGCCAGATGCACATTCGCAAAAAAACTTCTTCATTACCTCTTTAGACTAGAAAAAACGAAAGGAAACATGACCCTTTCCCATGAATTTCTACTGCAAAAACACAGTGTAGCAGTAATACACACAGTAATACACACAATTCTATTGTCTAGTAGAGTTCCCAAAAAGGTTATGTGATTCTGGTGTTAATTTATAATAAAAAATAGTATAATATACTATAATTTGTTACCTTGAGTAACCTGTGATGGATCAAGTACTCATTAGTTTCATTACTTAAGTAAAAGTACAGATACAGAGGTAAAAAGTTACTCAAGTAAAAGTAAAAGTATCACGTGAAAAAATTTACTTAAGTAAAAGTATTTAAGTACCTGTTTAAAAATGCACTTTAAGAGTAAAAAGTAAAAGTACTTCACACAAGTGTTACATATTTTGGTCAAAAGCAACAATACAAATCAATTTCTTCATTTTTCTTAGGAATTTTGTGCATTTATTTTTGTTTGCTCAAAGCCGAAGCTCGAACTCGAAAACTTTCCATGAACATGGTAAAAATAACCCCTCAAATTATATGAAAAGAGCTTTTTTTTTCCCAGTCCTGTTCAAAAATGTAGTGGAGTAGAAAGTACAGATACTGCTCTCAAATGTAGTGAAGTAAAAGTAAAAAGTATCAACTGTAAAATTAAGCTAAGTGAAGTGCAGATACTTAAAAATTCTACTTAATTACAGTATTTTACTACTTGTACTTTGTTACGTTCGTTATTGTAGTTCTTGTGTTGTATGAGTAGTGCATAAAAGTACTATACAGTGACAGATAGAGCGCACGTGACTGGGACCCTGAGGAATTGTAATACCCCGTCCCCAGAGATGGACTGGTGTCAGCTCTTATGTATTTGCTTATTATCTGAATAAGCACCTCTGCTCGCACTAAGCTTCTTTCACACCACTCTTTTTAAACCCTGATAACATGGAGTCGCTGACCTTATCATCGAAGTATGTGGGTAACTCTCGAGAGACACAGACTCAGTTTCCCAAGTGTCAACATTCACTTTAAATACTTTCTGAATGATGCCCCAAAACGTCACTTTTATCATGGTTCATATAAGCTCAGTCAGTTGCGGCTTCAAGCTCCATTTTTCAAAGTCACTTATCCTGCTTTGCCATCCGAGCCAAGAGTTTCTGGAGTGATATGTGAAAGTTGGTCTTATATTTAGGGAACAAATATGTGTTCATAATGGAACCTGTATTTTTAAGTGTTTTATAACGAAGGATTACGCTGCACACATTGGCCTGTCACGCTAACACATTTTGAAGCAGGATATATTACCACAGAGAAATATCACAGTAAACGATAATACTGAAACTACCACTTATGCTACTGCAACATACAATAATAAATAAATAAATAAATAAATAAAAAACAGGGTAATTCCAGTTTTACAGTTTTTTTTTTTTTTAATAGTATAGTAGAATTAAAAAAATAAAATAATGAATCAATAGTTAGTTCTGGTTGCTTTTCATCCCTTTTGAATCACTCTACAGCTCAAATCTTACAGTGTTACATACAAAACAGCATGTCATCACAGAGAAAAAATTAATGAAATGGAGGCAGATTACATATTAAAGCTCAAGCAGTTTTCTAAACTGGACTTTCGGTCAAAGCAGGAGGTTATAATTAAAGGAAGACCAACACTAAAGGAGCTAAAGGGTTTGCTCCAGACTACGGGATGAAAGACTCAAACAGAGTGGTGCGAAGTGGTGGTAAGAAATTTAATGACTTCAATCCACTGAAAATTGGGGAATCAGAATAAGGATAAAAACAATACAAAACCAGCTTGATTTTAATTTCATACTATTAGAGCGATTTCATATGGACTTCGGAACTTATATTTTGAAATTCTTTTTTATTCTGGCCCCAAGTCACTTACTGGGAGAGACATTGTCCCGGGGCCAAATTTATTTGCCGACGCCTGGTTGATATGTTTGTAAATCTGATTATGACGACATCAGTGCCTCACCAGCCATGAACCTCACTGCACGCCACTGATTAATACAATATGCACATGCCCCGAAATCTAGTATTTCAGCGTTCATATAAACTAATCAAACTATGATGCTACTCACTTTTTTGTCACACCTTGAAAGCGAGAAAAAGTTAAGTATTGTTACAAGCTATCCAAAATATTCATTATTTTATCAGGAATATTAGTATAGGTATAAGTATATAAGTAACCTGTATTTTCAAGTGTTCTATAATGGATTACATTGTGAAGTGGTTAAATAGACATATATATATATATATATAATACACAGAATGATAAAAGCCATTGTTTATTTGTGGTATTTGTTGTTAAGATGTTAAGTAAGACATATTATGAGTATTTTGTTTGATAAAATATGCAGATAATTTGACATTTTGTTCATTATAAACTGCAATATTGATGATTGATTGAGGACTGATTTGGCAGGGAGCAGGCGCTTAGCAACGCTGTCAATCAAACTTGTTGCTAAGCCTTAGAAGTGACCTTGGGGAAAGAAGGCCCCTGATTTGTCTTTTATTAATGTTCATATCTTGATTTACGGACACAATAGCAAAATTAAAGCACCAGGATCATGTAGGGCGGGTTAATATGGACATTTTAAGACCGAAATGACAAGCCTGACAGCAGCAGTTTCTCAATAGAAAGTAAATTGAAGCCAGATTCAATGGAGCAGGAAGCGCACCCATGATCACTTCCTATCTAGAACACGGCTAGCGCGTTAGCTATGTCCATTTATGTATACAGTCTATGGTTGGCATTGTGAAACTGGGTTACATGGAGATTAATGTTCATACTGTGGGCACTATTATGGATTGAGACGATACAGGATTGTGGGTTCAGTTGTCAAGTTAAATACCATATTTTTTCTCACACTAAACCAATAATCGCTTATTTCATTTACACTTAAGTAAGAACACAATGTCAAGAGTCTCTATGACAAAAGCCCAAAGGTGGTTTTACTGATTACAGTTCAATGAACATTAAAATGAAAAATGACAAACTACTGATGTACAGTACTAATTTGTGTGAACAGCCAGAGCATAATTGAATGTTAATTACTCAGTCAGTTGCTTTGTGGAGTGCACCTGTTTGAACGCATCAGAATTCATTAAGTTACAGCACTAGGCTTTTCAGGCATTATAATTGTAACATACAGTCTCACATTCTCTTTAAATATACGTGGTTGTCTAAAGGATTGCATTACTTGAATGAAATGAGAAATATTGGTTGTACTTTGCCGTGAAATATCTGAAAAGTAAATGCATAAATGTTGGACCTGATTGTTTCCATCAGTGGCCACACCCAAAAACTCACTATATTCTAACAAAAATTTTAATGGAATTTTAACAGACCCAGGACACTCTGGAGGGGCTATGGGACTATGTCTCTCGGCTGGCCTGGGAACGCCTTGGGGTCCCACCGGAGGAGCTGGAGGACGTGTCTGGGGTGAGGGAAGTCTGGGAATCCCTGCTTAGACTGGTGCCCCTGCGACCCGGCCCCGGATAAGTGGAAGAAAATGGATGGATGGAAGTTTAACAATATTCATTTTAGCTGTCCCTATCTGGGCTAAATATTATTGGCCTGTAGAATGTTGTGATGTCATCTGAAACCTCGCAATTGCACAATGTATGTAAGGTAGGGCTGTGCCAAATATCAAAAGATCAAAACTTTGGTCGATCTCGATAAGACAGGGTAAGAGCATTTTAACTGACAGGTCTGCAAGCCAATCCCATGTCAGTAATAGTGCATGGTACAAAAGAGGAGTCGCCATTCTGAGTCAGGGCCGCAGTCTCTTTATGTCTCCTCATGTGTCCTCACGTTTCACAAGTTTTGAATTAAATCTGCACAGTTTGAAGTGCAAAGTCCACTGTCTCCTTCTCTCTGTGCTGTGCCGCCTGCCTCCGCTCCCCCTCCTTCATCCCTCTCTCTGATCCAGCCGCACCTCCTCTTCTTGTGCTTCTTACTGTTATAATCCAAGTTACGGAAAGTAGACGACTATTTTCTCACTTTTTATGAGTGAGACTTAAGACCTAATTTCCGTGTTTATGCCGATAGGGGTAACACGCACAGGGTTTTAGGCTTAATATACTGCACAAACTCATTACAAATTACAAAATGTGGATATGTCTGGAACTATCAACACAAAATAGAAATTGTAGTGATCCTGACACTCTGCTCGTTATGCTTGAAGTCCACCTGTCTATGTTTTCAATGAGATGGAAGAAGATCAAATCAAAAATCAAGATCAGTGAATATGTGGGGGGGAAAAAATGTGTGATTTGTATTTTTCCTATATCGCCCCCAGCCCTATATGTAGGTGTATTTATGTTAGTATGTAAGTGATTTAGTTCAATTGCAATGCATTAAAAACACACAGATTTTGACGGTAACATGCTTCAGATAATCTTAAAATGCGATTATGAACATTAGGGGCACTTCTGTTAGACAATGTGAGGCAATATGTCACTTCCAATAGGGGAGGGTTTTCACAGATATTGGATCGGTCCAAAACTAAAAGAGCAATTAGCCAAGAATATGGCTCAACAATTTATTTTACATCCCAGATAAATTCAGTTTGTTATTATTAGTTTTAAAAGTGAAGTGTTAAATTGTGAACTTTACTTTACTATAACTTATACTTTTGGGGGTGTTGCTATGGATATTAAAATCTTAATATCAGTATCAGTAAATATTATGTTATCGGCCACATCAGCAACACAAATACCAGATCTCCTAACAAACAAAATCCATATCAGACCATCCCCTAACGTCTACACCAAACTTTTCATTACAGCTTTATTAAAGGTCTTATATTATGCAAAACTGACTCTTGTGAGCTTTAAGCCAGGTTACAGTATAATGTTGTCACCTCCTCAAAAACATACCTGGTGTTACTGCTGGTTTATGATTAGTTATTGTCTACATCTCAAAAGCTCAAAATGCTCTGTTCCACCTTGTGATGTCATGCAGTAGTAGTTTTCAAGCTACCTTTTACCTTTAGTTGAGTAGAGATGGGCAATTCCAGGGCTGAAATCCTCCAAATGATTCTAGTGAAGGTGCCTGGCTTTTAAAAACACAGTGGAGCACTTCCTGTATTACCACATGACATCACAAGGTGGAACAGAGTGTGTCCTGTTTGAGTGAAGAACTCAGCCTAAAAGTTATAACCTGTAAAATAACATAATATGGGCCCTTTAAACACCCTAAGTAGCCATATAGCTGGATGAAAGTATTTAATAAGGATTGAACTTAAATTGCTATTGATCTTGTGAAAACATTATTGGCAGTGTTGTGTTTGCAGTTTTGAAATAGTTGCAATTCAAATTAATTTAATGAAGAAAACCTTACCCAGCATGCAGCAGACAGAATAAGCATTAATACAGTAGTAGTTGTGTTGTACCTGTTCTCGTGCTTCCCTTGCGGCGCGCTCTGATGACCTCATACTGCCGTGGGACGGGGAGGGCGAGGGCGGGGTGTGGTGGGGGCTGTGGTGCTGCAGCTGCTGTTGTTGCTGCTGGTACTTGCTCTTGAGGTGGTCCATGAAGGCGTCGCGTTTGCGCTCCATGTCGGCTTTGTGGAGGTTGGTGAGGGCCTCCAGACTCTGCGCGGCCGTGACCGTGTGCCGGTGTTCCGACGTGTGCACGAGGCCCACATTTGAGAATCTCCGAGCGTTCCCCAGCGTCCGGTACTCTCGGGGGTACTCCAAGTCATCAGTGGAGAGCATGTGACTGCCACCTCGCTCGGGATCTGAAGGAGGCAGATAGGGACCCGGGGAGAGGACGAGAAGGGTGGAGAAGATGCAGAAGTGAATCAGCATCCACACAAACATGCAGAGAATTACACACAGACAGTCCCACACAAGTGCAGACCAATGGAGTGTGTGTGTCGAGGGTGGAGGGGGAGGAGGCGGGATAGGGGGACAGAGAGGGATGAGATATTAGACTGTTTGCTACCAGAATGCTGGTGTTTTGGAGATGTATCATTTCATTGTTCTGAAGGGAACAGGAAATAACTGAGTTTACAATAGATCAAAGCAACAAGGCTAGACATATCCTTTTGTTATGCCTCTTGTCATCTTAAGAAGGTTTCAGAGTTGGTTTTAAAATATTTGAAGGTATGAGGAAAATTGAGACAATGTCGAGTAAGATGTCAGTCTGACGGAGCCCGCGCTCTAATGATGCTCTTGCTCAGACCCTTTCCTCTGCAGCACTAGACACAGTGTCACTCTGGACATGTTCTGACTTTGACATGTGGTTTCTGAGAGTTGCCCTTTAATCAGTGCAGAAACTGACAGAAAACACAGCCTGAGGTGAAAGACATACAGAAAGGAGACGGTCAAAGTGACGTTATGGGAACAAACCAAAAATATGAGGAAAAAAAAAAAACACTGAAAAATGAATAGGGCTTCATCGGCCCGCCGGTCAGTTACCTTGTTTAGGGAAACAGGCCCCGGCGTTGTTGGCTAGAAGAGAAAATGTCAGGTGTTAATATGAGTGTTTGTGCACAGAGTGCAGACAAACACAGTATGACAATCAGAAAGAGCTGTGTGTGAGCAGCAGCTCTTTCCCTGAATAACAATTAGTGAATGCATTAATATTATGCATCATCACGTAATCAGCAGGTGACATACAGGAAGTGGTCTCCATGAATGTTACACACAAAGCCTGTGGTCACTGGTTCAACTGCGTCAGAAATACCAGGAGTGTGAAATCCAACTTACAGCAAGTATACACCATTTTTCAAATAATTTTTTCTTAGTAAAAACAGACTGAAGGACAAAGCACAGGATCCAAACCAAACTCCTCAGCTACAAACAGAGCGGCGACACAGGGCAGAGCGGTGAGGAGTGTAATGAGCCCTAAATCGTACATCAGCATTTAATTTAGAGGAAAAACATGGCGGCTGAACAATCCACTGGCCCGACTATTAAAGTAGAAAAAGTGCTGAGTGTTTGGAGGAAGTAGTGCCATCTGTACATTAAAGGCTCATCAGCTCCATTAGGCCCAGCTGAGACCGAGCGGTACAGGAAGAGACCTCCGGGCAAGGGCGAGAGACGGACTCAAAATGAACTGACAAAATATATCTATAATAATAACATCACATTCAATAAGATGCCCTTCAGAACATAAGACTCTCACTGTTATAATGCATTCTCAAACTGTGGAACAAAAACACTGGAAGTACCTCTCGGGGCTGTAAGCGTATGCAGGAGCTGATTAATCCTGTTTAATCCTAATTGTATTAATTTGATTGGATTTGATCAAGGAATCAAGTCTAGACTTTTGTTTAGTTAAGTCCAGTTTTTGTCCTGATTTGGTCCTAGTTTAGCCATTTTTGTCTCGTCATGGTTTAGTCCTGTTAAAGCGAACCTATTAAAATCGACTTTTTAGAGTTTTTATCCATGTTACAGTTATTTCCTCTCACCATTTCCTCACTTGAAATTGTTTTTGGAGTGATTTGAGGATGTCTGAACAATCTTTAATCGCTTATTTTCTAAATGCCATACTGCCAATCAATCCCCGTCTTCCCTGGCACCAGCTTATGCTCACGGCTCTGTACTTCATTCTCCAATTTCATTTTCTTAACTGGTGATATGCATAGGATTCGCCAGCTTTGCAAAGTCCACTGCTCGCTTGGATGATCTGCATCCTGGTGTCGACTACTGTTCACTACTGGGGATTTTTGGTTATTTTTTGGCTATATGAAAAGATTTGAACCGTCAAAGGTTGAATAAATACCTTGTATGACTCATAACAGATGCAAACTAAGTACTAAAGTGTTTCATTCTGCTGTTTATTTATTGCAGCACATGATTTCTTGACAATATTGTATATTTGTACATCATTTTTGTGGTTTAAATCTGCTCTTGGGTTTTGTGTTAGTGGCATAAACTAGTTTCAATATTATCATTTATCGCCTAGCGTAGCATGACGTCCCTCTTTTGAACTGTTCTGCTGTTTCACTGTTGACCTAGCAGCAGGCTCCTTATAAAGTGCTGAAACTAAACCAGGGTGAGGTGGAATGAACTGACCTCTATGCTAACAACATTAGCATTGAGTTCTCTGCGTCCGCCGTCCATACTCTGGTCCCAGCAAAGGCTTCTCACATGTCCACTTTACACTTCATTAGACTGCAGCTTATTGTAAAACGAGCTAGCGGATGCCAGACTCAAGAGCCCCATTACAAAAGCTGGGTCCATGTACCACGGCCGATTACTGAGATTTAGCAGTCCCAACAAAAGCATGCCTCCAGACACAAGTAAAGTCGTCTTCATCTGAAACAGTGCAAGTGTGCGGGTATATCAAGTCTGAAAGGAGCCAATCTATAAAGATGTCAGAGTTTAGGGTCGCTATGGACCAGGTTTTGATGTGGCAGTATTCTGTAGCATCTGCTCCCTCATTTCTGCTTTGTCTTTCATCAGTATAAAGATGCACTATGGAACTTTATGGTAGAGGGTCTATGTTTCTTTCTTCGTTCACTTTACAAAGGAAAAGATGATTTGTAACAGATTTAGCTACTGCTTCATGGATACGTTATTGCTTTGCCTTAAATGTTTCACAGTCTGTATTAAACATTTTGCACCTTGCCTGCGTTTATTCAATTACATGTGTTTTTATTCTTCCCTTGTAAAACATACATTCTTGCAATGAATGGGATCGCCTCTCCACAGACCTGATCTGTAACACGGCCTGGTGGAGTCATCTGCTTTTCTCGTTGAAGATCATTAACTGTATATGTAAATGGCCATAGCTAAATTGCTAGCCACCACGTTCAAAATAAGAAGTGAGCATAGGCGCATTTACAGCTCCATTGACTCTGGCTTCAATTCACTTTACATTGGAAAACTGTTACCCCTCTCTGCGTAACTGGTGGCATCAGGCTTGCCATTTTGGTCTTAAAATATTCATACTGGCCCCACTCTATATGATCCTGGTGTTTTTACTTCCCTTTTGTGTCCATAACTCAAGATATTAACATTAATAACAGACAAATCAGACGCTTTCCTTCCCCAAGGTTGCTAGCAATAGCAAGAGGTCTGATTGACAGTGTCGATTAGCGCCCGAAACCAGAGTTGTGGGTGGGAAGGGGCGTTACTTTCAACAGCTTTGCTCCAGATTGGCTCTTTGGTTGCTATGATACTCTTGCTCAGAATTCCTAATACGGACTTCGGCTGCTAGCGTCGACGAGCTTCATTTGACTGGAGCCGAACGCTATGAGTGACGTCACACTCGCTTAGTCCACTTCTTTATACAGTTTATGATGAAGATACATAAAATTTAATACCAGACTGTGGAACATTTTAGAAAAAAACAACCAAACAAAAAAGCAATAGTGTTTCCATGGATACAAGAAACCTTACATTTGCATTTTAACCTGGCAAAGTCTATGTAATTTCATATAAAAAGCATCATTAGGAAAACAGGTTTTGGTAACAAGCCGGAAAAGCACAAACTACAAAGAGGTGCCCTGCTAAATAATAGAGGATGTAATGGCCCTGGGAGGCTCCAATAATCAGAGATAGGATCTTTGAGGCTTGAGCTGCACTGCTAAGATAGGGCAACAATGGGGCACTGGACAACAGGGTGGCCAAAGATAAACCAAGACAAGGGATACAAGAAAAATGAGTTCAAATAACTCAGCACCACAGCACATAAATAATTAACAAGCTAAACAAGCTGCTTAGGAAAAGTAATCACTGAATACTAATTAAACAGGCCAGTCCCAAAGGAGTGTAACAAGAACAACACAATACAATTTTAAGTTGTTCGGTTTATTCCTTCTACTTCGGCAATGTTTTGTAAGCAATTTTGTACATTTAATTTGCATATGGTATGAGACTGGTTGCAACTCATTAACAACAATAGGCTACCTTGGGAAACTGGACCAAAATAGATTCCTGTGTAAATTCAAAATAGCACAAGATGGCTATTTTCTTTTATTTCGCAGCCTCTCACGAGACAAGACTGGATTGGCCACTCAACAGGGAAAAAATATGCTCTTGGAATTATGAATGAGAGATAAAAATAAAGAGGGTGAGAGTTGAAAGGGTAGTCCATATGGTTGTTGTGAAAAATAAGTCTCAAATAACTTAAAAATTTAGACACAAGCTGGTTTTAAAATAGTGGATGGGAATCAAAACGGTAATCATGTACTCTACAGCTGAGTCATTGGATTTTCACTCTTCAGCACCTGTTTTTGAAGTGTACTGCTCAAGGACACATGGGCGGTAGGCAATCAGCCACCTACTCAGCCTCACTGGGTCACTGACAAACTGTTGAAAGGATTTTAAAATGCATCTGGCGAAGTGTTACGGTGATGATGGAAAATAGAAGGGGCCAAACACGCAGGAAGCAGCCAAGATACAAGCCCAAAATATTCTTGTGGTGGAAGCATAGACTGTATATATAAATGGACATAGCTAACCTGCTAGCTGCTGTGTTTCAAATAGGAAGTGATCATGGGTGCACTTCCAGCTCCATCGGCTCCAATTCACTTTCCATTGAAAAACTGTGGCCCCTCTCTGTGTAACTGCTGATGTCAGACTCGTCATTTTGGTCTTAAAATGTGCATATTAACCCGCTCTACATGGTCCTGGTACTTTTATTTCACTGTCCATAAATCAAGATATGAACACACCTTCTTTCCCCCGAGGTCACCCCCTGGACTCCCTGGACCTGGAACCGAATGCTAAACGCCCACTTCTTTATACAGTCTATGGTGTTGAGGCGAAAAGGAGCTAACCACTCTGCCATCTTATATGAAACCTGACACAATATTCTGAGGAATTAAAATTGTAAATGTAATTGTCACCACAAACATAAAGTATCTCGTGTCACATAAAGGTCTGCTTATAGGCCGTAGTTGGAGAAGTCAGCAACAGCTACTAAACAAATTATAGAGCTCAGAATGAAAGAACACCTGATTAAAATGGGCAATAGAAATATCAAAATTTTCAGCTGTCTTTTCTATGTGTAAGAAAAATTGTATTCTATCAACTGCAGATAAGTTTTCGAGGTTGAAAGTTGACAGAATTACTTTTTATTTCTTTTGCGATGGAACGTACCTTGATAACTTCTGCATTCATAAACCTTGTTCAGTCATGTCATTTTATCAACTCAGTTTGTTTTTTTAGTTTTTTACCAGAGCCTGTTGGTTGATTTCTTTGTTTAAACTATTATATTTTCACAATCCATTCTAAAAATAAATAAATCATTTTGTTTGTGATTTTTTGTAGCCGTTTCCCCTTCTCATTTCCCCTCTCAAAGTTGTTTTTGGAGTGATTCGTGCATGTTTGAGTAATCTTTAATCGCTCATTTTCAAGATCAATCCCCGTTTTCATCTCTACTGCCATACACCCACTGCTCTGTACTTACTTCGTTCTCTAATTTTATTTTCTTAATTGGTGATAAACGTAGGATTTGGCTGCATCATGTAGTAATTGTGGTAAAAACTGAAAAAAAATCTGCTATTCACTAATGTATTCTGGATCCATTGGAGGGGCCGACAGCTCCATAGCTATTTGTTGTTGGGCACCGCAGATGTCAGCGGACTTGTTTCTTTTATTAAGTCATTTTAAATCAGAGGGTGTCCCAACGTTTTTCACCGAGGGCCTCATACTGAAACATATTTGAAGCGGAGGGCCACAGACCAGAGTCGATACAGGGAGTCAAATGTTGCATTTAACACAGGTTTGACGGAGCCATTGTACCGTTAATAAGATTTGGAAGATTATTTTTAGGTCTCTGTCACAGTGCAATGTGATGTTATTCAGGTTATAGAGGTAGAATCTCTTCAGTTTGTAGTAAAACATACTCCCTGATCAATTTGGCCCATTTAGGAGGAGGCATGAGGGCCAACAAAAATTGTTCTGAAGGCCGCATTTGGCCCCTGGGCCGTGGTTTGGACAGCCCTGTTTTAGATAATTATTGCAATTTAAAATGTGCAAATTACAACATAATGATTCACAGGTGTCGTAGATTATAAATATAGAGCAGACGTAAGCACAACATGTCTGCTTTAAGTCCAAGGTTTAAAATAGAAGGTGATTAAGGACTTTCTATTTTTAGTGGGCAAAAACATAATTAAATTGTGATAGACCTCAGCATTACTCAAATCATCTCTCTCTTCAAGTGCGTCTCGTTTGGACTTCGTTCCGTGGTATGTCCTTTAAAAGTCACTCAATAAACGGTGCGTTCCTGCCGTCTCATTGATGGCTTCAGGAGGGAGGCAGCTTCTTCCCTCTGGTACACAGCCTAATTTACTGCAGCGTGCTGGGGCTGCTGGGGCGTATGGGCTGTGACAGCGCAGGGTGGCTGAATATTAACCAGAGGAGAGAGAGGAAAGAGGTAGAATCAGGTGAAAACAACACATTGTAAATTCAGCTTGTCGTCAGGGGCAACTACTACAGGTGGATTTTACACAGCCCAGTGGCAGTGCTTACCCATGCGCTTCAGAATGATGAAAAATTAGGACCGTTGCCATGGAGATTTACGGTTTAAAACTAAATATTATATCCTTTGAATGGGAAAAGCGCCTCGAAATGTCTCAGATAAAAGGACCCTGGAAGTGAGAACGGGCATGCTTCCAGCTCCATCGACTGTGGCTGCAATTCACTTTCTATTGAAAAACTGTCACCCCTCTTTCCGTAACTGCTGCTGTTATGCTCCTCATTTTGGTCTTAAAATGTTCGTATTAACCCGCTCATTTACGATCCTAGTATTTTTATTTTGCCATTGTGTCCCTAAATCAAGATATGAACATTAATAACAGACAAATTAAGTGCCTTCTTTCCCCGAGGTTGCCCAGTGGCAGCGCTTACCCGTGCGTTTCAGAGTGATGAAAAATTAAGACCATTGCCATAGAGATTTATGGTTTAAAACTAAATATTATATCTTTTGAATGGGAAAAGGTCCTCAAAATGTCATAGATAACAGGGCACTGAAGCCCATGACTTGCAAAGTACTTAAGAGTGGAATGACAGTATATATTACAGCAGTGATTAAAAGTGTGGGTCCGGGCTGCTGAAATCCTACAGCTAACACATTTTATACAATTTAGTTCAACAAGCGGGGTTTGTCATTTTACAAGTTTTGATCTTCGTCATGACAGAATACTGCTCTTAGAGCTGAGAATCAAATGCTGACGGTCGAAAACTTAGTGGCAACACATCTCAAATGTTCTGAGAAACACTTTGGCAAAAACAATGCAAAAAAGTAAACAAAGCTGCTGCTAAAACCTCCATTGGTGTAACATTAGGCTGCTAAAACTTCTATAAGAAAGGCGACGACGCAGACATAATCCTGACCTCTATAATCTATATATCTGTACTTCATTTAAGTGCATTTTACAGTAGATACTTTTTACTTTTACTTCACTGCATGTGAGAGCAGTATCTGTACTTTCTACCCCACTACATTTTTGAACAGGATTAAAAAGTAAAAAGTTATTTTTATTTATGTTCGTGCTAAGATCCTGACTTAAGTTTTCGACTTCAAGCTTCACCTTTGAGCAAACAAAAATAAATACACAAAATTCATAACAAAAATTAAGAAATTGATTTGTATTGTTACTGTGACCAAAATATGTATCATTTTTTTAAATCAACATCTCTACATTTACACTTTACACAAATGAACAACACTTGTGTGAAATACTTTTACTTTTTCTCTTGAAGAACATTTTTACACGGGTACTTAAATACTTTTAAGTAGATTTTTTCATGTGATACTTTTACTTGAGTATTTTTTTACCTCTGTATCTGTACTTTTACTTAAATAACAAAATTGAGTACTTCATCCACCACTGAGAAAATTTTGTATTTGGACAAATTTAAGAATCAAAAACTAATTTGCACTCTTAGTAAAGCCATATTAATTAAGATTAGATAAAGCAATTATTCCTCTAAACATGTCTTTCAACTATGAGAGCTAAAACCTGACAAGACTCCCCACCGATAGTTCCTATCCACCAACGAGCTGAAGTTCTGGTTGTAAAAACCCCCCACTGAGCCCCCAGTCAAACGAGAAATAAAACTACAAATGCAGACACAGACTTTGAAATATACTACTACCTAGACGGTATAAAGCAGAAAAGTGAAATTTATATGAGGCACATAGGAGCAGGTTCTGTTGTTTCCATGGGTTTAATATTACTCTTAAAGCCATCTCGACTTTTCTTGCTGTCTACTTAAAAAGACAAGCCTCCAGGTCCCAGGTATAACCCAGCAGGTGATACACTTCACTTTTTCTCCATTAAAGAAATCAGAGCGAGTACCCAGCACTGGCATGATAGAACGGGGGAGTTAAAAGGGTTGAAATTGACAGTGGTGTGACCAGCAGCACATAGCTGAGGCTATGTGACAGTACTGACAGACAAAAACAATGACAGGGCAGCTGAATGCTTTAAAGCAGACCCATTATGCAAAATCGACTTTTCAGATCTTTGAACCATTTTATAGTTGTTTCCTTCTCATTTACTCTCTTGAAGTTGTTTTTGGACCAATTCATGCATGTTTGAGTAATCTTTAATCCCTTATTTTCACTGCCATCGGCATCCGCCCACTGCTCTGCACTTACTTCGTTCTTCAGTTTTGTTTTCTTAATCGATGATACATATAGGATTCAGCAGCGTCGCATAAGTCAATTTGGTACAAGTGAAAAAAAATCTGCTACTCGCGAGCCTGATCTGCAGCTATCCTTAGGAGGCGTTGCCAGCTCCGGGGGTCTTTGTTGTGATGACATTTACGGTGACATCAGCTCCCAGTGGGAACCGCAGCTTTCTAACGTGGAAGTCAGTTTATTTGTTTCTTTTATTAAGTTGTTTTAGATGAATATTGTGATTTAAAATGTGCAAATTATAACATAATGATCAACAGGTGTCATAAATTATAGCTATAGGTACATTATGTAATTTTTTCAGTGAGATGTTATTGCTTTGCCTGGATTGCTCCACAGTAGGGCATTAAACTTATCCACCTCAATTATTCATACAGAATTTTTCGGTCTTAAATGAGTTTTAAACGTGCGACAAGAAGCGCACACCACAGACATGAGGAGTATGAGATTTTAAATCCCCCGAGCACAAAGACTGCAGCGAAGAAACCGCACACCACAAGCTAAAAGTGAGAGCTATCATAACTATAGCACACCTCGCCTCAGCTTTTTCCTGTCTACAGTAAATGTTCCAAATATCAGAACACTGCACTTCTACTTTAGATGCAAGTCAAAACTGTGTTCTTGTGAAATTTGGTGCAATAGTTCAGATAAATGCTTTCAGTGCACAGAAGGCTGGAGATAAACTACACAGAAAGTAGAATTGTAAACTGTAAACTGTAGCAGCAGCTTCACCTCGACTAGTGCTGTGTGGATTTATGTAAACAGACACGCGTGAGGACTACTCTCGCCTTTTTACTTTAAATTGGATTCATAGCGCTGTTTTGTGGACAGGGTGTCATTATTATCTAAATTATAATGGATAATAAGGATGAGAATGCAACAGTTTAATTTTACAACTTATGACTAAGGATGAGACAATAAACAATACTATCGTTTATTGTGATGAAAAGGGTCGACAATAATCATTTGTAGGACATTTTATATAATCATGTAATCACTGTTATATCACCAGAATCTGCAGAAAACATCGACTTATCCATGAAGATCATTGTTGTTTTCACTTAAAACAAAGAACAATACGATAACAATTTTAATATAACTATCCATATCCATAACATATTTAAACTGTCAGCAAGCAGGATATTTCAATATCTTTTAATAGCTATTTTTTGACTTTGTATCTTGCACCTCTGTGTGTCCTTCACTCTGTCTGCCCCTGATGCTTTGTTTTACTGGCTGGTGCAGGAACAGTAATGTCCTGTGGTTGTGATAAGAAAGAGCAGCCAGAATCGAGCTGACACCACATACACAAGGCAAGCAGCGGATTAAAAATCACATATGAAGATCTAAACTCAGATCACACCTCAACGAAATCGGGGAGAAGCAAATTAGGCAAATTGTGTGGTGGGCTTTACAGACTTGGACTGTAACTTTGCCTGGCGTATTCTTACTAATAATACTTAAAGTCCTATATTATGCAAAATTGACTTTTGTGAGGTTTAAGCCATGTTATAATGTTGTTCCCTCCTCAAAAACTTTACTGGAGTTGTGTTTTGTTTCAGTCACACATGTTTAAGTCATGTTTTAGTCTACATCTCCAAAGCTTATAATGCTCTGTTCCACCTTGTGATGTCATGAAGTGGTAGTTTTCAAGTTTACAGCTACCTTTTACCTTTAGTTCAGTAGAGATTTGCAATTCCAGGGCTGAAATCATCCAAATGAATTTAGCGAAGGTGTACGGAGTTTAAAAAACACAGTGGAGGACTTCTTGTATTACCACATGATGACATCACAAGGTGGAACAGAGCATTTTCCATTTGAGAGAAGAACTCAGCCTAAATATGCAGTTTGAGTGTTAAACATGTGTAAATGAAACAAAACATAACTCCAGGTTTGTGATTAGGAAACAATGTTACAACAGAGATCAGAAAATTACATAATATGGGCCCTTTAAAGGTGCACTACATAACTTTTCTGGTCACCTCTCACCTGTTTGTCTCCATAGAGATAAATACATTTAATACCATACTGTGGAACAACAGACAACACTACAACACCTCCATGGAGACATGCAGGTGGCAGGTGACCAGGAAAGTTACAAAGTGCACCTTTAAATATGACTCATAAGACAACTTCACTCTATTGTTGCAAGCAAATTGAAAGTAACACCAATCTTTTCTCCCACTTTCTAGCCCCCAGCCTTTTTTTTCCTTGGTAAGAGATGAAAAATCGCAGCCATATTTACAGCAGAGCCACAGATCCAGAAAACACCTGTTAATACACTGAGGGCCTCATTCATCCAAACAATAATTGCAAACAACAATTCTGTATCTCCAGGGCTCCACATGAGGTACCAAGTCCACGAGTGTAATAGGGAGAAGCAGGTATAATATGTGCACTCAGAGAAAATTGACCCCCACCAAGGCATTATCACAGACTGACATTACAAACAATGCTGGTCCACATGCTTTTTTTTCATGTTCTCTGTCATAAAAGAACACACATTATGCAAAATACTCCTCTGGCCTGCTTTTAAAGCCAAAAATCTGCACTGCACTAAATGTTACTGACAGCAGAGGGAGCTCCAACACCTAAATGCCACACTGGAAATGGATGTGAAGTTTATAAAGTACATTTTCCAAAAGCAGACATTATTTTAAGTTAGAAAATTTGAAAGAGAATTAAAGCCACAAGAATGCATAATATATCTAGAACATGCAAAATTGTTAGATTCAAGCAGCCAAACAAGCTTCAAAGGTAAAGTCCCAATGCCTTTCAGTTTCAACACCTCACGTGCACATTTACATATATTGCAACCTGTATAAAAGCAGCTACTTTTCACCCTCTCGCTTAATCTCTAAGCACCTCTCTCCGTGAAGTAACAGCAGCTAAGTCGCGATGAGGTCTTTTAATTAGAACCAGATTTGGCACAGACCTGGTGTTAAGAGGGTACTGGTGCCATGGCCCATTGCATCAGTGTTAATGCTCTGTGAGGTGGCTAATGCAGAATGGAGAGAGGCCAGAGGCAGTATAGCACAGAGAGGATATAGGGATGTAGGGAAAGGCGGAGGGGGTGAGCTGAGAGGGACTTCAAAGTGCTGACAGCAGTGCCTGGACCTCTGATCTCTACAGGGAAGCAGTCACAGTGCGATTCACAGGTGCAAATGTGAAATGAGCATGACCTAAAAACAAGCATTAAAGGTCCTATATTGCGCAAAATTGTCTCGTATGAGTTTTAAGCCATGTTATAATATTTTTACCTCATCAAGAACATACTGAAGCTGCGTTTTGTTTCATTTATACATGTTTGAGTAGCCCTTTATTAATAGTCTAAGTCTCAAAATGCTCTGTGCCACCTTGTGATGTAATAAAGTGACCCTTTTACCTTTTGTTGAGTAGAGATTGGCAATTCCTGAACTTGCCCATGAACTTGAAAAACATGGGCATGACATCACAAGGTGCAACTGGGTGTTTTCTGTTTGAGACAAGAACTCTGCCCTAATATGAGAGTGTTGATATGTAAGGGTGGTGTGTTAAACATGAATGAATGAAAGTTATTTTACCCCAACTGGTGCAATGAGTCGCTTCTTATTTCTTAAACAACTATATCGAAAGACACATCTCGTGGTCATGGAAAATATGTTATAGTCTGTTTGAGAAGGGTCAAATCATTGGCATCAAGCAGAGAAAACATCTAAGGAGATTGCAGAAACGGACAAAATTGGGTTAAGAACTGTCCAACGCATTATTAAAACCTGAAAGTATAGTGGGGACCCAAATCCTAAATGATCATGATGGGTGATCACTTAAACGTTTGGTGAAATCAAATAGAAGAAAAACAACAGTAGAACTCAGGGCTATGTTTAATAGTGAAATAAAGAGCATTTCCACACGAAATATTGGAGTGTGTGACCTTTTTTTTTTTGGCCAGGCAGTGTTATAAGGCACATACATACTCACACATGTAACATACACATTTGGACACCATACGAATCTATGTAAGCTTATAAAATGAGGTCCGAACGCTCCACACAAAATTAATTCATGGTTTTCAAGGCATTTTTAGCAATGCAATCTGCAACTGAATAATGCAAAGTGGATATGTTTAAGGGCATACTGTGGAACATTCAAAGCAGAGCAATAACATCTCCATGGAGACAAGAAGGTGCCTCTCTGACTCTCCACCACAAGTTACGCAGTGTACCTTTGTGAAGCTTGGTCCTTTATAAAAAAAACCCACCTGTTTACATATAGATCTGATACTCAGTTCTGCAGTTCTTGTTTTGGTTTATAAATAAAAGCAGTTTAAAATATTTCTTTTTCTGCTTGGGATCAACATTTTACTGGAGATTATGATAGCTAATCGTGTCATATAATATTTGCAGTACCATTTGGGAGCTAAATCGTCTTGTCTGGTCTGGCAGAGCTGTGTTGTTAGTCATAGTGTGGATGTAAACTTAAGCGGTCTATGACAAAGACTTCAGAGTGAGGCAGGACTGCAGGCCTGAGTCATTGCTACTCAGGCATCTGCTGCTGTCTACACAAACGCCTCAGATAAACTTGGCTCAAATACAGAGTTATAAAGGGTCTTTTACCACAGAACAAAAACATGGCACAGGATACACATTTGTAGAGACGCAGATGTTTATGTGGGGTTCCATAAGGATATTGATAATCCAATCAAGATCTCGTGGATTTAGCGCTGATGGCACAGTCAGGCTATATTTTATACTTTATGTTGGTTAGACAGACTGATAAAAGTGAAGCTCATTCTCCAGCCATAGGGAGAATGATAGGGAGTTTTTACAGTTTATTTTCAGCAGGGTTAAGTTGATTTTTTACATTTTTTAAACCACCTAATCCCGGGTGAACATAAAATGAACTAAAAAAACAAAAAAAAACTAAAAAAAAAAAAAAAAAACAATAATCTTGACTTATTATCAGCTTCTAAGTGAAGATAGTGAAGATTTAATGTTCGAACCACTTGTATGACTGTGTGTGGGGTGAAACTGTGGAATGCTCTGGATTTAAAACAAAAGCAATGCCAAGATATTCATACATTTAAGTTTCTATATAAAGACATGGTCTGGTCTGTATACAGAGAGAGGCCAGTTTAAAAATAAAGTCATACTGCACTTTCAGTGTTGGTTCCACCTTATGCTTATTGTTTCCTTACCATCGTTGGTATGTTTTTCCTTCTGTTACAATTTGGAAATGCCTCATCGTACTCACAGTAATACCGTACATCTAAATTATTGTCAGTGACCTTTTGCTGCATTTTGAATGAATGAATTTTTAATTTTTAATTTTTTTCAATAAAGTTATATTGTAACTTTATTTTATTTTCAGCAGGGTTTTATTTATTTATTTATTTATTTTTTTTATGTTGGTGAACATAAAATAAACCTACAATATAATTTTATTTAAAAGGAGAGAAAAAAAAAAAATAAACAACAACACGCACAGTACACTGATAATAATTGTAATCATTGTTTTGTTTTCTTTTTTGAAAGTTAAGTTTTATTATAAGTTCATTTTATTTTCACCAGGGTTTAGCTGATTTAAAAGAAACGCATTTATTGTATTGTAATGATCTGATATTTTGCGTTTAATTCAGAGTTGACACCTTTTGTTGTTCTTGTGACATGTTTTTTGCTGTAACTGCTTTTGGCTGTGACACTTGGTTGCTATGCCGACACGTTCACATGAAGTTTTTATTGGTCAGTTACTTGAACTCAAAGCTCTCTTGAATACGTGTGTGGGCATAGTATAGTAGTATTAGATCAACCATAACAATAAAAGATTAGTTTTGCTGATCTGGAGAGGGACATAATACAAGTTGTCCAAGATGTTCCAACATGAAAAGCAGCAACAAATACATAGTGTATTTAATTCACCTTGTAAAGCTGTAGGAGCGATGTGAGCCTGGTGCTTTTAAACTAATGGCAGTGGATTCAGGAGAGCAGGAGCTGCACCGCTGAGCCAGAGCAGAGATGATGAAAGGTATAACCAAATAAAATGACAAAATTTACCTCAGGGAATATCTCCAGCAGACCAGACTTAATAAAACAAATGAATGCCTCAAATATAAGTTATCTAACAAAACCATAACATAAATAATAGATACGGTATGAGAGAAAGCATAAAACAAAAGTTGGATTTAATGTTATCATATTTTATTTATGTTTTATAGCCTTAAAACCAGCAAGAGCTAATAAGAAAAAAACTTTAGTATACTATAAATAATTTCTACTGTAAACATACACCTGTGAAAGTAAAGGTCAAATACATTATTAAAGGCAATAGTTACAACGCAACTCCTCCACTGACAGACAGGGGGAGACATAGCTGTTTTGATCCTAAAGCCGCAGGAGCACTCAGGTGGAGGCTGCAGGTGATGGAGAAAGTCCTTGAGGTTTGTCATGGACTGCGAGCAAAATATCCCTGCTTTAATAAGTTTCTATCGATCCCATGTGCTTTTAGTTATGAGAAGCTGACAGGGCTGAAATGATAACAAGTCAGAGATTTTTTTTATTTTAATTTTTTTTTTAGTCAACGATGTGTACAGCCAAATAAAGGTTGAAATACAGTGACTGAGGACTTTTGAATAGGGAATATTTATGTATAAAGTGTATTACTGATGGAACATAAAAAATAATAATATCAATTTTTAACATTTTTATTTATTAATGCAACTTTCGTGTTATAAAAAGGTCTTTTGAGGTGAGAGTCTGTATAGTAAATGGTCACATTTTTATATAGTGCTTTTCCACCTTCAAGGTCTTTACATCAGCAAACCACTCACCCATTCATACACCAGAGTACACAGACACTGGGGGCAAGGTGGGTTGAGTGTCTTGCCCAAGGACACAATGACAGCATTCATCTGTGGGAGCTGGAATCAGTGGACAAACACTCTACCGACTGAGCTAATGTCACGCACAGCTACAGATAATGATTATGATTATCAAACTATAACTTATACTTACATATTTTCTTTTTAAATCCTACAAAATGTACAAAATGTTTATAAAGCCACATACAACATAGCGGAGAGAGCGAGAGCATAAACTGAAGTCTTAAACCAGCTCCTCAATCAGAGCTGATTCATTGTGAGTTTGCATATTCATGAGAAGAGTGGGGTTATTATGGAGGAGAGGGCACAGCCAGAGCCAAACAGCAGCGGAGGAGGCTGCACACAGTCAACGCAAGAACATCTTTAACTATAGCTTTAAATAGCACAAAATACATCCTATCTTTAACTGAAATATGGACTTGAATAATGTGTCTGTATTAAACAAAAAGTAATTATGTTTATTTATTATTCTTTATACAGGCTATGAGGAGGATGCAAATGAGCACTAAATAGTCTTAAAATGTATCAGATACTTGAACTGCAAAGGACATAAAGATCCTGCCTGCTTGTCTCCATGGAGATCTATTTATTTCACATTTATTTTAGTTTTTTATGGTTCAAAACTACCTTTAAAAAGATGCATTCCTAAAGTGGGCGCCTTTCCACAATCCAGACCTGTAACTTGGCCAAGATAGACAACGCAAACCTATCTACATGGAGACAAACAGGTAGCAGACCATCCATTAGAAAAGTTACATAACACACCTTTAAAGAGTCCATATTACTCTATTTTCTGATGTATCTATGTTATAATGTTGTTTCCTCATCACAAACATACCTGGAGTAACTGAAATGTGGACTTCAATAATGTGTTTGTGTTAGATAAAAGGTAATTATGTGAGAGTTACTTCAGTGAAAAACTAGTTAGACTCTCTGCTAAACCTCGGCCTTCATATTTCCTAATTCGCTTCTCTCTAATTTATTATAATGAGGCAGTGTGGGCCAGCTGTTCTCAAGGCACCTACCGCAGCACCTCTCTGTCACCTCACACTCTGCTGCTGCTATTATTGTATCTTTTTATTACAAGCACCAGATTTTCAGACTTTTTTCCTGATTTTTTTCACTTTTTAGTATCATCATAACGCAACCCCTTCCTCCTGTTCTTTCTTTATTATTGAGAGTTGGGAGTAGCATGACTTTTATTTTTTCCTGGCACCAGACTGTCCAGTGCATCCGACAATAACAGATACTTATTTGCAGTTGTGGATGAAGTACTCAGTTTTGTTACTCAAGTAAAAGTATAGATGCAACATAAAAAGTTACTCAAGTAAAAGTAAAAATAACACTTGAAAAAATCTACTTAAGTGAAAGTATTTAAGTTTAAAAATGTACTTTAAGAGTAAAAAGTAAAAGTATTTCACTCTGTTTTAAGTCTTAAATGTAGTGATACTGATTAAAATATAATACATATTTTGGTCACAGTAACAATACAAATCAATTTATAAATTTTCTTATGAATTTTGTGTATTTATTTTTGTTGCTCAAAGTTGAAAACTTGAACACGAAAACTTTAGTCAGGATGTTACCACGAACATGGTCAAAATAACCCTTAAATCGTATGAAAAGTACTTTTACTTTTCAATCCAGTTCAAAAATGCAGTGGAGTAGAAAGTACAGATACTGCTCTCTAATGTAGCAAAGTAAACGTAAAAAGTATCCTCTGTAAATATCTCAAGTAAAGTACAGATACCTCAGAATTCTACTTAAATACAGTACTTTTCTACTTGGACCTTGTTACCTTGCACCAATGCTTATTTGTAACACGCGTCTCAGATCCAGCCAACATCTCCTCCTGGAAATCTTTCAAGCTTTTCATAATAAAATGCCATCTCTGACCTTCTCTGATTCACAGAGTTTTAGTGCTTTGCTGATTTGATTGATTCTGCAGAAATCTGTGTGGTTTCTCAATTCTTGTGTTATTTTTATACCTTTTTTTTTTTCTACGTGTAAGCTGCCATATTTGTTTTGACACAAACAACTATGTGTTTCTCTGATTGGTTCACCTGTCAGTCACACCCAGCTACATTCATGGAGACAGGGACGTTCATGACTATACAGCTTTGTACAGTTTGGTAAAAGTGTGTAGCTGTGGCTGGTCAGGCAAGTTTTAATTCATAAAAGAAAAGAAAAAGCAAGCCATAATCACTTTGTTCTTTAAGAAGGGAAGACGCATAGCAACCAAAAGTAGCTACTGTATTGTTTTGCTGGCATTCGGTTAATTAAGTTCTGCTCAGGGGTCAAAACCTCTCTGTTCTCTACTCAAACAGCCCGACAGCACAGGGCCGATTGCACAGTAGCCTTTAGACAAGCTGTTGGTTAAAAACAGTGTCTTAGTACTTAGTTTAATGTGTAGTTACAGGCTAAGACATGTGCATTTGTGTGTAACTAAATTACCGTTTATCACAATACTAAAATTACTCAGTTACCCAAGGATAATGCTCGATACTTAATGCTACTATTGATCATATTCGTCCCCGCCCATTTTTGCCTCTAAACGCGCCAATCTGAGGTTTCTTTATGGTGGCTCTTCCAGTTAAGAGGGAATCCCAATTGTTTCAATGGCAAATTCGGAAAACGTTTCGCCTCAAAAATATGATATAAAGTAGAGTTGAGTAGAGTTTGTGCGAAATGTTCTATGTCAGGGGTGTCAAACTCAAATGCACAGTTGGCCAAAATTAAAAATTAAGACAAATTCACGAGCTAAAACAATATGATCGAAAAACTGATACCAGTAGACATTTGATATGATCTCACGGGCCAAATATCGAAACCATGGGCCAGATTTGGTCCCCGGCCTGAGTTTGACATGTGTGTTCTATGTTCATGCGCGTCAACGAGTTAACACTGCCCCCTTTCTTTGGGAGGTTTTAAAACGGCTCTGTAGTACGAATAGAATACGGGTGTCCAAACTTTTCTCATTAAGGGCCACATAGAAAAACACAGACAAAGCTGAGGGCCGACTGAGGGCCATAGACTGGTCGCAATACAGTGAATACTTCAAATCTGTGTTATTATTACAAGTTAGATTGAACCACTAGACCTTTATTCATGCTTACATCCTCAGTGGGACACATGAAATATTTGATACGGACCTGTTTAAGTAGATTTTCAGAAATGTACAGGAAGAAGTACTGCTTAAGGTAATATGGGCCAATTCACCTTGAAGCTTGAGGGCCAAGAAAAATTGGTCTGAGGGCCACATTTGGCCCCCGGGCCACAGTTTAGGCATGCCTGGAATAGAACTTATTTGCAGTCTAAATCGGCAGCCCCATACAAAATAATACAATAATACAACCCAAATGACGATAGCGCATCCACAGCAACCTCCGGAATACATATGTACTATTATCGATTTGTTACACATCACATAGTTGCAGGGTTAGCAGTGTTGTTTGGTTATTTGGTGCAAACAATTAGGCACCAACTAATGCTGCTGAATAGATTTTATTGCAGCCGTATCATTACACAGCACAAAAAGCTTATATCTAATTTGCAGCTAAGTGCTAAGGATCTAATGACCGTATCAGTGGATGTAATTTGCACTAAATCTTGTCACTGTTGCAGGTTAAATAAAGAAGAACAGAGTAACAGCCGAGGAAATGACACCGGCCTAAACTATGCCGTCTCCGCTCCCTGTGGACCAAGCAAAGCCTTACTTAGCAGTAGATCTTTAGCACACACAGCTATTATCATTCTCCAGACAGGCTGGTCTAACGAGCACTCTCCCCGAGGATCACACATCTGTTGTCACGTCAACAAAACTTCGACCGGGCTTATCAATCAAAGTGGCGAATAGCAACACGCACTCAGAGGCATCCATCACATCTGTCTGATGAATGATATAGTCAAACAGTTGAAGGCAGCTATGAGGATTCACCCTAAAAAATGGGAAATTCCAAACTAACACATTTGTCTGTAAGAAAAGGAAAATATGTATGATGTAGATATGATAAATATTGAGCCAAAAATGTATGTTGTTCATTTGTTCAAGTCTAAACTAGGATTAGAGGACCATAGACTGCACAACTTGTGTCATCTGGCAAGGTAAGGCAAGTTTATTTGTTTCAAAGTGCTTTACAGAAGAAGAAAGACATTCAAATCACACAAATCAAACATAAATAATCACAAATAATCATCATAAAATTCCTGAAGTTCCTGAAGTCCTCAGAGTGTGAGATGGTTCATATGGCACTAACATGTAGGAGGTGTACTTTGGTGCTAGGCCATGCAGATACTTGTTCACAAGCAGAGCTGCTTTAAAGTGTCTGAGACACAGGAGCCAGTGCAGAGACCTGAGCACAAGAGACCTGAGCACAGAGACCTGAGCACAGAGACCTGAGCACAGAGACCTGAGCACAGAGACCTGAGCACAGAGACCTGAGCACAGAGACCTGGGCACAGAGACCTGAGCACAGAGACCTGGGCACAGAGACCTGGGCACAGAGACCTGAGCACAGAGACCTGAGCACAGGACACACGTGTGAAGTACTTCCTGGTTCTAGTCAGGACCCGAGTAGCAGTGTTCTGGATGTACTGTTCTGTCTTAAGGCTTGTTTGGAGAGGTCAGTGAGCAGGACATTACAGTCGTCTAACCTTCTGGAGACAAATGCATGGATAAGTCTCTCTAAGTCTAGTTTTGACAGCATATCTTTGATTTTTGCAATGTTTTTAGGTGGTAAAAAGCTGCACATGTTATTGACTTGATGTGGCTCTTAAAGTTCAAGTCTGAGTCCATTATTACCCCTAGATTCCTAGCCTGATTTGAAGGTTTTAGAAAGAGACTGGAGGTGACTGCTGACACTTTCTCTATGTTTCTGTGGGCCAAAGATGATGACTACAGCCTTGTCTGAGTTTAGCTGGAGAAAGTTGTTTACATCCACACACTGATCTGTTGGATGCAGTGGCAGAGTGAATCCACTGGTCCATATTCACCTGCTGCAGTGAGACATAGATCAGAGTGTCATCTGCAGAGTTGTGGTAGGACACATTATTGCTGCATATTAACTGGCCTAATGGCAGCATGTAGAGATTAAACGACAGGGGTCCCAGGATTTGGTAATACAAGAAGTGCTCCACTGTGTTTTTAAACTCCATACACCTTCACTAGAATCATTTGGATCATTTCAGTCCTGGAATAACCCATTTCTACTGAATTAAAGGTAAAAGGTAGATGTTAATTTGAAAACTTATAATAAAGGGTGACTGAAACACGTGCAAATTATTTAAAAAAAACACAGCTCCAGGTATATTTTTGATGAGATAACAACATTATAACATGGCTTAAAGCTCACAATCTACGTAATATAGGCCCTTGAATGCAAAATAAAACAAAAACACACTGACAGTGGGTGAGGACGGGCCACTTTAAAACGCATTATCTGGTAGCAAAAGGTCATTGAGGTTTGACAGATGAGCACAAATTGGGCCGAAGCTTAAGTGTAAAACTGCCAGAAGCAAGAATTGTCTCATTTGAACCTAAAGCAAAGCCCTTCTCAGCATTCACTTCAGGCACACACAGAAGAAGCTGTGCTCAAATGATAACAGCTCCTCTAGAGAGCAGACATGGGCTCACAACTGCTGATTTTCTTCAAATGATTAGAATAACGGGAGACATTTTGCTTTTCCACGGAAATTTCCTTGACAGTTTAATTGGAATGCAACTGCAAGGCGTTTTCTTTAATTGTAGGCACACGGGGAAAAGAAATACCACTCTGGAGACGAATGTGAAATAAAAGGAATCAATCAAAGCAGGCCTGTCGTTAGCTGTCAGTGCATGTCGGTCGCTTAGCAACAGGTCAGCTGATTGTGAAAGTCGGTGTCATGCAGCGCTCATCTGGTCCTTAATAATAATGTCTTGGATTGCAATAGATATTCTAAGTACTTTGCATTGAATTATTGATTTAGTGACATACAGGGCTGCCAATCTACGCAAACAGCCTCTGCAAACACCACCAATCACTTACTCACACAGCATACGTATGAAGGAAAGGTGGGACCAATGTCTTCCCCAAGAAAACAAAAACAGAACGCTGTGTTTTTAGAGCTGATAAACCGTCACCCTTTAAGTTGTAGGGCAAACGCATACTCCCACTATGAATCAATTGAGCTATACTGCCTCCCCTTCGTTACTTTCTTCTTTTTCTTTTATTATATTTATTTCAAGGATACATCAGAAAAGCAATACTGTTGATTTACTTTGTATCTGTAAACATCTAAGACACAAGACAACATTCTATTCACCTTATTCCTGAAGTTGCCGTGGGCGCCGCCATTGTCTTTGGTGTTGTATGACTTTGTACGAGGCTGCGGATCTTGACAGCAAATCAGTTCTATACAGACTACAGAGCCGTTTCAAAGCCTCCCACAGAATCAAGTGCTAAGCGTTGACTTGTTGGTCACGTGAACATTTTACACAAACCAACCTACTTTATATCAGATTTTAGCAGCAAAACTTTTCACAAATGGGATTTCTGCTTAGCTGGAAGTGTCACCGCCAAATGAAAGTGAAGTTTTGTAGCATTTATGGCAAAAAAGCTGAGGTGGAATAAGGTCAATAGGCCTATAGTATATAAAACAGATGGGGGCAATAAAGATGATCATATTCAAAACTGGTGGATTTACTTTTAGATATTTCATAGGAAAGTACAGTGTTCTCAATAGGGAAAACTGCCTCTTGCCCCTATCTGTGAGTTTGACATCATAAAGTCAAAAAAGGTAAAGTTGCTTTTGCTGTAGGGAGTATTATAACCTATGATGACATAGGTTACATATTGAGCTGGCAGTGTCTTTTGTACACCAGTGCGTTTTACTATACTATAAGAAAAGTCTCAATACCAGTGACAGTACTACAAACATTAAAGGAGTTGTGTTTTGTTTCATTCACACATTTTCGACACTTACACCTGCATATTTAGGTTGAGTTCTTCACTCAAACTGAAAACGCTCTGTTCCACCTTGTGATGTCATGCGGTAATACAGGAAGTGATCCACAGTGTTTTTAAACTCCTTGCACTTTCACCAGAATCATTTGGATAATTTGTCTATGTCTGAATGAAACAAAACACAACTCCAGGTATGTTTTTGAGGAGGGAACAACATTGTAACATGCCTTAAAGCTCATGAGAATTAATTTTGCGTAATATAGGACCTTTGAACAAACACAAAAATGTAGTTGTTTTTAATTATTGGAATGGCCATGTTTGCAAGGTTTTCGACATGGATCTCCGCTAATCAAATACATAGACAGTTTTAGTACCAATTAGCAAACCGGATATTGATTTTTTTGTCAACCAGTCCAGCTCAGTTAGCACACCTATGAAACACTGGCGGTCACAGCAGTGTGAGAAACTCCAGCAGTGACAGATGTGGTACAGGGGGCCTGTGCAGATTACAGGCTGCTGAGTGAAACACTGGTCTGCTGTTACAAAGCAGATCGGCATGTGTCATAGCCATGCTGCAAACCTCCCTGTCAGCTGGCATCAGAGCATCACCGTGACAACCGCCCCGAAGGAGGCAGGTGGTCCACACGGCTGCTACCAAGACACCACAGTTTGGGGGGGGCGTATCCTTTTGTGTTCTGTCAGGTTTGGATTTTTCTGCTCAGTTGAAATGCAGCAGGGGTGGAGAACTTGGTGTCTTTAAGAGCACAAGTGAAATATAAAAAAAGGTTTTTAGTTAGTTTTTAGGCCCAATCTTCAGCTATATCAATGATAGATTTAAGCAGTGATGAGTCAATGGCTGAAAGGGCATCAGAGACTCAATAAAGTCTGTGTGATTTGTTATAATGGTTCCTTATTCCTAACTGGGGAAGCTAAACTTACTACAGTGCCAGAATTTTCTTTTAATACTAATTTTCTTATAATACAATATGGAGCAATGTTATAACTAGGTGATCATAAAGACAGTAAAAATGTTAGTTTAATTAGCTTTGGAAATTAATTATTTTCATTTTCATCCTGTAAAATAGACCAACATCCATCCTTTTCTTCCGCTTATCCGGGGCCGGGTCTCAGGGGCAGCTGTCTAAGCAAGGACTCCCAGACTTCCCTCACCCCAAACACGTCCTCCAGCTCCTCCGGTGAGACCCAAAGGCGATCCCAGGCCAGCCCCAAGACATAGTCCCTCCAGCGTGTCCTGGGTCTTCCCCGGGGCCTCCTCCCGGTGGGACATGCCCAAAACACCTCCCTAACCAACATACAGACCTTACCATACACGTTCAATAGAATTATTTGGATGATTTTATTTCTGTTATTGCCAATCTTTACTGAACTAAAGGTAAAAGGTAGCTGCTAACTTGAAAAATACCACTATATGACATTACAAGGCGGAACAGAGCATTTTGAGTTTGAGAGATGTAGACCCCAGCTCTGTTTTTGATGAAGTATCAATACTTTAACATGACTTAAAGTTCCCAAGAGTCAATGTTGTGCAATATTTAACTTTAGCTCACTCTACTACTACACAAAACATAAGTAGAACGCACAAAACCATAGGAACTCACAAAAGAACGTGCATTTCCCATTCCGAGGGCACACTTATGCTAGTTTACGTTGAAAGCCAAAAAGCAACTATTTTATGAGACCCAGATCAAAGTTGAATCACAAAGAGCGTTGTCTTGTAGAAGAAAGCCTGCCATGACTCCTCTGATCTGTATGAGTGAGGTGGGAGCTGAGCGGCACACAGCAGTCCCTAGTGGGGTGATAGAGTAATTGCTTGTTTCACCGTCCCCCGGAGACTACCACAAAGACGGCTACATGCAGAGGAGCTGGGCTGGGGAGCGCAGTCAGGAGTGCAATGTAAGGCTCACATCTTCAATCAGCTTCTGTTTGAGGTTAGAAACGGAACGAACAGCAGCGCAGCCCCTAAGATAATTATGCTGCTACTTCAGACGTGTGTGTCAACAACAGTAAAATCACGGCTAACGTTTATGGGATAAACGTGTAGAATGCATTCACAATCAATAGTAAAGCAACAACCAGATGAAAACAGCAGAAAGTGATACAGAAATGCAATGTATTCAGAAATGGAAGACTCAGAGGAGGTACTCAAATACTAGGTACATGTCTTAGTTAAACTGACAGTAAACACATGGGCTACTACAACTAAGCATTACTGCCACTGCTAATGTTTAAAAGACAATTTTTACTACAGTAACTTGGATACTATTGGTGCAATTTGTATGCATACTGTCACGGTTCTGTCTGTTTTGTTTCGGTTCTGCCTGTGTTTTCCCCAATCCAGTCCGGTTCCGTTCCTCGTTTGCTGCCTCCCTGATTTTCCCCACACCTGACGCAAATTGCTAATCTGTGGGCAGCCTATAGTTCTGTGTTTATTCAGTTTAGGTTGCTGGATTCTTGAGTTGAGCTAACTGAGTTTTGTCTTGAGTTTGTTCCTGTTATTTTTGTTCTTGACATTTTTTCTTTTCTTTTTTCAAGGAGAGGACATGCATGATTTGTATCTGTTTTGTTGCTGTCCTTGTTTAATAAACCTGATCTGTTTTTGAGACTATGAGTTGGGCAGTCTCTTTGTGCTGCATTTGGATCCACCAGTACTACCACCCTCCGTTACACATACGATTAAAGGTGCTATATTACGTAAATTTGACTCTTGTGAGCTTTAAGTTATGTTATAATGTTGTCTCCTCAAAAACACACCTAGAGTTGTGTTTTGTTTCAGTAATCCTTTGTTATTAGTCTGTCCACATCTCCAAAGCGCGTAATGCTCAGTTCCACCTTATGATGTCATGAAGTGGTAGTTTTCAAGTTAACAGCTACCTTTCACTTTTTGTTTAGTAGAGATTGGCAATCTCAGGGGTGAAATCATACGTCTTCACTAGAATAATTTGGATATCATTTAAAAACACGATGGAGCACTTCCTGTATCACCACGTGACATCAGAAAGTGGAACAGAGTGTTTTCTGTTTTCGAGAAGAACATTATATGACATACTTGACATTAGAGCCTCTCCAGACACCACTAAACACTCTCACACATAAACAGGCAATAGGTGTGTGGAGTGTCTTGCCCAAGGACACAACAAAACAAAGCACTGGGAAAAGCTGGGATCAAACTGCCAACCTTCACATATTTAGGTCCCCCCCCCACGCTCTACCACATGATTCGATCTTGTGTTGACTGCTTATAAGGAGAATCGAACTTGGTAAGCATTATAATAAAAAAAACAAAATAGATTTATCATTCAATATCTGTCCAAAACAATGTGCTACTCAAACAGTCTTTATGTATCCATGGGTTTCAGAACAATTAAAATGAGCAGCACTGCCATAACGACAGGCAATTTAAAAATATATGTTGATATATATATATGAAAAAGTCCTCAAAATGCTGCTTATAACAACCCAGGAATAGTTGTCTCTTGCCTAACCTTGACTTTAAGTAAATCAGGGAAAGTTTTATTCCCAATGCATCCTCCTCATCCATCACTCCTTACACTTTATTAGCCCCGTGTTCTCCTATACACCACATTACCATCGTCACTAATGGCCTCGCACTAATGTAAGCTATAGTTTTTACTGACACACCTCCATCGATTTGTGTTTCCAGCTAATCTTTCCATGTGTCAGGGTTCCTAGCTGGTGTCCTGATATTGCACTGGTGTTGCATAGTGTCTCGTTGCTGTGTTGTGGGTGGGGTGCTTGGTACAGATGGGTGCGTGGGATTATGTGGTTATGTACCATAGGTGAGCAAAAGGCCTGAGCAGCCAGTTGGCACCAAAAAGAGGAGGAGGAGATGACGAGTTCGATGTTAACAAGCTGTCACTGCCAACACGAGCCACGGCGCATGGCAACAACACACAACAACGCCCCGACACGCACGCTGTGATAAACAGCTAGTGACAACAGGCGTGTGCTGACTCCACCGGCTAAATGAAAAGTTATTTACATCTGTTGTACTTAAACATTTGATCACTGCTGTTACTGTTTGTTTGGTTTAGTTTTTTTAACCAAGTCACCTTTACAAATGTGATCTTAAACTCAATGAGCCATTCTCATTTAAATGGTTTAAATAGAATTAAGTGAGTTATAGGTCAACAACATAAACTGAACAAAGACTGAACAATGGATAGGATTACAGTCTGCAGTGGCCAGTATCCTACGTTGACCTACAATGCCATGACTCTACAGTTTCAGGGAAAGAGCTTAGACCAGACATGGGCAAACTACGGCCCGGGGGCCACACACGGCCTGTTGGGCTTATTAATCCGGCCCGCCGAACGTGACCAAATTATATTAAAATAGGTAACAGTAAACAGTAAACCTAGTTCAAAGTTTTTCTGCTGTGTTTATTTAACTTAAATTTAAAACATTCATTATTTATTTAATTATGCATTTGGAAAACAATGTGTACATTGAGTCTTGCGTATTCATGCTTTGCTACATGTTACAGGCCAAATTTCTAATGTTTTTTAGGTTCATGTTAAATAAATATATAAATATTTAAGTTTGATAACCTTAACATATATATTGTACAGTACAATGACAGTTTCAAATCCACAGTCTGAATTACCACACTGTGATAAAATATGAGATTATTTCATAAAATTGCAAACTATGCCGATAAAACCCAAGCTTTCTTTTTGGCACTATGTAATTAATATGAATCTCTCTGCAATGTGTTTTTGTTGCTTTTCAGATAAGCACTGAAGTAGAGGCTGACGCTGTGCCAGAAAATAAAAAACATACATACCACATTTTTCAAGAGACAAGATCACTATGAAAGTTTGATCACAATTAAAGCAACTTTATGCACATTATTAGAAGTAACTAAAGTCATGACATCTACTGCAGAATGATTTTGTCTTTATTGCAGACCCAGGATGGTTCCAGCCTATTGGGTAAAACTATGCCCACCGAGACTGGAGGCCCTTTGTGTTTAAATACTCCCAGTTCTCAAAGCTTGGAACACAGAGTAACATTTACCAAAGTAGAAGTGACATTTCTGCAGAGTTCTTGGGGCGATCTGATTGGACGCTTGGTGGATTTTTAGGTCTTGCTCTGCCAATCACTCCCACAGGAAAGCTGCCTCCAGTGAACACATGCGTAGCTGTGTCGTCTTGAACTTTTCCACAAAAACTTGCCTTTGTATGAGAGAGAATAGGGGTTTTAAGCAGGACTCCTCTGGCTCTTTAGCAAGCAACAGCACAGATAAATAGAAGCATCAAGGAGAAATGCCTTTTTTTCAGAGACACTTCTTTCTCTTTCCTTTTTGTTTCTTGCCACCTGCCGTCAGTGGAACTAAATATCTGACAATTGTAAGTGTTTCAGCCCAGAGTGTCAGCGTACTTGGCAGGGCACCCCATGGCTAATCCAGTCAGCCCTAGCAGTGACACTTAACTAGTGAGAGACAGAGAGGGATCCAGACTGACACTGTGACAGAGGCCTCCACTGCCAGAGAGACCAGGCACAAGCACTAGCTATAGAAAGAGATGGATAAGTTGGAGTAGAAGTGGCAGTAGCAATAGTGGTAGTAGTTATTTTTTGTAGATTTTTGCAGCTTAGGTTTTTACAACTAGTGACAAACAGTAGCTGTAGTAGTTAAAAACAAATAGGACTTTAATCATTGGCATTTAACATCAAATTATTATGTGATTAATTGCACAGCCCTGACATCTTACTTACTCTAAATACTTTGCCATTACAAATTATGAGCAATATTTTATTCTAGAGTACAGATTTTAACTACTTTCCTCTCTGGCTCTGAAAAATGAGGAATTCAAATAAGTGGGCCATTACACAACCCTTGACAGAGGAACAAAAGGTAACTTAAAAAATGTGTTGAGAAAAGATCCAAGTGCCTCGGATCCAGGAGGAAGCAGGGGGTACCGGGGTGTCCTCCAAATCCATTTGTCACCCACGCTCTCATTAGGGTTTGCGAGTGGGCGTCAGGTTATAAATAGTCTCAGGCGCGTGCGTTTGACAGGAGGGAGTCTCAGATTTGATGTCGGGACATTAATCTCTCAGAGAAATCCCCAAAGACGAACGGACAGACAGAATGACACACACATCTGCTAAAAAACAAGCAGAGCGTTTTATCTTTCTGCAAATGACAGTGAGTTGGTTTTTGAACATCGGGGCCTAGCACAGAGTCAAATGATTTACCATGATTTAAAGGAAACACATTATGCATTAATTTGTTTTATTTTTGGCCTGTAAACATGTCCTTGAGGGCCTTTGCTTGGTATCTCATGTTTTAGAACTGACCATGTATAAAAGCAGACATTCTTTTCCATCTTGGTCACTCCCCATATGGAAATATGGTATAGGGCTCCATCTACTGGTAGCAGAGGTAATTATCATGAGGGAAAAATATTATAGCTAATAACAAACATGCCACGACATGTTAATGTAAACACACATTTGAAATGCTATTTGATGTCAGAAATGCTTAGAACAAGACTGGTGATGAAGCTAAAAACTGTGTAGGGTTTTTACCTGTGACACAACAATCCTGGGAAAATTCAAAATGTGTATTACCTGAGTGCAAATTACTTTTTACAGAGGATTACTAAAGCGTGAATGAAGTTAAATACAACTCCAGGTATGTTTTTGATAATTGAACAATGTTAAAACATAGCTAGAGTCTAAGGTAAATTTAACACAATATGTGTCCTTTTAAGTGTGCAGTAGAAGTCGTGTTGCTATATTCTTGTGACTGTGGTTTATAAAATGACACTCCATTCTGTCCTGGTGGCCTGACATCTTTTGGCTTCCTATTTGGCTTTCTCCACTGAGCTCTTCATGCATCGCTTGATATTTGACAACTTTCCAGTTTAAATAGCCTGCCAGACACTCAAAGCATCTTCTTCAACTTCATGAACCCTCTTAAGCAATTTCCTTTTTCCCACAGCTCCTTAAATGCATCACTTATTGACATTAATTTGAAAAAAATAAGTGGCCTTTCCATCTGACATCTGGTGCCTGGTGTTCTCAGCCTGTGGCCAGTCGGAGCAGCTGTTCCCATATGCTCTGGCCCGTCTAGAAGCCCTTAAGTGACAATTATCTATAAATTTTCTATAAATCTATAAACCGACAGCTAAAACGTTCTGTATAAAAATGCATTGTAAACAGACATGGGTTTGTTTTATAGCCAATGCTGAGATGCTTTCTTCTGAATTCTATATTTTAAAGGTCCCATCTTACACAGAATGGATTTTTGTGAGCATTAAGCCATGTTATGATGTTGTTACCTCCTCAAAAACCTATCCGGAGTTGTGTTTTGTTTCATTCACACGTTTATTATAAGGCTGTCGGCATCCCCAAAGCTCAAAACACTCTGTTCCACCTTGTGATGTCATGTTATGGCAGTTTTAAGTAACAGCTACCTTTTACCTTGTGTTCAGTAGAGATTGAAAATTCCAGGGCTGAAATTATCCAAATGAGTGTTTTCTGTTTGAAAGAGGAAAGTCTCATTCTAAATATGCAGGTTCTATGTGTTAAACATGTGTGAATGAAACAAAACACATCTTGAGATATGTTTGTGATGAGGAAACAACATTATAACATAGATCAGAAAACAGCGCAACATAGGCCCTTTAAGTTGAAATGCAAGGCTGATTTGAATAATGTCCCCCATATGATAATACTGTATCACAAAAATGTATTGTCTGGCACTGCTGTATTTTTTTTTTTTTAAGTATAAGAAACTATAACAACCCAAAACAACCGAAAACAAGCACAAAAGGTCAAATCCTCCAGCTAAAATAGTCCAGCTAAGTCTAGCTCAAGCCCACTGCTCCTCAGAGGCACTGAAGTATGGGTCAAATGCAGAGGACAAGTTTCTCTGCATGGATAATAAAGTGTACCTTATCTTAGCTTAAACAAAATTAATACATTTCCACTGCCCTGTTTCAGTATGTGTGTCGTGTCAAAATAAAAACTTTTGAGCTACTATGAGTACTACGCATTGTAAAACATTTAATTCACACTTCAGATAGTACATGTCACAAATCGGTAGCTGTACACTAAATCTCTGTGCCCCACACATTACCCCATTGACCCCAGTGATGCCTCTGCATAGTTAATCATGACGATATAAAACTGTCCCAGGACTGAATAGAGACTCAAAGGAAATTCACAACTATGGAGCCTTCAGTTTACGGCCAGCCCAGATCTGATTTAAGACTCTCGTAATGGCAAGTTTAATGGTCCTGCAGTTTCCTCATTCCATCCATGACATAATCCAAATATATGTCAGAAACTGGAGTCAAATGGGTGAATATTGTCGCTGTAGTTTTCAATTGAAGAGGCTCGACGTATGTTTTTAGGTAGAGGTTGCACAATCGTCTTTTCTCCCTGGAGATGTTGTTGTTTTGTCTGAAATGTTCCACAAAATGGCATAAAACCTAGCAATTTTCATAGAGACAAACAGGCGACTCCACCAAACCAAATATTTTTAGATAAATTTATATCATACTGTGGAATATTCAAGACAAAGCAATTTTCAAAAGACAAGCAAGTGACGAATCCTTGACTAGTGCACATTTAAAAGGCTCATATTATGCTATTTTCTATGTTATAATCTTGTTCAGTCATTGAAAACATACCTTATAACATGATTTAAAGCTCACAAAGTCCATTTTGTGCAATACAGGAGCTTTAAACTAGGTGAAAACCAAATGAATAGAAACACACATATACATTACAGTATTTGTATTAAGTTCTGCCTCCAAATATTGAATGCAAAACGAACAGAAAAAGGTTGGCAAATAGGAAGTAGTGGCCAAAAGTTAGCCGCAAACTTCAATGTATGCTATCCCCCAGTTGCATCATACATGTATTAGTAAAGCTGGAGGATTGCAGCAGTTTCTTCCTATGGGCACTGGAGCATGTAGCGTTGTGTACAGAGTGTGCTTGTTAAAGGACAATTTTGTTTTGCTGACAACAAAATGCAAGTAACAAGATATCCTCATCTATTAACAAGAAGCACATTTGAACACCAACCATAAGGTGCAATTGTCACTGCATACATTAAAGCGGCTAGAATTTTACAATTCAATTAACGGTCCTATATTACACAAAATGGACTCTTGTGAGCTTTTAGCAATGTTATAATGTTGTTACCTCATTAAAATCACACCTGGAGTTGTCTTTTGTTTCATTCACACAATACTATTTGTCTTTTTTTATATCTCTAAAACTCTAAACACTTTGTTCCACCTTGTGATGTCATGAAGCGGTAGTTTTGAAGTTAACCGCCATCTTTTACCTTTAGTTCAGTAGAGAGGAGAGGAAACAACATAATAATATAGATCAGAAAATAGCAAAATATACGTCATTTAAAAAGGGATTGTGAAAATTTAAACCTTAAGCATAAAGCACTGTTATTTCAAAGTAAAAATATTTAAACTAACCAAAACTTGCAATAATGTATATTTGCTACGACTACAAAGAACTGCAAGTAACAGATTTAGATAGTACTTGTGACAGTTAAACTATATCAACCATGTGTCACACTCTCCTAATGATGTGCTAATTTACACAGGATCTATTTCCCTTTGAAAATATTTTACTTTTACACAAACGCCCAGTTCTAAGTTGTTTTTAAGTACAGCTTGATAAAAAGTAACAGTCCCCAGCAGAGAGCTAATACCAGACGTCCCCTGTTCACATCCCATAAATTTGAACTGAGGGGCCAAAGCAGAATATATGAGCAGAGTCAGGACGGCAGCACCAAACCACCAAAGCTCTTCATCATGTCCACTCCTCATCCCTGTACACACATTTCAATTCTTTATAGACCTGACAAACTGCAGATCTGGGCCTAAACTGCGCCCGGGGACAAGCAAAGTAGAGCAGTCTTATTCTTGGTCATTTAGATTTTGTACACCGAGTAAAGTGTGATATGTGTAAGTTATGAAATATGACTACATCTGATTTATACTTATTCTTTCAGCAAATTTGATAAATTAGGGCTGGACAAATCATTAAATTTAAAAACAAGCGCACAAGAACAGCAGTCTCAACTCACCAGAGCCAGTCGCCATAGCAACTAAGCGTCAGATACAATTAGAGCTGGGCAATTAATTACATTTTAACCAAGATCAAAGTAATTTCTAATTGTCTATTATATATCCCACTTCTGATACCAATGCAACGCTCTGGTGTAAGGAAACATGCCAAATTTCTTCTGGTTATTTTCTGAACATAAGGGCTACTGTCGGGCATAATCCACGCCTAAAAAAGAGCAAAACAACAGCAGTCTCAACTCACTAGAGCCAGTCTCCAAAACAGACCAGTAAACATAGACCGTATATATAAATAGACATAACTATCCTGCTATTCACTGCGTTTCAAATAGGAAGTGAGCATGGGTGCACTTCTGGCTCCATTATTTCACTTTACATTGGAAAATTGTCACCCCTCTCTCTGTAACTGCTGCTGCCAGGCTCATAACTTTGGTCTTAGAATGTTCTTATTAACTCACTCTACATGATTCTGGTGTTTTTATTTCACTATTGTGTCTGTAAATCAAGATATGAACATTAATAACAGACAAATCAGCTGCCTTCTTTCCCCAAGGTCACCCCAGCTAGTGTTAGCAACAGGTTTGATTGACAGTGTTGCTAAGCGCCCTGCACCCTCCCTGCTAAACCAGCGGTGCGGGCAGGGAAGGGGCATTATCGTCAACAGCCTCGCTCCGGATTGGCTCTTTGGTTGCTATGATACTCATGGTCGGAACTCCAAATGTGGAACCTGGCTCCAATTTCACCACTGTACCTGCTAGCCTCAGGGAGCTTCATTTGACTGGAGCCGAACGCTATGGGTGACGTCACACTCCCTTCGTTCACTTCTTTATACAATCTGTGACAGTAATTGACGAATAGAACCTTGTTGGCAGAACAAGTGTCACATACAAAAGCAGTTACATTAACAACAGTTACAAGAACAAAAGACGTCAACTCTGAACTAAACACAAAATCTCAGATCATTGACAGGTCTACAGTCATTTTTTGTTTTTTGAAAATAAAATAATATTAAATTTAAAAATCCTGATAATTTGTTGCCATATCGCCCAGCCCAATGACGAATAAATAAGCTACATGTAAAATAATAGAACAACAAAAGAAGCAGATGCAATGTCAAAACGCTTTTCTTGAGCACATCCAGCAGAAAACAAAACGCTGCATGTTCACTTTCATCTACATAACGCCTTTTTCGAGCTGTCTTCTATCTGACAACTCATTCTATGCAGACAAAGGGAAGTTGAAAGGAAGAGAATCTACAATATATCTCTGTAAAGTTTGACATTTTGTTGCAGGACTTAATGTAATACAATTAGTCGTCTTTGTTATTGCATTGATATTAGGACTGGACAATTAGATAAAAAAGTGTTTTATTTTTACAGTACAAAAACTGTATATCGTGTTTTAATAGCCTTATCTACTGTTTACTGTTTCCAGTCAATTTTGGCAAGTTTTGTAAGCAGCTTTCCATACAAATATGCCTAAATCATGACAAAAGTTTGTGCTGCCTTCAGTGGCCTCTGCGATTTCAAGTAGTTGGTGACATCACATAAAACTGCCCCCAGACCCCACCCCCCCTCTTCTGTCACTCTTTTCTTTAGTCCTCCAGGTACTGCCCAGTTCAGCAATTTAAAATGTGGTTGTGAGTTGTGAGTTTAGGTGTTCAGTCCCACTTTAATGTGGATCACAATCACAATTTTTGGTTCAGACTTTATTTTTACATTTACTGACCGAGTATTACCTCTAAGTTAAAAGGCCCAAAGCACATTATAAACATTGTTGTTTCATTTGTTTCGAGCTGATTCATGAACACAAGAAGTATACATGTAACTAGTACACTTAATGTATATTTTGTGTTTTCTTTTCTTAAAAAAGGAGTGGGAAGAAGAACACATATTAAATCCCACCCCTTAACAATTAGAACAATTAGAGATGACTCGATCTTGTGAGTCATTCAGTCAGTGTGCCCACTGGTTGGGTAATATCATTGGTCAAGGTGTAAAACAAAATTTAGGAGGAAGCTTAGAAATAGGGCTGTGCCAAAAATCGAAAGATCGATGGATAGCAATCTAAACTTTGGTCGATCTTGATGACAAAGCAACTGCATTATAATCGACAGATCTACAGCCAATCCTGTGGCAGTAATAGCTCAGAGTCACCATTCCCTTATTGAAACCACTGAGTCAGGACCACAGCGGGTCTCTATCTCCCCACATGTCCTCGAAGTTCGAGTTTTGACTTAAATCTGCACAATTTGACGAAAAAGTCCAGTGTCTCCTTCTCTGTACCTCTGCGTGTGCGGTGCCGTCTGCCCCACTCGCCCTCCCTCTCTCTGATCCAGCGACAGCTCCTCACCTTCTCTCCTCTCATGCTCATATATCTCGTCCTTCTCACCGTCATAATCCAAGTTACGGTAAGTAAACAACTATTTTGGCACCATTTATGAGTGAAATTTAAGACCTCATTTAGGGCATGGACGTGACATGTGTTTCTGCCGATAGCAGTAATGCACATGCTTTTAGGCTTAATATATTGTACAAACTCATTACAAATTTAAATGTGGATTTCTCCGTAAAGACTGGTCCCATCAACATGAAATAAAAAGTGTAGTGATCCTGACACCCAGCTCTTTATGCCGGAAGTCTGACTATGTTTTCAATAAGATGGAATAAGATCCATCCATCTATTTTCTTCCACTTATTCAGGGCCAGCAGCAGTCTAAGCAGGGACTCCCAGACTTCCCTCACCCCAGACACGTCCTCCTGCTCCTCCGGTGGGACCCCAAGGCATTCCCAGGTCAGCCAAGAGACATAGTCGCTCTGTAGAATAGAATTTTTCCAACTGAAAATTGAGATTGATCAGTATGGGGGGAAAAAATTGTTTGTTTTTTTATCACACTCAGCCCCAGTTAACATGTATTTTGAAGTACTGGAAAAAACAACACAGAGAAAGGAAGAACGTGCAAACCCCACCCAAGGTAAGGACCTGACCAGAAATTGAACCAAGCCCCTTCTTTCTGTGAGGTCAACTGTGCCACTGTGTTTTTTACTTATTTAATATTTGTTTTGACATTATTGTACTACAGGCATTTTGAATAATGCATTTCTGTTGTACACTTTCTCAATACTAAACCGTGGGATGAAACCAGGGGCATAGTGAATAAATAATGACTTAAACCTTGGAGCCTAATAAACAGGGGAAAAGCCTTCCTCTGGAGAAGCAACAATACCAGGGAGCACAAAAGGCCAAGTAGTATCTCACAGATGAATGGCTATGCTTTATGCACACTGACACGGAGCTATAGTTGAAATGTACACAGCACTGCTACACAGGGGCTAATTGTGATTCAGTGTGCAGTGAAGGGGGAGACAAAAGGGAAAAAGGCAAGAGGTGCTGGCCTGTATTGACTGCAGAACCTTTGGGCTAATGAAAGCACAAAGACACAACAACAGCGGCTCATTACTGTCAGTGTGTCAGGGGCAAAGTCTCTGCACTTTATCTGCAGTTATTAAGAGATACCAGCCAATAGTAGAAGCGATGCTCTGGTACTGGCAGGTCTCAATGCTCCCTGCTCAGGAGTTTTGTATTATACAGTAGACGTGTGTGTGGCAGATGTACAAATACTATAAGACAGAACTGTACAGAATGTGTGAGACATTCAATGCCATGGTTCACTGACAAGAAAGAACAGAACAGGAAGAGTCTGTACCAAACACCGCCTTATGGTTTGGTGTGGAAGTCAAAGGTAAGCGCCCAAAAGGAAATCAAAACGAGCATGATGACGCCTACGGATGTTTTAACTACAGTATACATAAAATGTTTTCTGCCAGCTTTCAAGATACAAGGTCAACAGTGAGGCAAGTGAAAGTGAAAGCGAGTTGAAGTAATAATTAACCTGCTCAATTTTATTTTGACGAACTAATATTTTGCTTTGTACTGCAAATAGTGAAAGTGGAAAGCACAGTAACCTTTAGAAGAATATGAAGTAGGTCTTATACATAATACAATCTTTTCTAATTAGATGGTACTTTTCACCTTCTCTCTTGCCATTTGCCACCTACAGGCAAACAGCACAGTTTAGAGATTTCGCACTAGAGTCCCTGAGGTTGGTATTAGGTTGGTGCCTGTACACTGAAGCTGCCAAATGGGTTATTAGAGTGGCATAATTATGAAGAATAACCAGACTATCCAAACCCAGCTGTTCAGGCAACATTTCCAATACAGAGTCACCAAATGTGACCAGAGAAGACAGCAACTGGCAAAGAAGAGATAGAAAAAAGGACTGACATCACAGCTCAATTTTCAAACAAGATCGGAAATGTACAGATCCAGTAATAAAAATAGTTGCATGTAAATGAAAATCAACACGGCAGCTCCAGAAGATGCATTAGGTTTTAGATAAACTAAAAGTGACTTGCGACAAACGACTTAAAAGTCTCGGCGGGTGCACAGAGGAAGGCACGACTCGGAGTTTGTGGAGACGGTTGTCACGGCGAGGAAGAGGAGGATGTGTCAGGAGCAGCTTGGGTCCGTGAGGAGTCGCATGGAGTGGGGCTTTGAACGTACAGGAGGCAGGCAGATGCAGACGGAGCTACGTGACAATAATAACAAGTGCCTCCATGTTGCAGGTTGTCAACAAACATATAGTTTTATATAAGAGACTTGATGCAATGGAAAAAGATTAATTTAACTAAACGAACCTGAAAGTATATTTGAGTCAATACATAAAGTGATAACCTGATACAGCTACAAGATGATTTGCAATTAAATTGGTCATTTTAATAATGGCAACAGCTGTATACATACTTAAAATAAAAGGTACTCAAGCATGTGTGAATGGCACAAAACACAACTCCATGTATGATTTTGAGAAGGTAACAACATTATAACATGGCTTAAAGCTCACAAGAATCAAGTTTGTGTGCCATAAGACCTTTAAAATTAGCACTTTGAGCTGAATCTTGATTTCAAACAAGCATATATATAACGACATGCATATTTCTAAAATTGACTCACATCTGCTTCATAGGGAACACCATAGCACTACATCCACAAGGAGAATACAACTACTATTACCAGTACTACTACAACTACTACCGCTGCTGCTGCTACAAGTAATACTATTACTCGTTCAGACGAAATGAACCAAACAACCAACCAGCATGAGGGAAAACATAACCTGATTTGCAATAATAAAGTTTGTCTCCAAGTGCCCACCTGTGCGTTTTTTATCACTGTCCATAGGTCCCTCCTCTGCAACTTTCTCCCCCGTCATGTTCTTCTTTCACTCCATAGACCCATCTCTCTGTATTCATCTACAGCTGCTTCAACCAACAATGGGACACAGGCAGAGGCAGAATATTGTGTAAAAATCATGTAAGGACGGCAGCCAGTGAGGGACAAAAGGACTGTCAGAAGCAGTGGGAGAAGAGGAGGAGTATGAGAGAAAAAGACTAGAGAGAGGCTGCAGTGGCTCTCAACATTTTCCTTTCTGTCTGTCTGATTCTGTGTCCAACCCTGTCCATCTCTACACTTTTTTACCCTCCATAACCCACATTATGTCCATGCGAGTGGGCATACCAAGCCAGCGGGCAGCAGGAGCAAGCCATGGAGGTCTGTGGCTCTTAAAATGAATGAGCGACTCCTTCCTATAGGCTGCTTGCGGTGTGCGGCACGGCATGGGTTCATTGACCTGGTTGTTTAATGCTTAAGGCAGTTCTTAAAAAGTGGATAATAGTGGAATATAGAAGTTACTGCTATAGACCCAAAATATAGTTTAGATTTGTATTATAACCATAGACTGTATAAAGAAGTGGTCTAAGGGAGTGTGATGTGACCCATAGTGTCGGGCTCCAGCCAAATGAAGCTCATCAAGGCTAACAGTTATTGGGACGAATTTGGAGCAGAGTTTCATATTTGGAATTTGACCGCTGAGTATTATTGAGCATCGTTCCAACCAGAGTCAATCCGGAGCGAGGCTGTTGAGGGTAATGCTCCTTCCCGCCCACACTGCTGGTTTAGCAGGGAGCGGGTGCTTAGCAATGCTGTCAATCAAACCTGTTGCCAACACTAGCGGGAGTGACATCGGGGAAAGAAGGTGCCTCATTGGTCTGTTATTAATGTTATATCTTGATTTACGGACAAAATAGCCAAATAAAAACACTAGGATCATCTAGCACGGATTAATACAAACACATTAAGACCAAAATGACAAGCCTGACAGCAGCAGATAACAAGAGAGGGGTGATAGTTTTTCAATAAAAAGTGAATTGGAGCCATAGTTAACGGAGCTGGAAGCGTGCCCATGCTCACTCAGTATTCACAGTGGCTAGCAGGTTAGGTGTCCATTTATATATACAGCTTATGATTATAACTGAAATGTAGGTATTAAAACTCATGGATAACAACAATGTCCCATTTAGAAGGTTTTAGAAGGAAACACTTCAAACTTTGTTATCGTGACAGGCCTATATAGAAGTTAGAAAATTGTTGTTAATATTTACCTTTAGCAGATTATGCGTCAATGGCATGCAGCTCTATTTCTGTATAAACACCTTTGCTTGCGTGTTTTCTTTCTATATCATCTTGTTAACAAAGAAAGATAAGACGAGATCCAATATGTGTGAGACATGTGATAGAGACGCCATATGTACCATTATAATGCAGTACAGTCTTAACTTTAACACACTTACTCTTCGGTGTTTAGTGGCACCTGTTTTATTCCCGTTACACCATTGTTCAAATACAGGAATAAAATCCATTTCCGAGCTCTATTCATAAAGAAAACTTATCATCATATATCACTCTCTGTTCACCTAAGAAGCTCTTTAGATTTAATTCTCAGCTGCGTCACCTCCGCGCCTCAGGGATCGTCAATCTCTCCATCTTGATCCGTGGTAATAAAACCGGCCCCATCAAAGTGCTGTACATACACACGAGTCGCCCCTGGGTGCTGCAGCTCAAAGTCCATCTCATAGCAAATCACAGAGAGCAAAGCGTCAAGTGGGTCAGTAATTAACACCAAAGAACCGGGATTTGAACTAAAATGATGCTTTGAGTCGGGGGTGGGAGATACTGACAAGTATATAGTGGCTATTGCTCTTGCCTCATGGTGAGAAGGTTCCAGCTTCGACTCCAGGGCCTTTTTGCGTGGGGTTTGAATGTTTCTCTCCGTGTCTAGATGGGTTTCCTCCATAGACTGTATAAAGGGATTCAGGGAGTGTGACGTCACCCATAGCGTCTGCACCAGTCAAATGAAGTTCATCGAGGCTAGCAGTTATGGTGCGAATTTGGAGCAACCAAAGAGCCAATCCGGAGGAAGGCTGCTGAAAGTAACGCCCCTTCCCGTTGTCTGTGTGTTAAACATGTTTGAATGAAACAAAACACAACTCCAGGTCTGTTTGTGATGAGGAAACAACATTATAACATCGATCAGAAAATAGTGTAATATGGGCTCTTAAATGTAGGACTAATATGTACCCACTAAATACCTGATGAGACTGACCCTATTCAGAGACACACATGCTGAGTTCCACAAGGTCAACAACGGCCTCCTGGGGCTAAACATCTGCTCAACATCAGCCAGCATTGTATCACAGAAGTCCCACATGCAAATATACAAAATACTTCTACCTCCTCACGCTTAACAGGTCTAATTCATACAAGGACAAGACAAGAGAAAACTGCTTATCTTCCACCTTTGAAGAGCATTTACTGAAGCAACAGCCCCCAAATACAGATGAGCTATTAATGAGCCTATCCTCTCTGACCTTTTAATTATCAGAGCACAACGCAAGCACTCCTTAGTTGTGTACACCTCCCGGGTTTACTCAGTCATCTAATCCTGCCTACAGAGATAGAGAACACAAAGCAATATTTTGTGTACTCTTCAGATGCAATAGGTTGGTGGCCAGTGTGACTGCAGTAAATCAAAGTAAATTTATGAACCTCATTACTGCTGGTCAAACCTTCTGATCCACAATTATGCTCTATCAGCGAATAAAGGATCTGATCATTATGGGTGCATATCATAGTAGCACGAATATCGCAGCACAATTGGGACTAAACTGGGACTAAACTGAGAACTATGCCTGAAATAAACCAGCACTAAATCAGGACTAAACCAGGACTAGATCAGGGCCAAAGTAAGCCTCCATCAGGACTAAACTGGGCTCAAACCAGGGGCAAACCATCATTTAAACTACGTTGTTTTTATTGCTGAAAAAACATGCATACTAACTGTGCACAAGCTCATCTATCTCACTTGTGGCTTGGTTGTTTCCATGGAGACAGACATGTTTAATGCCATACTGCACAAGCCTCCAGGCTGGCAGGCTGGCGCAATAAGTAATATTGAACATTTTCTAGACAAAAGGTTATAGTATTAATCAGTCACAAATGTCTGACCCATTGAAAGGACCTTTAGCGAAAAGAATGTATACAGCAAGTTTGTGGATCCATTTGAACAAACATTAATCCAGCTCAACTTCTGCCGACTCTTTGTTTAGATATTTCATTCAACAACCATCCCAGTTCCCTTGAGTTACTGTACATTACCCCTTGTTCTCCATCAGACTTTACGACATCATTAAATTAGCAGGATACAGTATATTGGTGTCTCCGACCTGCTGGAGAACTTCCTGTCTGGCTGGTTGCCGTTGCATTAACTCTAAAAGTCCTCATGGCCCCTATTCGCCCTCTACATCCTCTTTGGCTTCCTGTGAGCGTTTCCCCGGAGACCACTTCAGATCCTTGGTTCCTTTATCTCAGTGAAGAAGCATCTGGAAAACAAGTCCTGTCTCCACCTCTTTCCATCACATTCAATCACAAGCTTGTTTATTCAGCTCTACTCCCTCTGTCGGCCCCACCCGCTGTCACAGTGTCTCAGTCCCTTCCTATAGCATCACTTATCATGAAAAAAAAAAAAAAAAAAATCCCCTCTTTCCTCTATATATCCACTTGCATTTGTATTTGCTCATGTTGGTTTTGGTTTTAGCCCCATTTGACACTTGGTTCCTGGTGCACTTCCACTCCGCCTCAGGATGTTGTTGTCCTGGAAGAGGCAGAAGCACTTGTACCGTGAGAAGGTGAAGGGAGCTGGGTGGATCCAATGCTCTCCACACCACCCCTTATGCAAGATGTAAAAGGCTGAAGTCGCTGCAAGGTTACAAAGGCAGTGTCTCCTTTATTCAAGAGTAAACAGGACAGAATGTTTCATGCAAGATCTGGTGGTTATTTCATCTTTTATATTGCCTCGTAGCATATTTTCCAATGAATATTTTAAAGGGGACATATAATGATTTTTTGTGGGGTTATTAGTATTAAACCATGACTTACTACGTGCATCATCATTTACATTTTGTTCACTGTAAAAAGAGCAATATTGAAATAGAAATGGGTCCATTGATGTCCTGCTCAAAACTGCAGAACTGATTATGGCATTTCACTGCAACAAACTGCCGATTTTTATTTACTTATTCTGATAAAATGTCTTTGTAACATTTTTGAACTCTTCATGTATGACCTATAAGTCAGTGCACAGCTGTAGGAGGAGAGGAAAGGGGGTAGGTGGAAAATGCATCATAGTTTTATCATGTTTTTTTTATTGCTATTGACAAATGTGTAAAGTTAACGCTATTTATATCTTACAATGGGTTGAGGGCTCCCCAAAAAGATACAGGGAATGAACTGGAGAATTTTGACTTGGGCTCAAGGCTAGAGGAGGTAGTGAGAATATCTGCCCACTGACGCTAATTACCTCTGCCTTGTTCTGGTTCAGCAGCCTCTGAACTGTATCTTTCAGCAGGGCTCCCAGAGATAAAATCGGCACAGATTGTGAAGAATAGAGTGGAAGATAGTGTAATGACACCACAGCAAAAACAGAGCACGACCTTTGACCCTGAATCACATTTTGAGGCTGATGCAACGATAGAAATAAAGTTGGTATCTTGTAGTTTGTGGTAAAGGGACGTATCTGTCTTTTTTGTAACTTGGCCGGGCCACATGGTACAAATGCTGCCGGGAGATAAGAGAGGCACCCAAGAAAATGTTGAGCTGATAAGAACTGGCCTCAGAAAACGCAGACACTGACAAAAACTTCAAGCGCAAGGGAGCCAGAAAGAAAGTGACAGAGAGAAAGAGAGAGACAGAGAGAGGAAGAGAGGAAGAGAGAAAAAGAGAGAGAGAAGGGCAGAGGCAACCACCGCAAGCTAATCACCACAGTAACAGGGATGGATGGGCAGTACTGTCCCTATCAACTGTTATCTTGGGTTAGAAAGTCAAGTCTCAGTTCAGGTGTTTTGGAAGTCTGTTTAATATTGATTGATTACTGACTCTAAAGGGTAACTTAAGGATAAAAGATCCCATATCTCACTCTGCCACTAAAGCTGCACTATGTAGCTTTTCTGCTTGTCTCCATTGAGATGTTATTACTTTACCTAGACCACAGAGCTGCTGCTCAGGTCCTGACTAGAATCAGGAAGTACGAGCACATAAGTCCTGCACTGGCTCCTGCGGCTCAAAGAATAGACTTTAAAGCAGCTCTGCTTGTGAACAAGTCTCTCCATGGCACCAAAGTACATGTCCAGTTAGTGCCATATGAACCATCTCGCACTCTGAGGACTTCAGGGACCAGCCTCCTGCTGGTGCCAGAGTCAGGACTAAACATGGAAAATCAGCGTTTCAGTTTTATGCAGCTAAAACCTGGAACCGTCTTTCTGAAGATGTGAGACAGGCCTCTACTTTCACAATGTTTATATCCAGACTCAAAATGGTTCTGTTTAGCTGTGCATATGACTGAAAGGATTTTATTCTGCGCTCTTCTCATTTAATGTTCATGTTTTGATGATTATTGTGATTATATTTTGCTTTGTTGTATTGTGATTTTAATCTCTTTCTTATTCTGTAAAGCACTTTGAATTACTTTGTGTACGAACTGAGCTATACAAATAAACTTGCCTTGCCTGTGGCATTAAACTTATCAGTCTCCATGGAGACAGGAAGGTGCCACCAGGCAAATAGGTCAGAGATAGAGACAATCCCACTCAGTATAAATGAAAGGTTTAAAGTCAAGCAGTGGAATATTTCAGGTAAAGCAACATCTCCATGGAGACAGGAAAAGTTACCAGAAATGTTACCACAAAAAAGTTACATAATGCACAATTAATACTAAACTAAATGAACTCCGTAAATATTGTATACGGCCTATCAGACAATGAGATAAACGATAATGACTCGACTAAGAGGAAATTAAATCATATTAAAGGGCCCATATGACACTATTTTCTGATGTTATAATGTTGTTTCCTCATCACAAATATACCTAGAGTTGTGTTTTGTTTCATTCACACATGTTTAACACACAAACTCTGCTTATTTAGGCTCAGTTCTTCTCTCAAACAGAAAAAAATATGTTTCACCTTGTGATGTCATGTGGTAATACAGGAAGTGCTCTACTATGTGTTTAAACTCCACTAGAATCCCTCACTAGAATCATTTGGATAATTTCAGGAATTGCCAATCTTTACTAAACAAAAGATAAAAGGTAGCTGTTAACTTGAAAACTACCACTTCATGACATCATAAGGTGGAACATTCAAACATGTGTGAATGAAACAAAACATAACTCCTGGAATGTTTTTAAGGAGGTAACAACATTATAACATGGTTTAAAGATCACAGGAGTCCATTTTGTGTTAAATAGCACCTTTAAAATATAGTGTAACTAATAGGAAGTGACTTGTATGCATAAGACTTCTGTTGTATGAATGACAAAATAGTGCGTGATCTTGCCAGAACAGAGCAGATCAATCGTCACACTTTAAACAGGGGATTAAATGTTTCCTTTGCAACAGTCAAATGTCTGACCCTGAAAGTCCACACCCAAAACACTGACAATATGAACACTGAAGAAAACTCAAGGCAGATCGCCCTCATGGGGAGCTGATCTGAGCAGAGGCAGCTCCAAAAATTGAGCAATGTCAAAATGTGTTTCCGAGGCGATGTCTCAAACATTTGATCTTCAACTGGACAAGACGTGCACAAACATGAGCTCAGAAATACTTTGGGATGCAGCATATTATGATTCAAATATAGCCACATGTCCTCACTGTGTCCGATCCCCAGCATTTTAACTCGTTAGTTTGCATATCAGGGCACATTAAAAAAAACATTACAATAATTACAATTTGTCCTGTTTTAGGTATCACTTTCATTTCACCCAAGTGTCAAATTCAGAGTCATTTCAGAATGTAAAAAGAGCTGCATATTGTTGTTAAAATGTGTAATATTCGCAAGTGTTGCTTTGATCTTGGCTTTGATCCCAGTTCTAAGTGACACCTCTCTCTGCCAATTTCACAAAATCCACTCAAGAAAATGGCTTTCTAAAACAACCATTTCACAAGGCTTTGGATGCTTGCACTTTTGTAAATCACTTATTTAAAAGACACTCACAAAACGACAATTTGAGAGCCTACTATATCGCGTTTGGCAGCCTGTTTCTTATGTTATTAATTGCTAAGTTATCAAATGTGCCAGCGTTTCACTCAGTGGAAGCCTTATCTTGGCAGGGGCAAAGAATGGTCTACATTTCAAAAGATTAAATTGGATTTTATTTGAGGAACAAAGTTTGTCTGTGATAACACCTAAATTCTGTTCCTGACAGCTTGTGACTGCCCTTGCTCTTTTTGATATTATCTGTCAACGCGCACAGACAATAGACTGTATAAAGAAGTGGACTAAAGGACATCACCCATAGTGTTCGGCTCCAGTCAAATGAAGCTCTTCGAGGCTAGCACTTAGGGGGTGAATTTGGAGCCGAGATCCATAATTCTAACCGGGAGTATTATAGCAACCAAAGAGCCAATCAGGAGTGAGGCTGTTGAAGGTAATGCCCCCCCTCCCCACATGTGACAAAGAAATGGCTAATATATAGTTACACTGATTAGTTTGAACCAATCAGTGAATGTGTGTGAATAAATTGGTATGGTTATATATGTGTGTGTGTGTGTGTGAACTTAGAAATGGCGTATTTGAGTGGTGAGTTGTGTTGTATTTCATTGTATGTACCATATGTTTATGGGTCTTTCATCCACCTACACCAAACTGTTCTTTTTACTTAACATCAGCCTGTCCAGGGACGACAGGTGGAAATTAGTATTTATGCTATAACCTGGCACCACACATCTTTCCTGTTTTTTAAGGTCAGTGTAATGTTGTGCACTGTCCCCGTCTAAATAAAATCATACCATACCGTACCATACCTTTCCACCCTTGTTTAGCAGTTAGCAGGCGCTTAGCAATACTGTTAATCAAACCTGTTGCTAACGCTAGCAGAAGCGACCTCAGGGAAATAAGGTGCCTGATTTGTCTGTTATTAATGTTCATATTTTGATTTACAGACACAATAGCCAATACCAGGCTGTAATTCAATGTAAAGTGAATTGGAGCCAGAGCTACTAAAGCTGGAAGCGTACCATGCTCTCTTTCTATTTGAAATGCGCTGACTAGTGCTTTAGCTACGTGCATTTATATATACAGTCTATGGTACAGACTTTAAGAACCAGAAGGATGTGAAATTATTATGTTTTGTTTGGATTTTTTCATAACATTTTTGCTATTTAGTAGCTTAGCAGCAAATTAGAAACAAAACACTGGCATTACACAAATCATGCACAATAAAAGTCAAACTGAGAAATGGTATTATATAATTCTATTCATCTTAGGTCGTGACAGTCCACCACTTTGTACAGTAAGTGTCAGTAATCCATGTTTTATCATCTTCCAGCCAACATTTTGGCCCTTGTCCGCTTAATGTCCCAGTGTGCATCGCTCAGAGGGCTGTTGACTGTAGTGGGGCCCACACTGCAGCGATACAAAGTTATTGCAAGAGAGTAACTCAATTTTATGTGAACTGGCGCTCTGTAGTCCATAGGTTACTGCTCAGTGTGACAAATACTTACTCAACGGGGAACAAGGCAAGTTTTTTTTAGCATAGTGACTTTTTAATCTACAGAGTTAGTCATGATCTTTGCAAATGTGGGAATAATCATCATTGAGAAGACGAAAAATAACATTAGCTGTGATGAGTCCTCCAGGAATCCAAAACAGACATGGAGACCGTGTTGAGATGTTGGCTTTTTAAAATGCTACAATGTGCTGTGTGTTTATTCTGCTCTCACAGTGGGACGTTTTCTCTCACTAAAAATAAGAGCCTCCGCAATAAGTGGTACACAAACAAGCACTTCTTCAGCTTTTTGTGAATAGCAAGGTTAAACCATGCTTTTATCAAGGCAGCTGAATCAGTAATTAGACTCCCCTGTGATTACTGTTTGTCCAGACCAACACAAACAAGAAAAGTATAATTTTGATGCATGGAAAACAGACAAATTGTCAAAATTTAATTATTTTCTTGTGGGCAAATGGACACAAAACAGAGGCAGTAGCTTTTATAGATCCATAAAAGCAATGCCCAAGGAGCTATAAGATATCAACCTTCAGCTATGAGTTAAAGTCATAGAGTAGCTGTTTTTTATTGCCTCAAACTCATTTAAGTTCGAAAACCAAGGCACATGTTTACACGTGACTGCAGTATTACAACATTACAAAGTAAAGTAAGGATCTCTGCGTAATCTCTCACTAGGCCTGTAACGATAACACATTTTGAAGTTCGATACATTGCTGAAGTAAATATAGAAAAACAATAATATTGAAACTAATTTATTCCCTTGACACAGCAACCCAAAAGCAGGTTTAAACCACAAAAACTATTCTAAAGCTACAATATTGTTAAAATATAAGCTGCAATAAATAAACAGCGGACAGAAACAATTTAGTGCATCTGTAATGAGTCATAGAAGTTATTTATTCAACCTTTAATGGTTTAAATCCTATTGTATAGCCAAAAAATGACCAAAATTCAGTAGTGCAAAGACAATGTACACACAACAAATACTGACCCCCAAAAAATATTGTTCCAACTTTTATATAATAGCCTCCTGAGACCTGGCATCCTCATATGTGGACAACACATTTTGGGTTGTCTAGGTCACAATGCAATGTTTTAGAAGAAGAAGAACACCATACAAAAACAATGCAAAAATGTTCAATTTTGAATATTTTTAAGAGTTCAGAATATGTTTTATTTTTTTTATTTTTTTGTAAAGGCTTATGTCTTCCTGCACCTCTAAGCAGAACTTAAAATGAGCCACATTGTTCAAGAGGCACAACTGTTTTGCTGTGTTTAGGCACAGCAAAACATTATTATAATGTTCTATCAAAATGATTAAAACGTAGAACAAATGCCCTCACATGTGGACATAATTTTTCTCAGAAACAACATGAGTTTAAAAAAAAGTCTTTATTTTTACACTCATCAGGTCCCAATCAGCCCAGATAACAAAGAGAAATTAATAAAGCCCTGCAAGAGCTCGGGTCTCAGGAGGTTAAGTTGATACTATTGAAATTGGTCATTATCATGACAGGCGGAGTCCTCACTTGTCCAGGTATGATCCATAGTTAAAGAAAAGTTCTATTCTGTCAACTGGACAAAAAGTTAACGTAAAGATCCTCAGCCATCCAGACCAATGTCACAACGAGTTTGTTTTACCCTTTATGGCTCAAACTGAATCAGAAGAACTGGCTTTAGGGGTTTAAAATCCTATAAAATATTCCATGAAGTGAAAAATGGACAGAGGCTGTAAATCCAAATGAGCTTCTGATTATGCAGCAGAGCTTTTGTTTTTAAACTGTTTAACTAAAACATGTTCACACTGCAAATGCTATTTTTACAAAGTTATTTTCAGCCTCACGATTTGTCCTTGGTGCCAGTTTTCCCCAAAAACACAAAGCTCTAAATAAACCCTACCATTGTTGCTCTGTGTCCCCACATTGAGGAGCTTTACATTAATCATGTGTCGGGACTACGTCAGCACTTCTGTGAGGCTGCCCTCTCAAGGTTTGTCCATCAATCCTTTCTCCCCCCTGACCGCTGGCACTGCTGAGGAAGACCTGCTCCTCATCCTTTGAAAATCCACTAAAGCTCAGGACGCCCACACCACGAAACACTAAAAATACCTCATATGTGTACTTGACTGCTCTCCACAATTAAAACGTTACATATATTAAACTAATTATGTTGAAGGCCTCTCTAAACACAATCCTCTTATTCAAATCAATGGTGTTGGTGGGGAAAAATGCAGTGCTGTGTTCTAAGACATCCTAAGCAGTTTTTAATGGCATTTAGAGGATCTAGCAAAGCCGGCGGCACAGTGGGAAAAATTAGCATGCAGCGTTGAACCAACCCGGACTCACTGAGGTCTGAAGGAGAGCCAGCCTCTTCTATGCGGACAGGCCTGCGTGACATATCGATCTGCTATTGGCTACTCTGAACTCCACTGAGCTCCATCATCGCCACGGTAGCGCTCTGTCACTCCCTCTTTTCAGTCGCTAATTTGTAGCACGCCACGTCTTAACGCGCTGTCCCACATTCGCGAAAGGGTCACTATATCAAACGGCTGGAACGGCATTAGGAATTTTAAGTACTTAGCTGGAAGGAGATCACTGTGCCCTCTCCTTGCACTTGTCTGAAACCTGTCCTTCAATGTGTAATATCGCCCTGCGCCAGGCCATCCATCACAGTTTTGCCTTCAAACCGATGCTACGGCCAAAATAATAGCATTAGAATTTCCAAAGTGGCTAATTACGAGCGATTCCAACGCAAGAGGCTTTGTGGCTAGAGTTGGACTTAGCCTTATCAGCTAATCCAGATGTCCTTGAAAATGTGAAAATGCTGTTAGTTTGTTAGTTTACAATGAGCGAGAAAAATTGAGTTTGAGACAGCGATAGTACAGCACACGCCGTCTTTGTAAGCACAGATGTTGACATGGATAATCTTTGTATGGAGAATGAAACTGCACTGGTAATGATTTCACTAATTGGCTATTTAATTGGCTGTAGTTACAGGCAGTTGAGTCAAAAATAAAGTGAATATATCAGGCATAATGAGTCGTCGTATCTGTAAAAATGAGGAGTGCTGAGAGAGAAAGGTTATCACAAGAGGCGAAGCAGAAGAGAGGAGAAAGAAAACTTGTTCATTTTAACTAAAAAGGGCAGAAGGGCAGTGCGGAGTAGAGCTACAATGTGATTTGTGAATTTGAGCACGCTAAATATGTGGGGGTGAGGTTGTTCTGGTTTCTTAATGAGGTAGTACCCACGCTTTTTAGGAGAGCTACATGAAATGCAGAAGCTATCTAATCAATTTAGTTTCGTAGACAGTTTATAGTACAGTGACAGCTAATTTACTGAAGCAATACTGAAATTTACGCAAGACATTATAGCTTCAAAGAGGCTTAGTTTAAAGGGCCCATGTTATGCTGTTTTCTGTTCTATGTTATGATGTTGTTTCCTCATCGAAAACATACCCAGAGTTGTGTTTTGTTTCATTCACACATGTTTAACACACAAACCCTGCATATTTAGGCTAAGTTCTTCACTCAAACTGAAAACACTCTGTTCCACTATGTGATGTCATGTGGTAATACAGGAATTGCCAATCTCTACTGAACAAAAGGTAGATGTTAACTTGAAAACTGCCACATCATGACATCACAAGGTGGAACAGAGTATTTTGAGCTTTGGAGATGTAGTCTAATAATAAGAATAATTAAAACTGCAAGCAGTGATAAAGGCCCTCGCCACCCTTGCGACCGCGGGGTTCACGCCACCGCGGAGTTCGCGCCACCGCGGAGTTCGCGCCACCACGGAGTTCGCGCCTCTCGTTCTCGCTTACATCGCCCTTCCTCCAAAAACAGCAACTGAGTAATACTACTCCATTCATTCCAATGAGAGCATTTATGACATTTTCACGCCTGCACGGTTCGAAATAGAGGTATGTCTTCATTGGCTTTTTTGTTCAGTATAATGAGTGGAATATGTGTACCAAATTTCAATGGTCAGTGACAAAGTACATTTTTTCATCCCAGTTAACCAAAACCCATGTATTTCAATGAGAAATGTCGGTCGTTGCCATGGCAACACACTTGCAAATAGAGGTATGTTCTCCTTGGCTTTTTTGTTCAGTATGGAGATAGGGATGTCCATGCCAAATTTCAAAAGTTTTTGACAAGGTAAAATTTTTTGGGTCCCATTCAAAATTTCCAGGGGGCGCTGTGGAGCAATGGATCGTCTCATCTATGTAAACTGTATATCGTTACATTCAGATAAACATTGTGACCAAAATGTATATTAATGCCGGTTAACAAGACGCTGCATGTTTGAGTTACGTACAATTTAATACTTGAAAAAACGCCATTTTTCTTTGCATGTTGGCCACACCCACATTTTATGACTTAGAAAAATCCAAGTGAGTCCCTTTCATCCCACATGGGTCTAGTTATTTTCACCAATTTGCAAGTTTCTTGAATGAAAATCCACAGCGTAAAAAATCCAAACGTGAGAGTTAAAATTTCAAAAAAATTGTGTTCCGCCCACAATGGCCGACTTCCTGTCGGGTTTAGGGTGGGGTCATAATGTAATTTTTTACTTGTCTTGACATGTTCTATGGTTCTACCAAATTTCATTTGTCTACGATGAAAAACGTCTCTCATTGACGTAATGTATTTTGAAGTTTGAGGTGGCGCTACTGAGTCATTTTGAAACATAAATTTTTTTGCACATCAAATTACACATTTGTTCACCAACCTTGAATTTTAGGTCACAGTTGGATTAGTGCAGAGCATCTATTTAGCCGACAACAAAGTCCAGTACTCTGAACCCCATTCATTTCAATGACACATTTCTGACCATTTTCCACGGTTACCATGGTAACATAGTTACAAATAGAGGTATGTTCTCATTGGCTTTTTTGTTCAGTATGTCAAGCCACATCTTCATGTCAAATTTCAAATGTTTATGACAAAGTAATTTTTTTGGTCCCATTCAAAAGTTCAAGGGGGCGCTGTGGAGCAATGTAATGTCTAACCTATGTAAATTGTATATGTATGCACTCAGATCAAGATTTTGAACAAAATGTATATTAATGCCGGGAAATAGGACAATGCAGGTTTGAGTTACGTACCATTTAATACTTCAAAAAATGCCTTTTTTTTTGGCAGGCTGGCCACGCCCACAAATTATGACTTAGAAAAATCCAAGGTAGGAGATTGTAATCCCACATGAGTCTAGTTCATTTTCACCAATTTGCAAGTTTCTTGAATTAAAATCCACAGCGTAAAAAATCCAAACGTGAGAGTTAAAATAAAAAAAAAAAAATGGTGTTCCGCCCACAATGGCCGACTTCCTGTAGGGTTAGGGTGGGGTCATAATATAATTTTTTACTTGTCTTCACATGTTCTATGGTTGTACCAAATTTCATTTGGCTACGATGAAAAAGGTCTGTCATTGCCGTAATGTTTTTTTATTTTTGAGGTGGCGCTATTGAGTCATTTTAAAACATTAATTTTTTTGCCCATCAAAATAATTAATTTTTCACCAGACTTGAATTTTGGGTCCAATAAAATTGAGTTTTCGTTAACGTTCAAGGGGTCAAAAATGGAGTCATTGTCGCAAGGAAAATAAGAATAAAAAGAATAATAATAATAATGGAAACTCATTTTTTCCCCTTTTTTTTCCTCCTAAACATAAAAAGCTACAGTCATGTGACTTTCTCACATTGTGCCCCATCACAAATAAGGCCCCTGTGAATTTTTTAACAAGTCCACGACAAATCACTTGTCTGCTACGAATTTTTGAAAATGAAATTTGAAGAGGGCGCTAGAGAGAGCATTTTGTGAGATAAAGCCATGATTTGCATATCATTGTGTTCAGTTCACAAATGTGCATAAACGCTGTATTAGCGTTTTCCAACAAAAAAAATGTGTGAAAGAGAAATATTTTATTGAAATATTCCAAAATTGCGATTTTGTATAAAATTCCCCATGACCACCACACCCAAAGTCATATTCAAATATAATTGATGATCTTTAATCTCACATGGGTTTAGTGGGATTGGGCCAAATTTGAAGTGTTTGTGATGAAAACTGTGCGAGGAGATGTCCCTGAATGTGAGGGGTGTGCGCTTTTGTCATCACCGGGTTTGATCCAATATGGCCGACTTCCTGTACATTTTAGGGCGGGGCCATAATTTCATTTTTGTCATGTCCCGACATGTTCTATTTTATGATGCGAGTTTCAGATTTTTACGTCGACTTTTTTCCGAGTCGGGCTCCCATAGGCCCCATGAAAATCAAAGTTTGAGGTGGCGCTATCGAGTCGTCTTTCGTTATTTTTTTTCGCGGTCTTCGGTGACAATTAGAGCTTGGCGAGTTCTAATTTTTGACACCACTCACTGGCATGTCGGGGCGTGTTAACCACTTGATTTTTGCCATTTTCCCCGTTTCGGACGCGGTTTTAATGAGTCCCTCGCCGGGACGTTGTCTCCGGCTCGGGCCTAATAATAAGACTAATAATAAAGGATTACTCAAACATGTGTGAATGAAACAAAACACAACTCCTTGCATGTTTTTGAGGCAGTAATAGCATTATAACATGGCTAAAAGCTCACAAAAATCACGTTTGCGTAATACAGGCCATCTAACAAAAATAACAAGCTTTATTATTGTTTAACACCTGGCCTCTTGTATTTTTTGTTCAATTTAGTTTAGTTTTTTTTTTTTTTACTTTACAAAGATAAGCTGTTGCATTATAATAATAGATATTTTCTCAAAAAAAAACCAAAACAACATAAATATAAAAACAATATTGTATACCCAAATGTGTTTTGAAAAAGCAAAGGGTGAATTTGTGCAAAGTTTTTTTTTTTTTTTTTTTACATCGAGTGAGATATCAGGTCAGGTCTGATGTAGCAGAAAAGCATGTGTGTGGGAGGAGAGGCTGTCTTTTGAGCTGGTGACTGGCTGCAAGTACAGTACTACCATCTGGGAGAAAATCTGTATAGCCGAGTTACTGGGGATAGAAGCTCAACAATAAAACCAGCCTTAGGAATCCTTAAAGGTCCTATAAACACAAAAAAATGTGAGCTTTGAGCCATGTTAAAATGTTGTTACCTCCTCAAAAACTTACATGATGTTGTTTTTTGTTTCATTCACACATGTTACCCTACCATTTTTAGGTTTGGTTTCAATATTATCGTTTACCGTCTATATTTACTTCAGCAATATATCACACCTCAAAATGTGTTATTGTGACATGCCTACCAATGTTTTTATTATTTTTATGACTTCTTGTTTAGATTATGACAGTTTGGTATTACATTCTTAAATACATGAAGCAGAATTATCCACAAAAAAGTATTCTTAATTCACAATATTGTCATAAAAACATGAACTGCAATAACTAAAAGACAGAATGCAAGTAGTTAGTTTGTGTCTATAATGAGTCATAGAAGTTCATAATTCCACAGCTCAAAACTCATCATAATGCAGAAAAAATGAACAAAAAGATGAAAAGATTTGAACAAAAAAATATGCCGAAGATAAATACTGACTCCCAAAAATGATTGTTCCATCTGTCATCTGTCAAAATCCAAAAAGAAATGGTTAAACCTTAACGCTGACTAAGGTTACAGTATGAACAGTATTCAGCTGATTTGAATATAACAGTGCTATAATTTGTTGGGGTTACTCTGTCCATGGTGCTGAAGTCATTGTACAGGCAGCAAAAACTCAAAAACTCCAGATCAGATCAAATTATAGCAGCTGTCTATAGAAACACCTGACCTCTAAAGCAGTTGTAGTTATCTTTGTACTTTATTGTATTATTCAGTTGTATTTTATTTATATAACACATTCAAATACAACTTTCACTGCTTCAAACAAAAAGTCAACAAAAACAAATAAACAGATACAACAATACACACGCAAAGAACAGTAAAACAATAAAACAGCAGCAAAACACCAAAACACATTATGTTATAACAAATGAGAATACACCACAACTACAGCATGAGCCTGAACCACAACTACTGTAAGCTATAATAAGAACTGTCCATGGTGCTGAAACCTAGTATTTCCCGTATGGATATGTTGGCTCTCAAATAATGATTTTTGATTTGAAGGAGACATGCACACCACAATAAACAACAGCAGATTTAGCTCCAATGATAATGAGACAGCGCAAGCCAAATTTACACATGACTCAGTTCAGACTGCAATTACAGCGTAAGAAAATGTGGGAAATATTTAATGATAATGCACAAAATGCTTTCAGACTTCAACTTCAGGTATTACAATAAACAGAATGATTCATCAGCTATAAATAAGTACTCGACAAAATTGTATGCAAGTAGGCGCTGTCCGTGGTGCTGAAAAGTGGCCATTCGTGATAGTGTTGTCATTATACTAAAATTTTCAATACTATGCAATAGGCTGGCTACTTAATACTGATTTCAGTACTACCGTGATGACAAAACACTATTTTCTTTCTTTCTTTAGACAATAGAATGTGATTTCCAACATTAAATAATAGTACTTTCTTTTATAGTAGTTGAAGTATGGCATCACAGACACACAGACAAATTATTCCATGGATAAATACTGATGCTGCGCCACATTTAAGGACATTTCTCTGTCTGTAAATTGGATTAAATGCCTGGGCTATATAGAGAGTCTAAGCTTTATGACGAGGTATAACATGCCCATGTGGATTTAGCCGAAAAGCTGATATTTCTCCAAGCGCCCATATCGACCAATAATATCAGCCCTAATTCTAAAGGTTAATTTCTGTGCTGCGAATGCTACTTTTTAGTACTGATACCTGCTCAAATGAATATCTCATTTCGTAATAGTATTGACTAGTATATGATTTTCCATACTTAACCCTCTAATGACTACAGATCTTGGCACTAAGCAGTCTACACTAGGGTTGCTATGGCTTCAGTAGCTGCTATCACCACCATCTATAGGATTAATGAAGCGCTTTGGGAGTCTAAAAGACACTATATAAATTCAATGCATCACGTTCATTGTTATTCTAAACAGAATTTACTTAAAATAATTCACGATCCAATACCCTAACTGCAATTTTGAGAGCGCATGTTTTAAACTGTTTGACTGAACGGTTGACTCCTTGCAACGCTTAAAAATTGGGGCACTGCTATTTAAATTGACAAGGGAATACACCAATAATAAACATAAGATTTATTGTTATTTTAGCTTTGCATATCCAGAGAATCTCACATCAAAAATTCTCACAACAGGAATACATCAAACCGGCTTTTTATTGTGAAACCTTTTTAGTTCTGCCCCGGGAGATTTCTACAGCTGCAGTCACAGGCGCAGCAGGCGACGCGATCATGCATCGTACGAATGATCAGGGCGTGTTTGTGTTCATTTTGACATTTCTGGTTTAAAAATATGCATCAAGATAGTTAGGTCCCAGACAACCAAGCAGACATAGAAACTCCCTTGTTAACAGGTGGGCATGTGTAGGCAATCCAGGGTGCCTTCTAAGAAAATATGTGTATTTAGTTTAAAGTCCAATGGATCTAAGAAGAACCCACAGACTTCTCTCGAAATTGTAGCTTTAATCCTGAATCTTAAAATATAAATTCCGCTACTTGCAATTAGCATCAAAACTGGTTGTTATAGAGCATTTTAAGTCAAATTTGACTTAGCTTAATGATGGATAATGGCTCAGTGCATTTAACATACACTTAGAGTCTCATTTATCAAGCGTTTGCTCATGTGGTACACAGATAAAAACGCTAAAAGTGGAGGAAAACCCGATGCAGTTTATCACGCTAAAGAAGACGAAGCGCAGTTTTGCTCCTATGAGTGAATTAATATGCAAAATGGGGCCAACAAGCGCAAAAAAGGAGGTGGAGGAAATATAAATGATGCTGTTTGCGTGATAATACAATATAGTGGAGAGACAGGTGTAAGCTTTTTGCTCAAGAGCTGGTGGACTTTGCGCACCTGTAAGGCATCTGATATCGATTTTAAATGTTTTCAAATGACCCACAAGGACAGATGAGATAATAACATGTTGTTTTCAAAGTCGCAGTAATAAAATATAAACTCTTTACCTGCAACACTCTGACCCTGACTCCCACAAGTCTTCACTGACCGAGAGCGCTCCACGGCAGCTGTCCATCAAACCGGGCTTTCACACGTCTGTCCCACGTCCTAAAGCGGAGACTGTGAGGTCCAGTCCAGTCATGAAGATGAGGCCTGATCTGTCTCCCTGTCCCTGTCCTGTTTCCGCGATACGTCATTCCGCATTTAAATCCAAAGCGAAAAGGATAACGCTGGTAAACTTGCTGTTCGAAGTTTTCTCGACTCTCCCATCAGACACTTCGTAATCCAAACGTTATTGCGAAATTGTTGGGAAGTAAGGGCAAACGTGAATTCATGGGCAGAGCCACGGAAACTTTCGCACTCGCTGAAAGCTCTCACTTACAAATCAGTTTTACGGCCAAAATAATATGCGCACTTCCCAATGGTAAATCAGACGCAACATGCCCACAATTTACACAAGCTCTTCAGTTTATACTCGCAGTTTAGCTCATGGATTGATAACTGAGGCCCTTAGTGTCCTACCGCAGTTATATTAAATTATTGTGACAGGTACATCTACTTTAGAAATAGCCCATTAAATTACACAGCACATTTATCTTGTTGCAGGCAGAGTAGTGGACCTATTTACCTCGACTACAAGGTAATTCAAAGTCACCAATTTCCTAAACAAATATCTTTCGAGGTGGACAGAAACAACCCAGAGTAAGGAGGCCTATCAGAGTTCTCTAAGAAATAGTACAATGTGGTTAGCAGCAGCACACATAAATCTACTTCAGTTCTTATAGGCTACTCTGCCACAGTGCATCTCTAATAGGCTCCTGCATTACGGGAAAAACTTGATTCTTTTGAGCTTTAAGTCATGTTATAATGTTGTTACCTCATCAAAAACATACTTGGAGTTGTGTTTTGTATCATTCACACAATACGCGTATTAGAGTAATCCTTTATTAGTCTTATTAGCTCCCCAAAGCTCAAAATGCTCTGTTCCACATTGTGATGTCACAAAGTGGTCATTTTGAAGTTAAAAGCTATCTTTTGCCTTTAGTTCAGGAAAGATTGGTTGATTCCAGGGTTGAATTTATCCACATGATGCCAGATTTATGCTAGCATTTAACACTATTTTAGCTGAATTAGTTTTGATGTAAAATGTAAAAGATAGCAAAACCGAAATTACTAAAATGAGAAGAAATCATTGGGAAATGGTTTGAGATCCTATATTACGCAAAATTTACTTTTGTGAGCTTCAAGCCATATTACCATACTGTTACCTCATAAAAAACACACCTGGAGTTGTGTTTTGTTTCATTCATACATTTGAGCAAGTTTTTATAATTATATCTGTCGGCATCTCCAAAGCTCAAAATGCTCTGTTCCACCTTGTGATGTCATGAAGCAGTTTTCAAGTTAACGGTTCCCTTTTACCTACCTTTTTTCAGTAATTCCAGGGCTGACATTATCTAGATGACTGAAGTGAAAAAGTATGGAGTTTAAAAACACAGTGGAGCACTTCCTGTATTACCACATGACATCACAAGGTGGATTAGTGTTTTCTGTTTGAGAGAAGAAATCAGCCTAAATATGCAGGATTTGAGTGTTAAACATGTGAGAATGAAACAAAACACAACTCCAGGTCTGTTTGTGATGAGGAAACAACATTAAAACATAGATCAGAAAATAGTGTAAGATGGATCCTTTAAGGTAGACCAAAAATAAATCAAATCATAGTTTCTTCATGTCTGTGTGATCCCTCAAGTAATTGTGTTTTTTGGGGGGAGTTATCTTACAGAGACCAAGGATATTATTAAATCATTTCATACTTTAAAATGTAAAGAGGTATCTAAAACTTCAAAAAGGCCCAAATATAACTTTTCCTTTAAACTTGGGCCATGTTTGAAGTACAACTCCAGACTTCCACTCAAGTCCAATATAACTGCCTCTAATCAACAGCTGCCATCTCTTCTCAGTTAATCCTGCTCTCTGGTAGATTCCCTCTCTGTCTCCATAATCCCTATTGGTCTCTGAGGCCCTCCACTGAGCTGCGATAGGCTACTGCAGCAGATTGAATATCAAAGAAGAGGATTTCTATCTCGGGTTACTGCACTGATGCCGCCACAACACCGATGCCCACGAGAGCCGGGCAAAAATACTCCAGGTTTACAGCAACAAGGTGTGGCTCTGTGCCCTACTTTTCCTGGCATGTTGGCCACACCAATGAGCAAGACAAATGCAAAAGATTTCCATTGGTTAAGAGAGAAAGCAACACATGATACCAGAGACAGAGGCAGCTGGCGTCACAAAATCAACTTATCCTTCCATACATGATAGATGGAACAGTAATATTTATCGTGGGTACTTTTTCTTTGTACTGTAATGATCTGATATTTTGTGTTTAGTTCAGAGTTGACACCATAGACTGTATATATAAATGGACAAAGCTAACCTGATAGCATTCCAGATAGAAAGTGAGCATGGGGGCACTTCCCGCTCCATTGACTCTGGCTCCAATTCACTTTACATTGGAAAACTGTCACCCCTCTCACCGTAACTGATGGTGTCAGGCTCGTCATTTTGGTCTTAAAATGTTTGTAATGACACGCTCTACAAGATACTGGTATTTTTATTTCGCTATTGTCTCCATAACTCAAGATATGAACATCAATAACAGACAAATCAGGCGGCTTTCTTTCCCGAGGTTGCTCCTGCTAGCATTGACAACAGGTTTGACTGACAGCGTTGTTAAGCGCCCGCTCCCTGCTAAACCAGCTGTGCCGGTGGGAAGGGGCGTTACTTTCAACAGCCTCACTCTGGATTGGCTCTTTGGTTGCTATGATACAGCAGTCAGAATTTGTAATATGCAGTTTGGCACCAAGTTTGCGCTGTAAACACTAGCCTCGATGAGCTTCATTTCACTGGAGCTGAACGCTGTGGATGACATCACACTCCCTTAGTCCACTTCTTTATACAATCTATAGTTGACACCATTTGTTTCTGGTTCTTGTACCTGTTTATGTTGTTTATGTAACTGCTTATGTTCAGAAAACAACCAGAAGAATAAATATTCTGTATAACTTTCTATAAATATTAACTCTTGACAAAAATGTTCCTGATTATTTTTTACAGCTACACCAAGTCTACATTTGGACTCAAGGAAGTAAAGGGAAGTAGAACAGACTGCTAAAGGTCCAGCCGTGACCTGTGTCGTCTGTTGACAGCTCAGAAATAAACCGGAGCGTGTGCCCTCGTCAACCCAACATCACAGCAGTGCCAGTCCACGCAGTGACCCAGAGAAGGCACAAAGTCAGGGTTATAAAAGTGAAACAAATGAGAGCATGCACTTAAAAAGACTAAGATTCAGTTCAGAGATTAGCAGGTAAAAATAGAGCTCTCCAAGGAGGTGTAAGAATAACAATGAGGACATATAAACCACTAATTTCAAGTTGGTGTGTTTGCATTTGGTAAAATTTGTGGTAAATAAATGAACTGGTATAAAGTTATGCAGCAGTGCCAGAAGTAAATTATCCAGATTCTGTCCTTGGACAATGTTTCTATTTGGATTTTAGTTGGGTTTTTTGTTTTTTTTTTTTTTTCCTTTAGCGACTTAAAACATTGAGGTATTCTGCTTTTAAATAATCAAGGACACATCAAAACATTCAAATGGACTAGTCTAGACTCTGCATGAACTTAATGTAATGCCTGGTATAGTGAAAGTGCCGCTCTAGGGATGTCAAGATTTGGCTAATTAGACTTCTGTAGTTTAGACCTCTGCAAAATGAAATGCATGGGATTGTTGCATTAGTTTAGCGGAACATATTTCCCTCTTCTGTCCTATGTTAATGCTTGTGGATGTGTTTAAAATGTGCTCTGAACAGAATCCAACTATTAAAACATAAATCGCTAATCTAATCATAATGCATATGTATGAGTGTAACTGTGAGCAGGCAGAGAGCCCAAGACAAATGTCTCCATGGGGAAAATAAAGTGTTAATCTTATTTTTTAATGTTTGTCTGAAAAATTGCAATTTGATATTTTGCCAAAGTTGTATTAGCTTAGTGCTAGTTCAGACCATAGACCAGGGGTGTCAAACTCATTTTCACAGAGGACCACATCAACAAAATGGTTGCTCTCAAAGGGCCAGATGTAACTGTAAGATAAATGTACCTAAATGTAACCAAATGTAATGTAAAATAAATGCAACTATTTTTAATCTTGTTAATTAACCGTTTCTATATGTATTACCTTTTACTTTTTAAATTTTTATTATTACTTTAACTTACAAATATTGCATATGGATTGGCATAGATTTGAAAAAAATATCTGTGTAACTGTGTATCTCCTGATAAACTGATATTTTAAGACAGTCATACCTTTTAATTTACTTAGTCACAGGCCACATAAAATGACATGACGGGCCCATTTGGCCCACGGGCCTTGAGTTTGACACATGTGCCATAGACTGTATAAAGAAGTGGACGATGTGAGTGTGACGTCACCTATAACCTTCAGCTCCAGTCACATGAAACTCATGGAGGCTAGTGGTTCTAGGGGCCAATTTAGAGCCGAGTGCCATATTTGGAATTCTGACCGCGAGTATCATAGCAACCAAAGAGCTAATCTGGAGCGGAGCTGTTCCCTCCCACACCGCTGGTTTAACAGGGAGCAGGCGCTTAGCAACGCCATCAATCAAACTTGTTGCTAGCACTAGCGGGAACAACCTTGGTGAAAGAAGGGGCCTGATTTGTCTGTTATTAATGTTCATACCTTGATTTACAAACCCAAGTTACGGACACGGGTTAATACAAACATTTTAAGACCAAAATGACAAGCCAGACAGCAGCAGTTCATTTCAATTCAATACAAAGTGAGTCGATGGAGCCGTAAGCATCCCCAAGCTCACTTTCTATTGCTCTGTCTGTTTATATATGCATTCTATGGTTCAAACTTACAAACTTCAAAATGGAGGGAAATAACACCTAAGAAGCCCACTCCTGACATTCCTGGTCAAATGAGGACACTTAACTCAATCCCCTAGCGTCCACATGCACTTTTCAGCTTTGAAGGATGATGCTGAGAAAGTGTGAAAAGTGGTCAGCCGCAGCAGACAGCCCATTGGTCAAAATGTCAGAGCCTGCTGCTGTCACGAGGACCTGTACTCTTCTTCTCTTAATCATCCCCTCCTCTTCCTCTCCTCCTTTGAGTACTCGTCTAACTCTGCGACCGCTCCCCTTTGTGCGTCTGAGTGGTGATAATGGCAGGCTGTCCGTCACGCGAGCTCTGACCCATATTCGCTGGTAGAGGAGAGAGAGGGATTTGGTATGGACTTGATGGGGCTGATGGGGATAGTACAACCTTCGTCTCTTGGGATCCACGCCTCACACTGTCAGGAGCCTCGACCTCCAAGACCAGGGTGATAAGGAGGGATGGTAGACTGTCATTTTGAGAGATATGCAGCTATAAAGATGTTCCAAGGAAGTGGTTGTCAAATTGGTGCAAATAATAGTAATAGTGTTAAGTAGCGCTTGTCAGCATTTGGAGTAGGGCTATAATCTTTTTTTTTTTTTTTTTTTTTTCATAGATAGAGGTTGATAACAATTTTCTTCCTCATTAAGAACAAATAAGATAGGCTTTCAATATTCTTTTCATGTACATAATGAATACCAACTTTTAACCAGTGCCATTTAACCAAGGAAGTATAATAAGATCTGGAAGATGAACCAAAGATGGTGTCTTGTTGTTTTCAATGGCCTGAGCTCATTGGTACAAAATGCCATAAGAGATTTTTTTTCTCCTGTATTTCTTTCTGAATAATGTCCTAAGGCCGCCTACCATGTGACGACAGACACATGCACCGCAGGCTCCGAGTGGGGCGAGGCTAAATCTAACAAAGGTAAATTTTCACCGCTTTGAGGATTTCAAAATTCTAAAAAGTTCATGTTGTGAAAATACAGAAGAATCACTACAAAATCCGACCTTTGTGAAAGCTGTGGTTGCCGTGTCAGCATTGTGCTCTATGTGAGAATTCTTTCTAGGCCGATGCTCCGGGGAGCTGCAGTACCTATGGAGCGGCTGCTAATCGATCTCGCAAGGGGACGGAGGGGGGTTATAGATCCAAGCATTCAACACAAAAGTAATACCCAAAGTCCACACTTTGCCCCAGATGAAATGTTTTATTGACAGAGGATTGACTGTAGACTTTTCAATTAAAAAGTTTCAAGCTGATCAGAGACGTTAATACCAACATAAGCCAAGTTTTTAAAGTGTCTTGCCCAAGAACACATCAGCTGTATATTCCTGATTTGGTCTTTAATTAATTCCTAGTTTAGATATGTTTTAGTACTGATGTGGTTGAGGTACAATATGTAACATTTCTAGTGTAGGGTCTGCCTAATGCTTCTTTCTATAAATATGTTATTGACCACATATTTTTGATCATCTGAAAAAAAAAAAAAAAAAAAAATCAAATGCCTAGTCCAGAATATTCCCACAGAAGCACTCTCCTATAGACCAGTAACCCACAGTGAGAATCAAGTTAAGCCAATGGGAGCCACAGAAACACTGTTAACTGGTTTACTGGGCTGTGTCAGGAAAACACATGATTTTCCAATAGACTGAATTGATCCAAATCTTCACCAATCACAGAGACGACTCACTGCCGCGCCCACACTCTGCTGCATAGCGACTGTAACCAAGGAAAAAGAAAAGAGCAGCGAGTCATGGAAGGACGGGTGATCACTTTAAGTCAACCAGGATAACATGCTGGCAAAAAGCAATGTTCCAAGTGGTATGACAGACAAGTATTTGAAATAAGTTTTATGCTGTTTTTCAAGCTTTTAGATAAAATGAAGGGCACTTTTAATTTATGGGTGTGATAATAAATGAACAAATGCAATAACAGAAACAAAATTCTATATGTAAGTTTCCAGAAAATCTGTTTCCATAGCAAATTATTCACTTTGCCTAAGTTTTATGTTTATGTTAACTATATTATAATTGCCTGGGATCGAGAATACACACTTCTTCAATACTTTACGGAGGTGTGAGTCCGGTCACCGATGAATCTCCCTGTTTTCAAATGAGCGTGATTGACAGGTGGATTAGCCAACCGGGAACACACATGGTCCACCCACATTATAAAAATTAAAGAGAAAAAATCACAGGAGGCTAAAAAACATGGTGGATTTCTACAGAATCAATGAGCGAAGCACTAAACTCTGTTAATCTGAGGTGAGATAGATCTGATTTTATTTGTAAATCATAGGTGACCAATGAGCTCTTTTGTTTCACATGTGTCACTGAAAAAAACAAATCTGATTGGATGATCATGTTTGCCCCGGGTTTGAGACACAACGGAGGATGTGGGACCAGACTGATATTAATCTCTATAAAGAATACAGAGAGATATCATTCTGGATTTGCCAGGCAGGTTGTGGTTTAGCATGAGCCATCAAAACATATTCGCCTTGGAAACAACGCCCTGATTATGAGTGAGCGATGTGACAAAAATGTAATGCCATTCATGAACACAGAGGTAACTGATGCTATCTTTTAAAAGCTCACACTTGTGACACTGTGATTGGTTCGATCAATCTGTCACTCACGGAGGCTGCTGATATAGGATGAATAGGCATGAAAAAGATAGAGCGTTGTTATTTTGAGTTTATGACAGGAAACATGGCTTTGCATAAATAAATAAATAACAAAGATATAAATAAGTAAAATAAAACCGTAGCATAGATCATCCTCACACACAAACAAACACACATATGCTCACACGGTTACAGTGTGTGTGTATGTGTGCATGTTTCCCAAGTATTACAACTAACATTTCCATTATAGCTCAAACCGGAGCGGAGATAACAATTAAAAAAGGAGTAAAAAGAGAAGCATTAAACAGCACACTGAATCACAATAGGACAATATCACTAAAACACCATATCGTCACAGGGATGAGAACATAATTACACTTTATAGCTCCATTATAATCGTCCAGCCCTAGCTCATGTCCTGACATTCATGCACAGCTACCGCCCATAAGCTCTCTCCTACTGTACTATGTGTCCTTGACTTGTCCTTGCGTGACAGTGCGGTGCCGCTCCAGTGGGACTTACAGCCAGTGGGAGAGGTTTGTGCTGGAAATGGCCTCTTAAAATCATCCATACTTGTGCACCATTCTTCCTACTTTCTCCAAATCACTCTCCACTCTCTCTTGCCTCTCTGCAGCAAAATCTGACTTTCATTTACGCATTTTTCCCCTCGACCAAAAAGGGCCTATTCTCAAACTGTCACTCCGGTAATGACTGACAGGAAATGTTGCCATTCGTCACCCCAATTTGTTCAAAATCTCTTTAAAAGTGAAGAGAATAAATGGCGAAGTTGAAGCCTGACACCAAAAAGTTGCTATCTTGGTTCAATCTGCTCCGTTTTTCTCAGGTTATGTAGGTTAATGCAGGAGAAGAGTTCGAGACTTCTTCTACCTAATATATGCAATTTCAACTTTTGGAGTGGAGAAATTTGTTTCATGGGAGTATTTCGTTGTAAACAGGATTTAGTTCTATTTCACTTTCACTCTTATTTATTGGTGCCTGTTTCCCACATTTTTGCACACATTATATTACTCTTCTGTTCTGTTTTCTGTTTCTTTTAATGGTCCCATATTACACAAAATGGGTTCTCATGAGCTTTAAGCCATGTTATAATGTTGCTACCTCACCAAAAACATACCTAGAGTGCTCTGATCCACCTTGTGATGTCATAAAGTGGTAGTTTTTCAAGTTAGCTCCATTTAACTACCTTTTTTTCAGCAATTCCAGGGCTAAAATTATCCAGATGATTGAAGTGAAAAAGTACAGAGTTTAAAAACACAGTGGAGCACTTCCTGTATTACCACATGTTTGATAAAAAAAATTCATATGCAGCTTACGTCAACATCAATGCCACAAAGTTTTTCATGTTGCCAAAGCCTTTTCAAATTGTGATGAATAGAGATAATAGTGATAAACAGTTGTCATGATCGTTATCTGACGCCCCCACATGCACGTCCGTGTCTGCTACTGCTCAGCGCTGTGGAGAATTTGCCTGATTGAAACGGCGACAGCAGCAGAACTAATTACCAACATTTGATTGTGCAGCAGCAGAAGTGGCAGTCTCTGTGTTTGTGAAATATAGTGGCTAGAAGCTATAGCAGATGTTCACGCTCCTGTTTGCATTCAAAAAGTGGGATTGGAAAGTGATTGGTAATGAATAAATAGCCTAATACAACGACTATAGGGATGATTTTACCAACTTGTTTTCTTTCAACGGATGGTAACTTTTAATTTGCTTTTGTTGTACTAAAGGCGGTGTACACTATTTTTCTGTCCCAACCCTGAATGAATCAATATGGCTGCACCAATAAAGACAAATTATATAAAAGTAGAGGCGACAGTAGCTCAGTTGATAGAATGTTTGTCCTGTTTTTACCATAAAACATCATTGTTTGAGTTGTCAGATTCACACATGAATATGTTGTCGTCATTGTGTCCTTGGGCAAAACACTTAACTCACCTCGCCCCCAATGTCTGCGTGCACTGGTGTATGAATGTGTGTGTTAATGGGTGAGTGGTTCCTTGATGTCAAAAAAAGATATACAATTATGATTATTTGGGCCATAATTGAAATAGTGATAATGTTTAAAATGTTTTGTTACACATGTTTTAGAAGTCACTGTGGATCGTTACATTATTAGAGGGGTTCCAGGTTTTGATGGGCAGAATGACTCAGAAAAGAATTAAAAAGTTGCTTTCTACAAAACACCATTTTTGACATTAATCGGGGCAATAACTTCATTAACGAATAGCAAAAGATGAAGTTTAAATCTGTCAAATGGAGAAATCGTTGTAGGAGTGAAGGCGTTTTGCAGCTCATCAAAGCCCCTTCCTAACTGCTCCCCAGCCGCTTCCAAGCTCCTTTCAAACCGCTTCCGCAAGCCACTTCCAAGCTGCTTCCAAGCCACTTCCAAGCCGCTTCCAAGCCACTTCCAAGCCACTTCCAAGCCGCTTACTAATCGCTTCCAAGCCGCTTCTCCAAGCCACTTCCTAACCGCTTCCAAGGCCATTCCAAACCCCTTCCAAGCCCCTTCCAAGCTGCTTCCAAGCCTCTTCCAAGTCGCTTCCAAGCCACTTCCAAACCGCTTCCAAACCGCTTCTCCAAGCCCCTTCCTAACCGCTTCCAAGCCTCCTCCAAGTCGCTTCCAAGCTGCTTCTTCAGGTCAGAACTGAAGAAGCAGTCTGGATGAGCAGCAAAACGTCTTCACTCCACCAACGATTTGTCCTGCTGACAGATTTAAACTTCGTCTTTTGCCATGGATCAGACGTGGACGGTTGAGGGATTACACAGATATTTATCAATGATAAATGATTTTATTAACTGCACAGCCCTGAGTCAGTGGCCAGTGAACTCCTTTTGCCAGTCCCAACCCTGGATAAAAGAAAAGTTGCACCTGGAAGGGCATCCGATGTAAAACTTGCTGAATATACAAATCACTCACTATAGGAGGATGAGTCAGATGTTTTTACTGTATCCAACTGCATAAGTTTTTATTTGCCATGAAACTGTGTAAACCTTTTTGGATAGATCGTGAAAAGTAATTAGCATCACTGTCTAGGCTGTTGTAAAAAGAAAAGAGCAGAAAAGTGGAGTGGAGGAAAGCAGGAAGTTGTATACAGTATGTCTCGTCTAAAAATCAATCAGGGTTCTGTTGTTTTCTGCATCCGTGATTTCTAAAGATATTCTCTCAAGTTGCATCCAATAAGCCTGCAGGTGTTCAGAACAAGACTGTATACATTCAAATAGTACATCAGCTGCATGGGAGAGAATTACAAGAAGTTCTCATAATGTGTGCTATGGTATTTTTTAAATATATAATAGGGCCCTGTGCAATATAAAGTGAATGAGCAGATTAGTATCACTGTTTGTACCACTACCACAACTGATACAACCCACAGTGTGTTATAGCTATGCATAGGGCTGTGTAATTAATCGCATTTTAATCAGGTTTGAGAGTTAGATGTCTCTGATTGCCAAAGATAAGCTTGGGGCTTTTTAATCGAGAGGTCTACAGCCAATCTTCTGTAAGTAAAAACATGTGGTTTGAGTTCAGACATTTTAAAAATGTTGTTAATGTCCAGGAAATTAACATTGAAAGCCATTTGTATTTGTTTTTAATGAGACAAAATAAAGTCAGATGTGTAGTAAATTATCGTATTTTTATATAGTGCCCATTCACACACACATACACCAGTGTACGCAGACTCTAGGGACAAACTGGGTAAAGTTTCTTGCCCAAAAACACCATTCATCTGTATGAGCTGGAATTAAACCGCGGACATGTGGGCCAGTAGATCTAACCTCTCAACCAATGATGTTTTTATGTCGAAAGCGGGATTTGAACCGCCAACCTTTGAATCAGTGACAAACACTCTACCAACTAAGCTACTGTCGCCTCTGTGGTGATACTTTTGTCAAATCGCCCAGCCCCAACGAGCTACAGCTACACACATGCCATTCATTACAGCCATTACTACTTCTAGTTTGACCAGTACCACAGCAAAGAGTTAATGCACAGAGACACAAAGATAATCTTAAATGCTCAGTTTCCACTCGGCAGATAAAGAGAGCCTAAACGAATTTATAAGACAACTAAACCTGTTGTTTGTATTCCATAAATGCTGCACAAAGCAAAAAAAAAAAAAAAAAAAAAAACCTGACGCCAACAAACAGCCAAATGAAAGTTTTGGCTCTACTTTCCCTCTGCTGCAGATTCCCATTTTGAACGTGGCCCAACTGTGCAGAAGCTGGCAGCGATGATGGATTTGGCACAAAATGATTCCCATTTGAATGTGACAAGATAAAAGCGAGCTTTCAAAGTCAGCCCTCTGTTTGACCGCTTACCTCCCGCATCTGGATCGACCTGTCCCAGCCACAACATCTGTCCATCAGGGAGCAACACCTGGTAGTCCTCCTCGCCCCCGTAAACACCCTCCATGGGGAACAGCAAATAGTCCGAATCCATTTCAAATCAATGTAACTTCTCCTAACAAGAGCTGAAGAAGCCTCTCGGATGAGTGCCGAAAAACGTATCCAAAACTTTTAGTCCAGATGACAGAATTAAAATTTCTTTCACAAGACTCCCAACAAGGAACCAAGCACACTGACGGGGCTGATGGGGTAGTAATGAAAGCAGCTACGTACAAGTCGACAACCCTCCTATGCTTACACTACCCCCCAGTGATTCTATTGTTGTAGTATAGTAGGCCCGAGAAGGACACATGACCATTTACAAAGTGAATAAACACAAGAAGAGAGCCCCTAACTGCATCGCTTGTTCTGTTTCCCTTAGTCCTCTGTAGCTGGATGCATTCTCCACACATCTGGCTCCTCTTCATCGCTGTATGGTTTTTTCACTGTGGGACTGAAGAGGTGCGCTCGGGGCAGCTAGCACTTCCCCTCCATCTTGCTCCTCGCATCTCTCCCTTTTCTTTGGCTTGTGAAAGGTTTTCGCAGTGAAAGGCCCCAGATGAAAGGCTGGCCTCAATGACAGCCTGATTGCACAGACAGCGCTGGCGGCTCCGAGGTGCTCACTGCAGAGTGGTCCCACCCCAACCACAAGATGCATGTGGGTATTTTCTAGAATTAGAGGGATTTTGAGGCTTGACACTAAGGGTGACAGTGTCCTAGTAGGACTGCAGACTGACGCCAGATTTATGCTAGCGTTTAACATTATTTTAGCGGAATTAGTATTGATGTAAAAAGTAAAAGATAGCAAAACCGAAATGACTAAAATGAGAAGAAATCATTGTGAAAATGGTTTGAGATCCTATATTACGCAAAATTGACTATTGTGAGCTTCAAGCCATGTTACAATACTGTTACCTCATCAAAAACACACCTGGAGTTTCACACATTTGAGTAATATTTTATTATTAGTCTGTCTGCACCTGTATGTTTGTTTTGTTTGAGAGAAGAATTCAGCTTAAGTATGCAAGGTTTGTGTGTTAAACATGTGAATGAAACAAAACACAACTTCAGGTCTGTTTGTGATGAGGAAACAACATTATAACAGATCAGAAAATTGCGTAATATGAGCTCTTTAACATCTCACACAACAATTCACTATTGTCCAAAATAAATCAGCATTCACTATAGATGAGATAAGTGATGTGCATGAAAAAATGTATTAGAATATTAATGCAACGGTAAATAGGCCTGTCACAAAATATTGCTGAAGAAAATATAGTCAATAAACGGTAATATTGAAACTAATTTATGCCACTGACTATTCTAAAACTATTCTAAATGTACAATATGGTTATAAAATATGAACTGCAATAAATAAACGGCAGAATGAAACACTTTAGTAATTAGTTTGTATTTAGAATGAGTTTAAGAATTTGTTTATTCAACTTTCTACAGCTCAAATCTTATTGCAGAACAGGGAAAATAACAAAAAGTTATCCGCTAGTGCAAAGAAAACATGACCATACTGACCCGAAAAAATATTGTTCCATCCATCATATATTGAATGATATTTTGATATAGTAATTACACTACTTGTGACACAGTGATAGTAGTATTATTGCAGTATTATTGAGCTCAGACACACATCTTGCCCATACAGAGGAAACAGGAGAGTTAGTGTTAAGTGCTACACAGATAAAAGTGTCTGACAGATTAACATTTCTATTGTGAAATGGCTTGTAAATGGACGGTAAAAATCTATATCCACAACTTTGAGTGAGTACACTATAAGATTTCTTGGCAAAGTATGGATATTTCTTTTGTTCTGAGCATTCTTTGATATAAATAAACTGGTATGGTTTTATATATCTAGCCATCATCTTTTTAAAAGTGCACTATGTAACTTTTCAGGATGGTATTTGGCATCTACTTGTCTCTATGGAGGTGTTATTGCTTTGCCTGGAATATTCTGCATACTGTTAAAGTGATCTATTTTGTTTTTTTGTTTTGTCGGGGACGCCTTGGGGTCCCACCGGAGGAGCTGAAGCTGGTGAGGGAAGTCTGGGGGCCCATGCTTAGACTGCAAAGTGTTTTGTTTTTCATTACAGGTGTTTCACTTGCTAAAACATCCTCTCCACAGATCTGACCTGTAACTTTGCCTGCATCCATTGAGACATTACTCATTACTCATTACTCTAATCAAAGGACTAACATCTCTATAGGGACAAGCAGGTGGCATACCCTCCATCAAAAAAGTTACATAGTGCATCTTTACACCATTGTATATATTTAATTATAATGTAATGATGTGACATTTTGTGTTTAGTTCAGATTTGACACCTTTTATTGTTCTTGTAACGGTTTATGTTGATGTTCTGTACGTGACACTTCGTTGCTATGCCGACAAGATGAGTTGAAGGTCCTATTCTTCGGTCACTGGTCTGTTTTGGAGACTGGCTCTAGTGAGTGGAGACTGCAGTTGTTTTCCTCTTGTTTGGGCGTGCACTACAACCTATAGTAGCCATTGTATTCAGAAAATAAACAACCAGAAGAAATATGGCACGTTTCCTTACACCAGAAAAAAAAGCTATTCATAAGAGTTTTTTGCTCATTAAAATGTCTACTGAGATTAGATTTCAGACATCTAATCAGGTTTTGATCTCAGGTAATGAGTTGGAGCAATTTCCGGGATCACTAAAATGAAAAGAAAAACATGCTTGACTACCAATAATGGGAAGCAGAGGATTTCATTATTCCCAAACCGCAGCCTTCTCAATATGCCCTGGTTATAATAATAGCTGCAGCCATGTCTGTGCTGTTATTACAAGCCGAGCTGCCGATCGATAATGCAGAGTGAATTTGCAATAATACGACCACAAATCTCCCTTTCTCTCCAGCAGTAGAGTGAACACAAAATTCAAATAATGCAAGAAAACGTTGGCGAATCAGAAAGCAATTGACTGGTGGGTGTCATGGTTACAGAATAAGGTCTCGTCATGTAGTTATACTGTTCAAATTGTGCATGCGAAATCAGTACAAGCTATGAAGCATTCCAGTAACCCCCTAGCACAAATTTCCACAATTTTCCTCAATTATAAAGAATAGCAGGCAATTACCGCCCTAATTCCAAATGATAATATGCAAACAAGAGCGCACACAGTAATAACCCCTAAGCTTTTTAGAAATCTGAATAGAAAAACCGAGCATTTTAACCTAAATCTGCATCTCTCATCTCCTATCTATGATTAAATTGCTTGTTTTTTAAGCTTCAATCTAATTAAAGGTATCATAGAGAGATCATATACCATAAAACAGTGTCATAGAGCGAGGCATGTGATGATTATGCTAATTGTTGTAAAAGAGAGGCATGGTGCATTGTGGGTATAATGTACAGGTACACCGCTCCATCCAAGAGCCGTAATCCTGAGACAGGGATTTGGCACAGCGGAGGAGAGGAATATATTAACACGAAGGGCAAACAAACCATTGATAAAAGATGACCTTTGAACTCAGTGGAGCTGTAAAACCAACAGAGGAGGCAGCAGTGATATATCCAGAGAGCAGGTTCACTACTGAATTATGAGTTAGCTTCAGTGTTGAGGGTTATCTACAGAAAGAAGCGAAAGTTATTATTATATACAACCTTTTTTTATATATATTATATGATACAGTGTACAAGGATGACGCATGAACAATCACATTACTAAACACCAATTTAAAGTTACTGTTTCATATATGTGTGACGATGTAATCCCGCATTTGTCCAGGAGGGGTTCGATGGAGAGAAGGTGTGAAAAGAATGATAAACCTAAAGAAAAAAACGATTCCAAATGTACAATATGGTTAAAAAAAAAAAAGCGCTAATGAATAAATAGTAGAATGAAACTCTTTAGTTGTTAGTTTGTATTGATAATGAGTCAATAGCAGTTATTTATTCAACGCTCTAAAGCTCAAATCTAATCATAGAACAGGAAAAATAAGTTTCCAACTAGTACTAAGAAAAACTATCCACGGGAAATACTGATCCCCAAAATTACTGTCCCATCTAACATATATTGAACAATAAGTCGATATAGTATTTATCGTGACAGGCCTAGTTTCGATTATGCATAACGACCCTTAATTATGTTAGATAGTAAACAAGAGCAGGACAGTTTCATTCTCAAACTCCTCTCTTGGGGATTGGACTCACTGGTTAACTCAGAGAGGCATAAATCCAAGTGTTTCAATCCAGCATCATCAAACTGAAAATGGTTTCTGGATGGGAGCCGAAATGTGTTGATGGCAAAGAGTGTCCAGATGACAACCGTTGAAACCTGCTCTGTATTTCATATGTTTATGTCTTTGGGTAGTGGGAGGAAGAGGATTACAGAGTGACAGTGTTTTGACACACACACAGAAGTACTAGCCACTCTGCCACTATGCCCTTGACAATAAGTATAGAACAAAACAACTGTTACTGAAAGATATAGTTTAGTACAGTTGTTAAAAAAAACTCAGACACTATTCAATAATAAAAACTGGTATCAAAACTCATCTGAGCAACTATTTACACCGGGGAAATAGTGTGAGTCTATATAAGAACTAATATAAGACCACATGGAAATATGAATGAAACTACAGGGTGGCCCAAAAGTCACTGACAGTTGAAAAAAACCTCATAACTCTTTTGTTTCTATATATTTTTCTTTTATTTTTTCAGAGAATTTAGAACTATCCTTCTGACATTAATATGAGCAAATATAGCACAAAGGAACGAACCCTCATTGTAAAGTGGTACTTTGAGTTACATGGGTTAAATTCAGAAACCCAGTGGTGTTACCGTCAACATTTTAATTCCAGAGATGCCCCAAGTGTAAATGCCATTAAAATAATAATAAGTCTCTTTCACAGACAAGGGGCAGTATGTGATCTCCCAATTTCTTCCTGTGGGGCGATCTTAAAGAAAAAGGTGATTGTAACTAAACCTCAGACAATAAACGACTTAAAATGTAATATCGAGGATCAAATTAGAGCCATAAGCCCGAAAATGCTTTCAAATGTTATGTTAAGTGTGTTGGATCGGGCTATTCGGTGCAAAACCCAAAATGGTGGACATTTAAAAAAACATTATTTTAAAAAATTTGGTCGTTTTTACTTCCCCTAGTTTAAGTAGTGATAAGTTCAAGTGTAAGTGAACAATTATAACCGTATATATTGCCAAAAATCTCGGACGGTTCATTTTACCTACTACTAAAATTTGGTGAGTATAACTTATGAATTATAGGAGCTCCTGAAGATTTAAAAGTGTCAGTGACTTTTGGGCCACCCTGTATCATTATTAAGTGCTGAAACTTGCCTTGTAGAATCTATTGTTTAAAAAAATCATTGATGTTGTATTATTGGTATCAAGCCATTGGAGTTTTTTTTTTCCATTGTAACTCATGTTTTAGTGTGTTTCTTGTCTTCTTCTCTTATTATTCACTCATTTGAAATCAAACTGTACATTGGTTGCTGTTTCACATCCTAGCAGTAATGTTAGTTAGTAAATTGGCAACTACTTTGTTGTTTGGGAACCCTGCTCTAACACCTTGCAAACTGAAATAGCATTCAACATATTTTTGGTAAAGGATTAGAAGAGAATTTTTCCACCTAACAGACAGTTTTGGCAAATATGAAGAAGCTCACTGTTTTTTTAAATGGGTTTGTCACCGTTCCATAAATATTCCATAAATATTCCAAACAGAAACAAATAGAGAATACATTGCACTTTTGTTTTGAACCGCTTTACACCTACACGAAACTCAAAGTTGAACAGGAGCTAACCCTTTCTATTGATATGTCTACATGTTTACAGACAGGAAGAATACGCAGCGAGGAAGCCAAAGAGAGTTAAATGAATGTCTATATGTTTTTTTACACCAACAATATCGTTAACAGTGAAGTTGTAATGTATTTACTACTACCTCCAGCTCACCCCAAAACAAGCAGCACACGTTATGAATTCTGGGACTGGCTGTAAACCTGGAACAAACTGTATCTCTGCTCCTGTCTAATCCTTCTATATTTTTTTTTTACAACTATCGGGGAATACAAGAACTGAAATAGCAAGCTTGAATCTCACTCTTTTATTAGCTTATCGTTTGCAAGCTACATGACATAATATCTGCTTTGAACAAAATTGTTTTTGATTCTCTCTTGTTTCTGAAATGTAATTTTAAAACAGACCAACTGTTCAGGTGGGGAATTTGCCTTTTACTTGTTTGCATGGATCTGTTATTGCCTGGAAAGTTCCACGGTGCGTCAGTTAACATTTATACATTTATTTACAGATGTTTTTATTGCTACAGACAAAAGTAGAAAATGTAAAGACCACTGATCAGTAAGTGTAATGGAGCTAGTGTGAGAAGACCTAACGCTCCCATCCATCCCTGCTTCACCAGAGTTTACCTGCTCCTCAGCCTTCATCATCTCCTCTTATTACTCCTTCCCACTGCTGCTCCTCTTCGTCCATCCAGTGCCCAGTCTGCCCTCTTTAAACCCCCTTCACAGATGCATGGCCGCTTGATTTTGTGCTTGTGCCACCTCCCCAGCAATCCCTCGGCTTCCCATCATCTCATCGTCTCTTCACCCGCCTCAGCCTCACCTCTACCACCTCCAGTGTCCAGGCCAAAGTAGAGTTATACGTCATCTAACCGGCACAACCTTCATCGCAATGTCTTTTGCTGGGGTCTGAGCGCCAAAGATAACTTATCCAATAAAGCCAACTAATACTTTTCTTTGGTGCCCGGATCGAAATGCCATACTGCGGAATATTCCAAGCAAACTGGTGGACAATCAACCAGAAACGTCTCAAAAAAGAGTTGCTTCACATACTGTCTTATCAACGTTTTGGTCAGGTCAAGACTTCATGTAAGGACAAAATGTACAGCAAGATAACAGACAGTATGTATTTATTGTTTGTTACCTACCATAGCCTGTATAAAGAAGTGGACTAAGGGAGTGTGACGTCACCCATAGCGTTGTAGCTCATCGACGCTAGCTTTTATAGGGGCGAATTTGGACCCGAGTTCCATATTTGGAGCCGCTGGTTCGCAGAGGTTTAGCAATGCTGTCAATCAAACTTGTTGTTAACACTAACAGGAGCGACCTCGGGGAAAGAAAGCGCCTGATTTGTCAGTTATTAATGTTCATATCTTAAGTTACGGACACGATAGCGACATAAAAATACCAGGATCATGTAGAGCGAGTCGATGTGAACATTTTAAGACCAAAACGACGAGCCTGACAGCAGTAGTTACAGAGAAAGAAGTGTCGGTTTTCTAATGTAAAGCGAATTGGAGCCAGAGTTGATGGAGCTGGGAGCGCGCTATGTCCATTTATATATACAGTTTGTTTTACCCACCAAAAATACTAAGCAGACATTTGGATTCTAGCCGATTCTAGGTTAAACTATTCTTAAAACACATATTTGATTTGCTCTCAGTGATCTGCAAACTAGTACAGTCGTGACGCTGTTATCCAGTTTGCACAGGAGATCGTGTATTTTGATGTAAATCTATGCCAGCAGCGCGCCGTGATGTAGCACTTTACGGACTGGCCATTGTGCTTAGACATGCAGAAGAAACAAAGGGCTGCTCTGCATGGCCCCGGACTCCTACGTCAAACCACAGCACAGACCAAAGGGGAAATCAATACTGACTCATGCTATGTTCAGGCGCCATCAGGTATACTCAAGCATGAAGAAAAAACAAAGGCGGAAGAATGGAGGAGAGGAGGGATATGGAAAAGAGCGATGGGGCTCATTTTGAAGGCCGCCTCGCCTTCCCTCTTCACTGCTCGGCTATGATTTGACCTTCCGCAGTTAAGATCATGTCCTACTTTCTTTCCAACTATCTCGCCTTTCGTCAAGCAGAAATGATTAATCTAATTCAACTCTTCTATTGCTTTCAATCAACTCCGCTTTGTGCTAGTGTCACGCATCATCTCCGTAACAATGTGAAGCTTGACAAGGGAAGAATGGAGTCTTAAACATTACTATCATTAAACTTGCCGCATCACTGGGCATTTTTCATAAACATGTCTGAGGCTATGACGAAGACTCGAGCAGGTGACCGCGTTTCCCTGGGGGTTGAGTGACATCTTGAGGGCAGAGTGTAGTTTTTCACAGATATTTTCTCATTAGTATTCTGCTGTCTATGAATCATTCAAAAAGAGATGGCGGTTATTACCACAACACATACGCTACGCACATGACGCACAGGCACACGCTCCGTTTCACCGTGGGATGAAATACATATACCAGCACTGCAGGTGGGAATGAGCGACGATATTGGTAAATTCAAATTCAGGAAGTAGACGCATGTTTTTATGTGAAATGTCAAGGGATTTACAACAGCACAGTCCATCAAGAGGCTAAGGCCAATACATAATAATAATGCAGACCCACAGCAGTCCTGAAGCAGTCAAATAAATAGTATTCTACTTTCACATTATGGTAAAATCTTAATGTTTGGAAGATATTTACATATAACTAGGACCACATAGTAATAAAGTTACTCATGACTATCAACTAGTTGCAGCTGGATAATTTGCATTGACAAGGCGATCAATTAGAAGTACAAATGAAGTTCTTTCTATTTAGAGGTGCAATATATTGCTAAAGTAAATACAGATGATAAACAATAATATTGAAATCAAACCATAAAGCAGAATTATCCCCAAAAAACTATACTAAATTTACAATAAAAAAAAAAGGCTAAATAACAGAATGCAAGTCAGGGGTGTCCAAACTATGGCCCGGGGGCCAAATGCGACCAGTTTTTATTGACCCTCAGGCCTCCTGCTTAACCAGCCAAATTGATCATTAGCAGTACTTTTAATAGCAAATTAAACTATTTCTACCACTATATCCTCAAACATCACATTGCAGTGTGATACAGACCTAAAGTGAATGTGTTTCAAGCCTTATTAATCCACAGTGGCTCTGTCAAAGCTGTGTATAAAGCACCGCACTGCATTGATCACTGGTCTGTGGCTCTCTGCTTTGAATATGAAAAATATTATTTTGAGATGTGGCCCTGGATAAAAAAAAGTTTGGGCACCTCTGAATTAAGTAATTAGTTTGTATCTATAATGAGTCATAGAAGTTATTTATCCAACTTTCTACAGCTCAAATCCTGTCATATGGCAAAAAAATTGCCAAAAATATCCCACTACGGTAAAGAAAGTTCTCATGATAAATAATGGCTCCAAACAATGATTGTTCCATTTATCATATATTGAACGATAAGTTGATATAGTAATTATTGTAACAGGCCTAGTTACTTTTGCGTCTCCATCGATGGCAGCTGGATAATTTGCATTGACATCCTGTTCAATTGCAACTACAAATGAAATACTTTGTTTTATTTATAACTCTTTTTGACATGACAACGATTATGAATACATAAATATTAAAAATGTATACATACATGTGGCATAACTTTCCATATATTCACCTTTGCAGTCACATGTAAATAATCAGCTGTGATGAAAGCAGATTAAAATGTACAACACCAAAGCTCTGCTTCTGGGCTGAAGCTGTCAGTCATCAGCTGCATATTTACATTTTATTGAAGTCAGTGAAAAGTAGATACAGCAAGTACATATTTCCTAATTCTTTCTACACATCTCAATTCTCTCTCAATGTGTCAGACTTACGAAACATAGTAAAAGCCCAATTTTAGATATCCAAACAACAACTGTATTCCCACGACAAAGAACTCCAAATGTGTAGGAAATATGGCTGAAAATATAAATCTAACTGTGGTTTTTCAAGTACTGTGCAATTATATAAATAACTAGAACTGCACTGACTAGAGGCGTCAATATTGTATTTAGAGGCATAGTATACTGTCCCTGATAAATAAAAACAGAGAAAAAACTAGAATATGAACTGCAAATACAGATAAATGTATGTTGTAAAGTGTAGGTAAAAATATAGTTACATACTAGTGAGGTATTTTGTTGTTTACAGAAGAAATTGCTTGTAATTGCAGGTTTTGCTAATTGCAACCACTCTGATGGCCCTTGTCCCAAAAGTTTTTTCTATCATAAATAACGTACAATATAGGCTTAACGATGTATCAGATTTACAAACATGGCATGGAAATAATCATTTGTAATAACACTCACACGACAGCGGTGCCTAATGAAACATGTAAACACTTGAAAAGCACTTAGTTTGAGTGAACCAACACGACCTCACCATCTCTGAGACCCATCTGTATTCTGCCCAGCCTCTGTTTGTGTTAAACATGCACAAACCCAAACGACAGCAGACTACTAATGCAGGAAGGATCAACTTCAAATAAACAAAAAACACTTTTCTGCTCCTGTGTGCGGCATTGTGACTACAAAGGCCCTTGAGGATTTGCATATCTGGCTTGTCTGGTCTGCTATATGATAAATAGCTTTTCATCCATTTTTATTTTGAAATATGAATATGACATTATTTTTAAAAGCCTGATAATTTTTTTATTTTATTTATATATATATAGTTGCAGTGAAATGAATTGCCAAAGGAATATATTGTATGTAGTTTAAAAGTTTAAAAAGCTTCAATCCAATCAATACAGGAATGGCATCTGGTGTAAATCTGTCTCAAATCAGGTACCTTTGTGCATGCTGGGCTGGTTATTTATCATTCTACCCTCTGAACCACACATGAGAAGACCTTATAGGACCAACGGCATGAAATAATGCCACTGAGGAACCTGTATAGTCTTTAGTAAACAAGTGTATGTTTGGATATATTCGCTCCAGCATAGACAGCATGAATATCTCACTTGCTTGTTAATCATTGATACAGGAACATTTAATATAAGCACGCTGGAGGGACTGTCTCTCGGCTGGCCTGGGAACACCTTGGGGTCCCACCGGAGGAGCTGGAGGATGTGTCTGGGGTGAGGGAAGTCTGGGAGTCCCTGCTCAGACTGTTGCCCCCGCGACCCAGCCCCAGATAAGCAGAAGAAAATGGATGGATGGATTTTTTTAGTATTATGGACAGGGCGCCCATGAAAGAGAGTCCAAGTTCTCTCATTCGGTCTCCCTGTATAAATAAATCTAAAATATAGTAAATAAATGCACATGATGCCAACAGTTATTAAGTTGGTTTATAACACACGATTCCCATTTAATTGTTCACGTATCTTAGTACTTCCTGTTTCTAATCATTACAATGAAGTTACCACACTCCAAATGTGACTTTGCTGTTTGTCTCTTGTTGCAGGACAGAAGGTGTTAGGAAAAAATAATAAAAAAATAAATAAAAATAAAAACTTGCTGTTTTAAGACAACACTGGGAGGACACCAAGCTATAAAAAATCCCAGAATGGCCCAAAATAATCCTTTCTTCTTCCTGTTATTTGTCACAGCTGTGAAGCAGAAGGTCTCTTAATGAATCCTGTAAATGCATATCCCCACTAGAGCAAGCATGGCATCAAATATTCTATGAAGTTATGAATATTTGAAGCTTTGTTATGGAGTAAATGGAAACCAGACAAATATGGCTGGGATAATATTATTGTGTGAAATAGGGGGGGTCAGAAAAGAGCAGGAGATAATGTGATAAACACCTGATGCAATTACATTCATAAAGCTTCCGATTCCACCCACCCATTATCCAGTTCTGTTATTAGAAAGGCAATAAATACAAATGGCACAGGTCTGAAGCACAGTGTGAAGCCCATGTTTGGCAGCAGAGACTGAGATGAATATATCAGTGCAGGTAGGAGATTAAAGGTTGGTTTGAAAGCGCAAATCTTTCTGACATTTTGAAGTAGGAGAAAAAAAATACGATCAATCTTCAACTTAAACACTTTGAGTAGAAGTAAAAATATTGCCAAAATAGTTGCCTGGCAAATCCATAATGATATCTCTATAAAGATTGATATCAGTATGGTCCCACGTCCTCCGTTGCTTCTCTCATCAAACATGATCATCCAATCAGATCCATTTTTTCAGTGACACATGTGAAACAAAGGAGCTCATTGGTCAACTATGATTTAAAATAAAATCGAATTTATGTCACCTCAGATCAACAGAGTTTAGAGCTTGATACAGATGGACTATGTATATCCCCAACTGGCTAATCCACCTGTTAATCGTGTATTCTGGATCCCAAAATAGTACTTAAAGGTGCTTTATGTAACATTTCTGGTGGAGGGTACCAGCTTTTCCATGGCTAGGCTGATTGTTGACTTGCCTAGAAGGTTCTACAGTATGATTAAAAAATGTAACTCATATCTTCCATGAAGACAAGCAGGTCTCTGTAACTAAAAAAAAAAAAAAAACAAGATATCTTTATTGCCTATACTGTGAAACATTCCAAAAGGATAACTTATCTGCGGATACAAACAGGTAGCTATCCTCCAAACCCTGAAAAGTTACATAGTGCACCTTTAAGAGAAATCTATAATTTAATTAAGCAAACCAACCCTCCTCAGTGCTATCACTTCACTATCACTGGCCCGGGCCAACATTTTAAATAAGAATTTGTTCTTAATGTTTTGTCTGGTAAAATAAAACTTAGGGACGGCTGCCAAAAACTAATATCTCAATATGTTTTTGGATTATCCCCGTGACAATATTCAGACGATATTGTGGCAATCCATCAGAAATGTGCTAATATGTGCCTGTGAATGTCTTATTTTATCTCCATAAAACTTAATGAACTGTGAAATTACACAAAAGCGCAGAGACAGCACTTTATACATTTGTTTGGAAAATCAGCTCTTAAAATTTTGTCATATTAGTTTAAATAATATGCCTGATTTTCTATCATTTCACATGTCTTCAAAATACCAAATTGTCAACGTATTTTACTACTACTGAGTTCTAAGGACAAGCAAAACTGGACACTTTGGTGCCACAAACACAATGTAATAATCTGGTCATAAATGTTTATACTGACACCTGCAAATGTTTCAAATGTTTTAAAATGGCTTATACACTTTTTTTTGTTTTTTTTGTTTTCTTTGTATTTTTTCTGTATTGTGACCAAAAGAGAGTCTAAGTGCTTTCAATAGATCTCCTTGTATGAATAAAATAAATAAAAATAAAAATAAATAATGCTTCTTCTACTGCCACCATAACTTACTCAATTAAAAGTAAACATATTATTTATTAATTAACACTTGGGGACAAAAGGTGCACATAAAAGTGGTTTGTTGACATATACAATATCCATAACTATGTGTCATCATCAATAATAATCCATAATTCTACTTTGAGGTACTGACCAAAGACCTCATGGTGGTGCCACTGGTGCCATCTTCGATCGGCAGAACAGCACACAAAAAAACAACCACACCCAGTGCTTCACAGGAAACAAACGGTGCTATTTCTACACCTGCTCTGTGCTTCCTTTGGAGAAACGTGAATGTTGAGAGTCTGCCAGCACAGAGCTCAGACTGCTGAAAATACAGGAATATTAGATGTATTATGCAGAGGCTTGGCAATACTTCATGCATAATGGCTTACAGTATCAGTTTAAAGCGCAAAAACTGCAGGAGTAAAAAATACTCAAGGCACATGGAATTAATGATCAAATCAATTATTTATATATGTTTTTTGCATCTATTTTTTTTATTGTGACAGACCATAACATTTATATATTCTTCAAAATGGTAAAGACGCACGATGTAACTGTTCTGATTGAGGGTCTGTCACCTGAACTATTCCACAGTAATGGCATATGAGCTGGGTGAATGAGAAAACAACTTAAAATGAGCCTATCATATTGATTAATCATGATTTTCAATTAGATTATCTTCAAAAACAAATAAAAATGGTTTTCAATTTGCCATTAAACAGAGGATTTCACTTCCTCCACAGCCTGATCTCTGCTCTCAACCACATGTTTTTACTGAGAGGATTGGCTGTGGACCTCTCAATTAAAAAGACCCAAGCTGATCATTAAATCAGTGGAACTCGGTCTCAATTAAAATGTTATTAATTGCACAGCCGTAGCAAGGCAATAAATCTATCTATTTCTCCATGGAGACAAGCCAATGGCAGACCCTCCACCAAAGTGACACAGTGAACCTTTAATTTTCTTTCATCTTTAAAATGTATTTAGTGTCAAATGTGAACGAGCAGTTATTTTCACTCACTAGGGTAATACATTCAAACTCAGGGCACACAAACGCAGGACACAATATGTGCACATGTCCATGAAGTGACACCTGAAAAATTCATGACGGCCTCGGGAAAGTTAATATAAACAGCATCAAGAATTTAAGCAGCATTTAACCTCAGCCCCTCACACCTCATAATCATGTTACCCCTTTGCTTCAGCTCTGCTCCCGTAGCTCCTGTTTCCTTAGTAACAATGGAGGAACATACACAGCACTGGGAGCTATTACACTCTCCAGGTGTCCATCACAGTCTAATAAGGTGGGAAATGGTACATACAGTACCATACACTGGTACTGCATACCATATATAGTCACTGTTAGAACTGAAATAATGTACATGAGCTAGAAACTGTGATTATGCCAAGACAAAGTAACTGCATTGTACATACTTTATTGATTACATTGTACTTTGCTGTGAAATAGGTATTTTCACAGATATTAGCCTGATAATTTCTGTTGGTGACTAGACCCATTAACGTCTTGTATTATAACATAATGTTAACAATATTGATTTTAGCTTATTAAAAATAATGGCGTATAGAATGTTGTGATGTCATCTGAAACTCAACATTCACTTTTTCCAACATCTGGCGGAAGACAATACAACTATTCATGGTTATTCTGTGGAAATAATCACCAATAAACTAGTTTTGGTCATCAGCAGAATATTGTAAAGGTTTCTTCCAAAATCTGTCCTTCTATGAGCAGCAAATTATGAAAAGAGGCACCAAGATGGGTCCCCAATCGCACCCCATGTTCCCAGAATTCATCTGGCTCCTGTCTGGATGTCAGCTGCAATGTCCAGGAAGCAAGTCACAGAGGAGGAAGGGCACTTTTGTCCTGAGGGCTGTTACACTCGCAAACAAACTGCCCTGACAAGGGACCACCTGACTGTTCCTTCCTGACACACACTCCCTTCTGTACGGAGGTTTGTAAAACGTGCCCTAGGGAATAAATAAGTCTAATTGAGGGCTGTGGACAACTACGGCACGCCCTGTGCATCAGTGAGTCAACTAAAAGATCAGTGTCACAAGCTCTCAAAAATATCTTGAATCTCAATGATCTGACCAGAAATTTGACCCAAACTGCACCAACAAGACAATAATAACTTTTGATAGATGCTGTAAGTACTAGTATACATTGTCCTCAAATATAAAATGGGAGATTCATCTCAAGATTCACTCCAAAAAAACTCCACCTCACCTGCCTTCTACATTGGGCAGTTGTGTAGGTAAAATCTTTATAATCCCGATAAAATAATTAGTTGACAAATAAAAATGCGTCATCCGATTAATTAATTAAATGACTCGAGCCCCAATAGGATCAAGTCTAATATCTGCAACATTATCTGATTGGGTCTAATTTAGATTGTAATTCTAATCAACCCGACTGTTGTGCATGTGGCCAAACCCATGGGTCTTCATCACATAATACTTCTGGGGTATAATCTTTTAATAACAGAAATCAAACAATATAAAACCAGAAGAAACAAAAACCCAATATGAGGCAACCTTGAAATCTCCTCGCTGTAACCTGTTCTAGCTTTGTCACTGATTACAGGCTGTGTGCCATCCTCAGCGGAGCTCCTGTTATTGAACAAGGTCATGCAATAGGAGGCAATTTTAGTAGAGCAAATTATGACCAACCAGCCACTCACTTCTACCAGCAATATTAGAAAAAAAATCTAACTTAGTAGCTATGAAGTCCTCCAGCGTCAGCACAGCCTTTTTCCCACCTTCTGCTTAGACCACAAATTTCCATCTCCGCTCACAATCAAAGCAAACCTCTCTACTGTGCATCTGTCTTATCTTTAGTATCTCATATCACGGGCTTCAAAACTGCTGATGCAATATGTACTATTTTAAACGCATGTGGTTTCCATTTCTGGCGTTATAATGAAAGATGAGTACAGCTACACCGACCAGGAGAAACACGGGATGTGGGTTTGCGACTGAAGAAATAAAAAAATAAAAAAATATGACCTTTTCAGAGTAGATGCTCTAACAGTTTTTGGCAGGAGGTTAGGCTTGTCTACCCATCTTGCATGCAATGTTTGTGCAGCTTCACCGGTAAAGCAAGAAGAAGGCATTTTCTCCTTGGCTAAACTGGGCGAATGCAGGTCCATGAAGCCAAAAGTATTTATAAGTCATTGCATGTATATTAATGCTGATAACAAGTAAATGGAATTCTTGTGAGTAGGGTAGCTCCTAGTGGGGGAAATGAGAAAGGAAGGAGGGAAGGTCAGCGTATTTGGCAGCATGACTTGCATTTACATGTCCTATATATTCCTACAAAATGAATAGGATATGTTAAGGCCAGAATTACTATATAAATTTGATGGCAAAATATTTAAAAATAATCACCAGAGCAGATTTAATGTTATGCTATGGAATGCCAAGTCAAATTTTAACAGGACGCAGCTTAAACTTTCTTAACATGTAAAAAAAATGTTTTAAATTACACATTAGTGAAGCAAGTTTCTGCCATAAATCAGAGAGAATGGTGCCAGACTAGGTTAAAGTCAGGACATAGATCACAGGTTGAGAGCTTGAATGAAAATTTAATACAAAAATATAACACGCATTGATTGTGGTGACAAAAAAATATGTCCGTAAGTAAATCTCTTATGAATAGGGAGTAAAATCCAATGTTTTAAAGGCATCCGGGGGAATAAAAATGAGCCTCAGGTCTTTAATTGCCAAAACAATGAAAACTAATGATGGATGGAAGGTAGCAGTTCACAAAGATGCTCTATTCACCAAGTGGTACTTATTCACAAACAACTTTGAGTAAGTGGGTGATGGAAAGTTGGTGAAAGATTGGTGTTTGTGAAGTGGAACCAGAATGAGAAGATATTTTCCAACATTTCAGTCCAGTGAGTGGCAGAAGGGAGGCTGCTCTGGTCCAAATCATCAGTTTGAGTGGTAGTGTTACTGCCTGAGCTTGAAATCAGAAGTGATGGCAGGAACTGACCACTACACACTGGCTGGTGACTGCATTGAGAAGGAGATTTGGGGTAAGTAGGTAACGTAGATCAAACGAATTTTTTCAGGGAGTTACTTGCAGCAATGACTCAAGTGTTAAAGTACTCCAGCACTCACACCACTGACCGTCCTCTAACCCAAAGGAGGTATGATTCAAAGTTCTGTTGAGCTCTTAGGGGAGCCCACCTTGTCAAGTATGAATGTTGTGATAGATTGCTGGAGGGGCCAATGGCGTATATTTGTCACATCACTTCTGTCAGTCTACCTCAGGGCAGCTGTGGCTACAGGAGCTTACCATCATCAAATATGTAGTAAATGAATAATGGCTACAGTGGAGAGCTTTGAGGGGCTTTTTTATTTCACTGCCAAGAATGCCATACTTGTATATAAGGATAAGCATAATTTATCTAATAGTCTGAGCTGAAGAGGGCAGATTTTTGTGTTATAGTTTATACTGGGTATGAGTGTACGGGAAAACATGCTGTACTTCTCCTGCAAAAGCCACTCATTGTCCTCATTATCTGCCTACACTGGCCAACCATTGTAATAAATTGGACAGGCATGTGACGCACATTTTGCATGATACCAGAAATATAGTTGGAAAAACAGGGTTGAAGAATTGTGATCTGAAATCTGTGTTTTTGGCTTATTTTTTCCCATGCTGATGTTAGTACAAAGATGTCCAAGAACAATTAGCTATCACTAACCTGCCCTATCTAGCTGCAATTAAATGCAAACCTACAGTAGTTTTGCAGGAAACCATTTTGATTTGTAATAATTAACCACCATGAACAAGTCCAAAACACAACTGCTGGGACTGGGGGAGTTGTGTGACATGATCTACATTGTCTATGTTTAGACTGCTGCTGTCCTGTGCAGATGTGAGGCTGACACAGAGCCGTCCCATTTTTCATGCAAGTATTAAGAACAGTCTGCAGCGCTGCTATTTCAGTCACAGCAAAACACCAGGTGAGAATCAGACAGGTATCTGACCGCTTTGTTCCAGTGTTTGGATCAGGGGAGCGGGATATCGTGTTAAAACGATGAGAACAAGATGCCTGCTGAAACTAACTGGGCCTCTGTAGCTTTTTATTGTAAACTTGTGGAACCATTTTGGTTTTGTCAGCTATGTGTGAATTGGCTTAAAGGTAGATTTTGTCTGTCTTAAAAACGTAAAAACAGAACAAGTGTTTAAAATTTTAAACAGTTTGCAGAGGTCCAAACTTATTCCTCACATTCTTAACGCATCCAGCATCCTAATTATATAAGTAGAATAATTATTTTAACAATTTTACATGAATACTGGGGCAAGACTAATTTCACAATTAAGTGAAAAGTAAAGGTATTTTACAGTTATGTTGGACCATGTAATTTCTAAAGAGTAATGTATCTATTGATCTATTCACAGGTTTTAGTTTTGTAATAAACTGGGGATTTTAAAGAAACCTGAAAATCAATATCAAAGTCATCAGTCAAAATTGAAATCTGTCCGAATGTGAAAACGAAATTATTTTTGCTTAATTAATGTAAGAAAGCCAACTACTCCATATCGATTCATAAAGACGCGACTCCTCTGATAGAAGTTCCCAGAGGTGCACTAGATTCTTCAACAGTATCTTCTCTTATTATTCTCTCACTAGCAAACCCCCTTGGGACTTTCTGAAACCAAGCACCGGCTCAATAGTGTTGTCTACTTCCCAAATTAAAAATCACTACACATTACTGAATGGACTGTGCTACGATCATCAAGTAAAGCGAAGGACTACTGTCAAATCAACAGCTGGTTCAGTTTAAGATAACGAGACAGCGACGATGTCAATAATTCATGAAAGTTGTCATATGCAATATTCAGTCAGTGTTTACATTATACATTATACCACTTTCACTTTGATTAAACTGTTTCAATGTAATCACACTTGAGGTTTGTGTCCTAAACATTAAAAAAAAAAAAAAAAAAAAAAACCTTGATCTTTGTGACAGAGTAAATAACTCAAGAGGACAGTGGGGTTTTTTTGTATTTTTTTTTTTTTTTTTTTTTAATTCTGATTTGCTTTTAAAAAATATTCATCAGTTTGCTGTTTGACTGAAACTCGTCCAAACATGAAAAATACGTTGTAACCTCTGATTAACTGACTTCCATTGAGGTTTATCTGGTCTGGAGAGAGCCACATTATGAACTAGGACGAAGCAAACGTCTTAGGAGCAACAAACATTGTCACTGGATTAAGGAGGCAGTCGAAATACAAAAATGCACTCACGGGACAATAAACCGGGATGAGGGGGCCTTTTCACTCCCTCACACACCAGGAATACTGTCCTGAAGAAGTCCGACTGCAGATGGCGCTGTCGTCCTGCCTCGACCGGTTGGAAGACAGCGCCAAAACCTGTTTAAATCAGCCGAACATGTCACAGTAACATCATGTGATCACTCTGAGGAAGACCGCAGTCGAAACTGTCAGGTATGAAAACAAACTTAAAATACTCTAGTGTTGAAAATGTACCAAGCTTTCTGTCAATACAATCTGAAATAGGCACCAAATTTTTGAAATCTATGAACACGTGGTAACTTGCAGGTTTCGCTGTAGTTTAAGCCTCATTAATGATTCAAAACTTGTATACTCTTTCAATACAAGCAACAAAAAGAAGCCACATATTATCTCAAATGGTCATGGTCATGGTCCACCAGTAGTTAATAGCAAAAACCATACATTTTTATTGTACAAGTATTATTACAAACAAAATTGCTATTTGGAAGATCACAAATAGTAAATTGCAATAGCTTCTGTTTTGTGAACAATGGAACATGTTGCCTCCATTATACTTGTATTGTAATGACCTGATATTCTGTGTTTAGTTCAGAGTTGACACCTTTTGTTGTCCTTGTAACTTGCTATGCCGACAAGTTGATGTGAAGGTTCCATTGGTCAGTTCCTGGTCTGTTTTGGAGACTGGCTCTAGTGAGTTGAGACTGCTGTTGTTTGGCTCTTGTTCTGGCGTGGTTTACAGCCTACAGTAGCCCTTGTGTTCAGAAAATAAACAACCAGGAGAAACTCTGTGTGCTTACTTACACCAGAACACTACAATATATATTTTTTATTGGTTTGGCAGTTAAATCTTTGCTCAATTGTTGCTCCAGGATGTTCAACAGTGCACTGTGAACTTGACATTAAAACATAAATCCTTTTTATAAGACCTTTTCCGAATTTATTCAATCATCGTGCAAAGAGCTGGCCAATATTCCTGCTCTTCCTGTATAAATGCATATGTCATATTTCAATAATATCCTTGAAAAATGCTTACGATGCATTTGAGAGACGCATGAGAGAACAAACCATGCCACTGACCTAAATACATTACAGATACATAGGTTTTTTTCCTAATGCATGTATAATTATACGTGGGTGTACACTGGAAATGTTCAACTTGCTATGAGGAGAGCGCTGCATGAAGCGAGGACACCATAAGGAACAGCTTGGTGCTTTGGAAAGAGATACTGGCAGAATCCCATGCCAGAGTCACAATGTATTTCAACCAATTTATGCACGGCTAACTGGGTCCTAGCATTTCCACAGTTCGAATTTTATGTGAATATTGTGTTTCGCTGATTGAGTTTAGCATCTTTACAACGCAGGCTAACGCTATTCCCAGCAGGGGCAATTACTCCATAAATGCCCTTAAAGCATGCAGCATCTCTCTGTCATAAAACATTGCATCATCGGCAGCCAATCACAGAGCAGCAGTCATGGGGCTTTGTGTGGCACGGACTTGGGAGACAGGCAGGTGTGATCCTGCAAGAATGATAGCCAGTTTAAACCCTTTCTATCATATGCTTAAAATACATTTGTTAGTGGACAAATATTGGCAGTAGTGATGATAATTCTTTTAAACAATAGTAAAAATGCATAAGGCTGCTACAGGTTTGCCAACAGTAAACATCTGACTAATGAAAGAAGAGGGTAAACAGAACAACAGGTGCATGTCAGATGTTTTGTATGAGGACCTATCATGAATTTACTATGAACAAAATAATGCAATAATAAAATCATCACTATTGTGGTGTGGAATAAGAATAAATTATGAAAATGTGCCTGTAAATGTCTCGTTTGGGGTTTAAGAATTTCACGAAAAGTACAGTTTGGTTGTTTTGTTACTATTTTTACATATTTTTTTTAACTATAACTGATATGCTTGATCCTCACAAAAGCAATTGCAGTACAGTATTCATTAGCTGTGCATATGATTAAATGTTTTTTTATTCTGCACTCGTCTCTTCTAATGTTAATTTTATGAGGATTATTTATGTTTTGATTAGTTTGAATTGTGAATTTAATGTCTTTCTTATTCTGTAAAGCACTTTGAATTACTTTGTGTATGAATTGTGCTATACAAATGAACTTGCCTTGCTTTGCCTTGAGTTTGTTTTCTGTCTCCCACCACTTTTTCAATTCAATTCAACTTTATTTATTATTATCTTTATATAGCACAAACACAACTTCAACTGCCTTAAGTGCTTCACATAAAAACTCAACAAAAAATTAAAAATCTAAAGAACTCTTAACTAGTTCTTTAGATTTTCTTATTGTTTTTCTTAGTGTTGCAAAATGATCCAAACTTGCATGCATCTGTGTAGTATTACCATGTTTTCTGGTCTCACTAAATGTTTGCATGCAGTTACTTCTTGATTTTCACTACAATAACTCCACAGGCTTGCTTCTCCTGGCATTGGTCCCATTTTGCATGTGCACATTATGTCCGTCTACACAGAACAGCTCTGCAGAACAGTATATTCACATTTCCATCTCCATTTTGCTCAGTCATCACAATCATCCACAACGCTCCTTCTTCATGGCTATAGCCTCTTTACACAGCAGCAGCAGCTCATCAGCTCAGACTAGCTGCAGCAGAGCCCTCCTCCCAGACCCCATTCAGGCTCCCGCTCAGAGGATCAGCTGACAGCCGCGAGTGTGTTGACACAGAGCTAAGCTGTACACACATGATATTACATGAAATCGTAAAGCCAAAGGATCTGGTGTCTGCGTGCACAAAGCTATATTAGGAGCGTGGACAATATAGGCAAGCACCATACTAAGCTCATGTGGTCTAATTATATTTAAGTTTATGGATAATAAAATGTATAATAGGGTTTATGTACTTGCCATGATCTGGGCTACTTTGTGAGCACCATTAGAAGCACCATTCTATAATCATTTGTTTCCAAGGAATCAAAAACATAGATGTAGATTTGTAAAAATTACCAAAATAAAACGTAAAAATAAATGTTTTTAAAAACTGTATACATATATAGAAAATTAATGTAAAATCAGGTATGAGAATAAATTTTTTTCACGATTTTATTTTATTATTTTATTTCTTTATCACCAAATTCTGTCTAAATGTGTAATTGCTATAATCAATACATAATCTAGATAGATCACTGGGTCACTTTCTGTGTACCAAATATAAATAAAGTGTTTCAATTGGAAAAGAACAATATTTAATACATTTGGGTTCTTTAATTAATTAACATTAAAATAGTAAAATAAGCATATTTCAAATTAGATATCTACGTAATATAACACATGAATGAAAACTATAGTCTGGAAACCATACCTCTGTGGTTCAAAGAATTACAAGTCAGACTTCTAAGAGCAGGCTTCACAGTGAGAGTCCGTGTCTAGCACATGTACCACAGTTCTCGCTGTCTCATGCCTCTAACGCCTCTGTCTGAATCCACTGGGGTCTCTGCTAATTTCCTCTGTGCTTTGAGGAAAACGATAAATGTGTCAAACTCAAGGAATTAGTTGTTTCATTTTAGACAGAAACATCTGAAAGGTCAACTACAATACGCAAAAACGCACGAGCAGAGGAAATAGACAAATATAATACAATTTAAATGAAATCAGGCAAGCAGCTTTGATAAAGAAATGTTTCAAGTTTCCACCGTAGTAACAAGTCCTCCTTTTCCTCTAATCATTTCGACACCACGCACACAACATGCAGCTGTAAAAACCAGCCACCAACAAATTGTCAACTCACCGGAAAATAGCCGAAATAACCCCTTTTTGGGCTTGCCATCCTTAGAAGTTCCCTTAGTTTTATCTTTGTCTTTCATGGTGCCTGCCTTGCTTCCCACCAGCTCCCAGACTGTCCCTGGGTAATGGTCATGCAAGTGATGAAGAGGAGGAGGAAGAAAGGCGGAGAAAAGAGGTGAGGGAGACAGCGGAGTTATAGGGAGGGACGCAGTAACAGTAATCCAGCCCAACCGGTACTACTATGACGATTTAAACCGCTACTTTAAACTTTGTTGCTGGTTACGTCTTGATGGCTTACTTTGAAAACAGCAATAGTAATCCCATAAGCGTTTTGATGTGTTTTATCAAAGCACTAAACAGCTTCCTCAGGGTGTAACCTTCCCATTACTCTACACATAAGCTCTGCTGCGTGTGTTACATTCACACGCAAACATTTGTCAAACAGGGATCTATGACAGCTTTGGGTCACAGAGCAGGAAAAAGACTGGTGTTTATTAAGATGGAGTTATGAGCCAATATAACCAGCCAAATCCAGCTCTGTTAGGGAAAGGGAATTATTAGAATAACAACAGATATTGGCTCAAGGGACTCGAGCATCTCCAGACGACCCACCCATCCAACCATCTCCAGTACCATCCCCCATTTAGTCAAAGCAGAGCTGCCAAGTTCAACTCTCATTACTCCTGGTGGCATTTTGTTGCTATTATTCTGTTGTAAAGTGCACTTGGTGTAAGCTGGACACTTTGGGCTCTGAGTATTTGACAGGGAGCGGTCTCACGAGTCACCTCCCTCCACGCTCACACCCACCAGCACCACCTGCTTCTCTCCTCCACACTGCTCCTGTCTCCTCCTCCTCCTCCTGTCTCCTGGTCCTTCTACACCCACAACACAGCTCCTCTAGCACATCACACGTCTATCCATCACACCTTCTGCCATTAACTGCTCCTCAAGGGATGCCTCTCCACAAGCCCCCGGCCCAACCCCCATCCTCTGCTTTAATAACACACTGAGAGGCACACCGGCGGCTCGGTAGGACAGCACGGAGACCCCACAGCACTGAAACCTGCAGGAGAAGTGTGTGTTAAGAAAGGGTAGACATGCCTTGGGATGGTGCATTGCCCATGCTGCGACACGGACCGCTGCAGCTCAAAGTGATCGCGTTTCCTGTTTCCCCCTCCTCTTGTTTGCTCTCTCCTCCTCCCTGGCTTTGCCGCTCTTCACAAAGCTCGTAGGTCTGTCCGTCCTCGTGCCAGTCCCCGCACTCCTATTCGCTCCTCTCCTTCTCCGTCCTCCTTCCCTTTTGTCTTTTCTCTGCGCTTCCCCTGGATCCTCCTTTTGGTGAGATGGCTCTGCTCCAGCGGCTCCTGACAGCACTGCGCGTGTGTGACAGCACGTGTGAGTGTGTGCGTGTGCGTTTGGGGGGAGAGAGAGGGGCGTGCTCTACGGCGATAGGTGCGGGAGGATGCTGTGCATGCCGGTGCAGCGCTCATCACAAAAACAGGCGCTAAGAATAGGGTACAAATGTTGCTCATAATCAATTCACACTCACATGCCTTGTTCTCCATCTCACTCTCTCTCTTAAAGACATAGGAGCCGCTGCAGTGCTGCTGCCCCGGGCTCTGCTCTCATGATATGGTAATAGCTTACAGTCTAGGGACATGGTCCGATGAGGGACTCAGAAGCTGAACTAGCAGGGGGTGGGTGGAGAAGTGCTTGGAGCATCTAGTGTAGCAGGAATAGGGCGTTGGAGTGAGAAAATTGAAGGTCGGGGATGTGAGTATAGGGCGCATATAGAAGCAGGGTGAGCTCTTGAAATACCCCCTTGTGACAACAGTAGCTAATGATGAAGCTGTGTCAAGCCCTAGGCGCACTTGTAGTGCATTGGCATGGCAACCAGAGGCAGCAGCAGCAGCAGCAGGTGAGAGTCAACAGCAGCATCAGTGAAGCATGTGGCTCTGCCTGCTGGGATGGTGTTTGTGAGCATAAATTAATGCTATTCATGTCACAACAAATACTAAAGATGTATCATGCTGAGATGGGCCAGGCCTACCCCTGGATGTGCACACATTATGGAAATGCAGTCCATGTTTTCCTCATCCTTTGGACACTAGATTGTAATTACATTTAATAGGACATGCACAGTCTTGTTCTTTGATTGGGAATCCCTGCATCTGTCATATTTTTGTGTGAGTACTGTTAACAGAACAGGCCATCTCAGAAGGGCTTACCTTAATGTAGAATATTTGCATGCTTGGCCATATTTGGCTGTGCCCCGGCCTGGAGTTGTACTTGGAACTATCTTCCCACTCGAGTCACTCTCTTTCTGACAAGCTTTTTTCCTAATTAATCCAGGCACAAACTCAATATCAGACATTGACATGAGAGTTGTGTTTGGGCTGAATAATTAGGACATAAAGTTACAGAGCTTTCTGGAAAAGGTCATTAGATTATCTTTAATATAAGCTAATGAGCAATGGTGAATTAAAGTAGTACAAAGTGTAAAGTAGAAAGTGTGTGTCAGTAAAGGCCAAGACGAGCCTCCTCTGTGATGAGAGATATGAATAATGTATTGCCCGGCTGCTTGACGACTTACACACTACGGACTGTCCATCACGCCTGTAGCCTTCAGGAGGAGGGTAAGAGGGGGGCAGCAGGCTCTGAAAACAACATACATTTAGGTTAGACAGTAGTGGACCCAGAAGAAACAAAAAAAATGTAGATACTGTGAGTTAAATCAGCCTAAATAGCATAGAACAAATACAGAATCAAAGATCACATGTCATGTTAATGTCAGCACTGGGCGATGCTGCATGTGACTATTTTATGTATTTATTTGATTGGGACACTGCATGTTAATAGATTTGATGACAACATGAATATGAACTAGGGTTGTCAAAAATATCAAAAATCAGATACTAATTGTTACCAAAACTAGTATGGAGACGAGATACTCATTTGAGCAGGTATCGATACTAAAAAGTCACATTCACAGGACAGAACTTTTCCTGAATAGCTTTAGAATGATCTTGAGTTGTATCATAAAACACATAGACTAGTACATGCCCATGGAGATATAAGGCTACATGGTAATATAAAAGAAAGTACTACAATTTAATGTTGAAAATCACAGTCTATTGTCTAGATAAAGAGTGTTTTTTTTTTAATTATTATTACCATGTATTGTGGTATCAGAATCAGTATCAAGTATCAAGTCTATTCCTTAGTATCGAAATTGAGTTTGAAATGTTAGTATCGTTACAACACAATATGAACATAATGACTATAATCAACCAGTCATAATTACTCCATTAGTGAAACAATAAGCTGCAATGTGCCTTAGAGTTTTGTTTTACATTTTCTACATCCATATAATTAACATCTTGATAAACAGTATTTTATAAAGGTTAGCCCAGTCTAGTCCTGTCATAAGGACTGACAGGGGGACCAAAGAGACAGAACTCGGGGAACAGTTTAACAATGTTTTTTTACAGTTTTTAAACGTACAAAACGAAGGTAGATTGATCAGATAGTTGAGAGTGGGGTTGTGTGCTGTAGTTCAGGAGTAGATCGAGGGCAGCGGGGTCAGAGACGAGGTGAGCTGGGTTGGAGAGTGTGAGGATAGTACCGGTTGTGGAGAGCTGGGTCAGAGGCAGAGGAGCTGAGTGGGATCTGACGAGGAGCAAAAACATCCAACTTAAAAACAAGTAGCAAATGCAAAAGCAAAAGACTGAGCCAAGCAGAGCAGGTGTGCATGAGAGGAGCCCGAGTCTCTGCCCAGCTCCAGGCTCTGACACAGAAGGGAGGGAGAAAACAGCACAAAAACGCGAGACAGACTGGGATCTTGACAAGTCCTAATTACAGTTATCAATTAAGTCATTAAAGGACTCATATTACTCTATTTTCTGTGTTTTTTTCAATGTTATAATCTTGTTTCCTCATCAAAAACATAGTTGGACTCTAGAACACTCTGTTCCACCTTGTGATGTCATGTGGTAATACAGGAAGTGCACTCCATACACCTTCACTAGAATAATTTGGATGATTTCAGGCCTGGAATTGCCAATCTCTATTGAATTAAAAGAGCTGTTAACTTGGAAACTACCACTGCATGACATCACAAGGTGGAACAGAGGATTTTGAGCTTTGGAGCTGTAGACAGACTCATAATAAAGTGTTACTCAAACATGCGTGAATGAAACAAAACACATCTCCAGGTATGTTTTTGAGAAGCTAACAACATTATAACATGGCTTAAAGCTCAAAAGAGTCAGTTTCGCATAATATAGGACATTTAACTAACAAAACAGTTTGAGTTACAGCCCTGAACTATATCCAGTGTATGCACATAGAATGCTTGTGACAAAAAAGAACTAAATAAAGATTCTAAATTGGGGCAGAAACTGGTGCAATGCTAGAGTAAAGGGGACATTTCTGCACAGATTGTGTTAACTAAACTAAAATGCATGTCCACTCATAATAACTCCAGGCCATATTGATGACAAAGGGTTTAAACCATGTATGCTTCGTTGATTTCATCCATTGAGCCGATGTGAAAAGGCGCTCATTGCAGATTTGTAAATAGCTGGATAAGCATTTCTGCAGTTGGGTGGATTGTAAAGACCCCTTCTGTTCCACTATCCCAGACTGAATTGTTGGCCTGTACAATCAAAATAATGATTAGGCTCTCGATGAATTCATGGTCTGAAAAGAAGCGTTTGATTTCCCATATTTACAAAAGCAGTTTGTCCTGGATGTCCTCCTTCCTCTCCTGCTGGCCGGTCTGCGCCCATCGACCCAGAAAGTCCTCAGTACGTCCTGTGATACAATAGATCCGCCTTCGCTTCAGTGGAAAATGGCCATCGGAGGTTGGAGGGCTCAGAGGGAGGGGGCTGGGGAGCAATGTCAAAGAAAGTGTGGCTAGGACACAGCACAACCAGCCAAGCAAATAGGATTGTTTGCCGGAATTCAAGATGGCTAAACTCACAAAAGGCTTTATATTTAACCTTTATGCTCCGCTACACAGCCTCTACTTACACATTTTTTGAACAAATTGCAGAATTGGTATCAACACAGTTTTCCATCTTCTCAAATATGGAAACTAGCCAAGATCTTAATTAACTACAAATGACTTCACCTTACACATAAACTGCATAATGGTGCAATAAAATACAGAGTTACATGTTTTGATAAACTATAGCTTATATAAAAATGGCCTTCATTTGTCAAATTGTTATTACATTAGCACCAGAACTGACATTAGCACAATAGTCTGTCTTCTCAAATAAGGAAACAGGCCAAGGTGCTCTCTACAGTGGTGGAAGGTAACGAAATACAAGTGGTAAAGTACTGTACTTAAGTGGAATTTTTAGGTACCTGTACTTTGGAAATGGATGCTTTTTACTTTTACTTCACTACATCTGAGAGCAAATATCTGTACTTTCTACTTCACTATGTTTTTGAACAGGACTGAAAAGTAAAAAGTACTTTTCATATGATTTAAGGGGTTATTTTTTACCATGTTTGTGGTAACATCCTGACTAGCTTTGAGCAAACAAAAATACACAGAATTCATAAGAAAAATTAAGAAATTGATTTGTATTGTTACGGTTGACCAAAATATGTATCACCGAATCAATATGACTACATTTAACAACACTTGTGTCAAATACTTTTACTTAAGTAGATTTTTTCATGTGATACTTTTACATAAGTGACTTTTTACCTCTGTATCTGCACTACTTTTTCTTAAATAACAAAACTGAGTACTTCAGCCTCCACTGGTTCTCAGACTACAAACACACATGGACAGTAGCTTATGTTAGTCTCACGCTTCAATTAATTGTTCAATACAAGAGATGTACATGCTGCCATTTTAACGCCATTAAAAGGTTAGTGTTAAGTCTACTCCACAATGAATCATTCTGTTTTATTTTGTATTACTACTTGAGTCGCTGCGATGGAATAATTGTTCTTGAGTGTCCATTTGATGTGTCCAAAGCCAGGGCCCAGTGCTGAACCCAAAAGCGAGTGGCAAGGTTGTAAAATAAATTGGAGTTTGTCTTAAAAAGCGCAAATAACAACCGATGCACAGGTCAGACACAGACCATTATGCAAGAGCTTCAGACAGATGGCTAAAACAACAACAACAACCCTGCAAAAAAGTGATTTTAACATGTAAATTAACCATGTAGTCTTTATTATGGATAGCTGTATTAGGCCACTTTTTGGGAAGCAATTTAGGGTGACCAGAAGTTCCTATTTACTCGGAACAGTCCCCAATTTTGAACCCTGTGTCCCATGTCCCAGTAGATTGATCCAAAACCATTAATTTGTCCCAATTTTATACAAGAAATGTCCCACGTGTCCCAATTTTTTTTTACCAATTTGATGCCCGCCTACAGTAAATGTGGGATTAGCCTATATTGTCATTTGTTTAGCTCAAATACAGAAACTGTGCTTGTAAATGATCATAAGGCAAATAAAATGCGCAAAACACAAATCCCTCAGATTAAATACTGACCCACGTTACGTGCTTTTTTCACAGTTTGATTTATACCAACAATCCCAACCCGCGTGTGTCCCAGTTTTGAATTTTGAAACTCTAGTCACCTCATAAATAACAGCTTTAGCGTGGTGCATTGTGTTAGGTGCTGGAGGTTTTGTAGGGAGATTCTGTGGACATATTGTGTGTAGATGTCCCAGATTTATGTCCCCGTCATAGGCACAGCACAGCAGCATCGTCTGTGACCCCTGCACGCCAATAAACGCATGTGAAGATTTATGTTAGAGGCTACCATGGACATGTAACTAGGCTATTGACTAAAATATTTCATTTTTTTTAATATTACATTCTTTTGGGGCTGCACACACCTGCCAAACACCTGCACAAAGATTTGGCTTTCAAATACCAGATGCCCAACTGCTGTCACAAGGCGTTTTTACTTCATAGAGCAAGTGGTAAACGCTTAACCTGCCTTGCTACCCTTAACTTTTCTGGTGGAGGATATACACCACATGCTTGTCTCCATGGAGATGTGGTTTGTCTGGAATATTTCTCAGTATGGTATTAAAATTTGAGTAAACGTTCATTATTACTTCATACTTTAAATGCTCTGTTCCACCTTGTGATGTCATGAAGTGGTAGTTTTCAAGTTAACAGCTCCTTTTGCAATTCCAATTCTGAAATCATTCAAATGACTCTAGTGAAGGTGTATGGGGTTTAAAAACACAGTGGAGCATTTCCCGTATTGCCACTTCATGACATCACAAGGTGGAACGGAGTGTTTTCTGTTTGAGAGAAGAATGCAGCCTAAATATGCAGGGTTTGTGTGTTAAACCTGTGTGAATGAAACAAAACATATCTCTGTCTTTGATGAGGAAACAAGATTATGACATAGATTAGAAAATAGCGTAATACGGACCCTTAAACTTTCTCTTATCTTAGTATTTATAACAATGCAAGCACTTGTGATTGAATGAAGACCAGATAGATAAGAAAAATGTGTTTATCTTTATTTATACAGGGAGATCCAATGAGAGCAGAGTATATAAAGTCATATAAAACATTCAAAACAGGTGCAGGTGTAAATATAAAAGTTTGTTACCAGATTTGTATTAAACTGTGGCACCAAAGTATCCAGTTTAGTCCTTCAAATATATTCAATTTTTGTGACGCAAAACGGCCAAAAGCCCTTTTTTCCCACATCAAAATGTCGTATTGTTGTCGCCATGGAGACAAGCAAGTTCCAGACCCCGCCAGAAAAGTTCCACAGTGTGTCGTGAGGAAAAAAGAGAAGAAACCACATCAAATATAAATGTGTATGTAATGATTGGACATGAGTGCACCACACACACACACGAGGATATCTGCTTGTGGCTAAAATATTACAACAATCATCAATCTTAGCCTCTGTGCATTCTTCAGTATCTACAGTGATCGATAAAACTAATGTTACCTTGGCTTGTCTTTGCAGGAAGCGGCTTCACTGTGAGGTCAATGAAGGGCCAGTGTGCTGTGGAAATGACAGGTGTGATTCTACACCTCAACGCACAATTTAGTGAATCTACTGAGACCAGCTTTAAAAGGTCAAGTGTAAGCACAAAGGAGGGAGAGCGTGGACATACATATATGATCTGAATTATGTCCAAGTGAATTCTGATTCATTTGGAATTCTGAACATGTAGGGACTTAACGTTGTCCAGAAATGTAACAACAAAGGACTGTGAATGTAGTGATTCTCAAACAATTTACAACACAAACATCATTCACTAAATAAAATTAATGGACAAAATACATATCTGTGCCACATAGACAAAAAGTAAGGACTAAGGAAATATGTTACCGATGGTTAACATCAGGGCTGAACCAATACTCATATTTAAAGGTCCTATATTACACAAAATCTCTACTACTCCAAAGCTCAGAATGCTCTGTTCCACCTTGTGATGTCATGAAGTGGTAGTTTTAAAGTTAACAGCTCCTTTTACCTTTAGTTCAGTAGTGATTAGCAATTCCAGGTCTGAAATCATCCAAATGATTCTAGTGAACGTCACGCTGGAGGGACCTTCTCTCGGCTGGCCTGGGAACACCTTGGGGTCCCACCGGAGGAGCTGGAGGATGTGTCTGGGGTGAGGGAAGTCTGGGAGTCCCTGCTTAGACAGCTGTCCCCGCAACCCTGCCCCGGATAAGCGGAAGAAAATGGATGACTGGATGGATTCTAGTGAAAGTGTAGGGAGTATAAGAACACAGTGAAGCACTTCCTGTATTACCACATGATGACATCACAAGGTGGAACAGAGTGTTTTCAGTTTGAGAGAAGAACTCAGCCTAAATATGCAGGGTTTGTGAGTTAAACCTGTGTGAATTAGACAAAACACAACTTCGGGTATGTTTGTGATAAGGAAACAAGATTATAACATAGAAAATAGCATTATATGGGTCCTTAAACTTTCTCTTATCTTAGTGTTCAAAATTATGAATTGAATTTCAACTGCATCCAACCCATCTACAACAAGTCCAAGTCCTATTGCAGACCGATAGGCACTGCCTGTCAACCCATTTCACCTATCTACCTTAAAATCTCAAATCTTTGCGTGCTCATCCCTATATATTTCTCCCATCTATTCCCTACATGCAAATTTGTACCCGGCCCCATGTCCTCTTCAGTGTCTACACATGGCTGGCTCTATAAATACATAAAGTGCTGTTTCCTAGGTAACTGCTCAGTGGAGAAAAGGCCACCAGAAATCGAGATGGAGAGGAGCGATAAGTGGTCGCTGTGGCACTTTGACAGTCAAGCATGCCGTCACGCTACCAGTGCATGTCACCACAACAACCAGAGGTGAGTGGTGATCGGTTAACGGGGAGTAGACAGGGGGAGGGGGAAAGGGGCCTGTTGTCCTGGGATGCAGGGTTTTATGGACTCAGAAGTATGGACTCTCCTGTTTTATCTTTTATATGAGAGTGTGCCTATGTGAGGTGTCAGGCCCAGGACCACCAAATTTCTATGGTCTGCCCTGAATATATTTATTATAGAAAATTTTTGCCACCTGCTTTTTAAGTTTGCTCACCTACTACTACTGGTAGTTTGATGTAATATGTTCAAGTTTGTGGGAGACTCCAACACCACCTTTGGTAGTTTTTTTTTTTTTGGTATTGGTTTTGAAAGCTCTGTTACAATTAAAAGTTAATTACTTTTTTCTTTTTAAAAATGTTGTGACATTGGCAATAGAAATAAGTAATATCAGTATTTTACACGTTATGATGTATGATGTTGCATTATGATATTAACTTATTGTTAACTTCTATTATGAAATACAATTACTCAAAAACTGTAACCTGAATACAATCATTTAAGTCAAAGTTGCTAGATTAATAAAATAACACTACAATAAAATGTGGTTCATCCAATTTAGGAACTGATATGCCCTTAATATGTCCTTCACCTCAAGTGAAACAACTGTCAGTTTTGACTTTTACTTGGAGTAAGTGTTTTAAATGTGACTTTACTGCCATCCAGTGGTTACAGCAGGACATTGCGACCATGACATACTCGGTAATGAGCATCTTATTCACTAGACCAGGGGTCACCAACCTTTTTGAAACCCAGAGCTACTTCATGGGTACTAAGTCATACGAAGGGCTACCAGTTTGATTCGCTCTTCTGAAATGACAAATATGCTCAGTTTGCCCTTAGTTATACATTATTAATAGTTAATAATGATAATCATCTCTGAAAACACTGATCACGTTCATGATTTCTCACAATCAACAATGACAGCAAGGTGGGAAACAGATATCAGTATTCAGCACTTTAACTTTATAAATCTCAGTACTTTTTTTAAATTTTCAGATGATCATCTCATCTCAGTGTCCCATTTTCACAGGCCACTGACAAAAAAACTATTTTGCACCATGTTTCAAAAAGTTATCAAGTATGTAATGTTAAAGAAAAATCAACTTGCATATTTTTAAATAAATCTCTGTTGCTTTTTATTTTTTTCTCTGGTCTCGTGAAAAAAAACTGTTGCTTACCCGAAGCTGCCTTTAGCTCACGTGCCTTTCCTGCCCGTAGTGCGCGTACTGGTGGTTCGTTAGCTCGGTAACTTTTGTGACACGTAGTGAAATGTCCCTCCACATTGTGCCGCTTTTCTGTCGCCGCAGATGAGACACACGCAGGTTTATTTTACAGTCGTGAAACTACATTCAGAGCTAATCTTCACAGCGCTCGCGAGCGGAGCACTGGTTTTGTCACGCGCACAATACTGACCTTTGACCTGAGGAGGTCAGAGTTCACCTTAACTTTTCTAAACTTCATGTATAATGAATATATTTTTAAGATGTTGTCATTTTTAAATCTATATAAATGTAGAGGTAATTTAAAAAAATAGCAACAGAATAAAATAACATTTTAGATGCAGCTCATTAGTGAGTTGTGCTATTTTTAGAAGCGGCCTGCGGGCGCCTCATGTAGGCCTTGCGGGCGACCTGGTGCCCGCGGGTATAGGGTTGGTGACCCCTGCACTAGACACTAGACAGTAACACTGTGCACCTTTAAGGGTAATGAAAAATTAGCACCATTGCAATAGCATTGACAATTAAAAACAAAATATTCTCAAAAGTCCTCAAAATGTCACCAATAAACAGAGATGAAACCCATAAATAGCATAAGACACAAAAACTAAAATATAGATAGACCTCAATGCAACACAGCTCATTATAGATATGTATTTATTGTAGACCATGTTCAACATTTGTTAAAGTTGCTCATTTATATACAAATATTCTTGAAAATTTAAAGCTTCATGAGTTGACAACATGTGATTTTTTTTTTTTTTTTAATAAAACACATTTACACATTTTCGCACATTGTGCATTTGGTTTTGCTCCTCAAGTACTAGAATAATTAATTAGGAATGCATATATGATCTACAGAACAAAATATATATAATAAAATATAATTAAAACGTAACCAAAAACCTGAATTCAAGACCCTTCTCTGAATATATCTTTGGAATCAGTTAATTTTAGTATTATTACAGACAGGCAATGTCTCATGTTGTGAATAATTCATGTCAGTATTATCACTGTAAGAGACTTAATAAGATTTGTGCGCGATACGCGAGCTGTGCCAATGTCAATAGACCAGGATAAAGATAACACCCTGGGTTAGAGTAGACATTTGGCCCCTTGTATGAATAAACACAGTAAGTGTTTAGTCATACAAGGGGCCAAATGTCCAGTTTAACAATTAATAACAAAAACTGGTTTGGGAATGTTTTAGGTCTAGACCAGTCCAATAGCACAAAAACACAATAGACCCTTTTCTTATGTAAACTGGCCCCAAAAGAAAGTGAAAAGGCAGCACCTGCTACCACCTGTGCGTGCATAAGTCAAACATGCAAAAAAGTTAATAAATAATTATACATTACCCACAGAAAAATACACAAACAACCTGAACTGAGAGAAAAACAATAGAAACCCATAACACAAAGCCAACAATACATTGAAATTCCCCTTCATATATGTAAACATGCACAAGCATTTATTGCCTTTAGGATTTGACCTGATGTGGCTGAAGTTCAATGTGCTTAATGATGAAACCTCAACACACAAATCTTGTCACTGTCGGTTAAATATATTGATAACTGTGTAATATTGAAAGTTAGTTGCTGTAGAACTAAAGTCTTGGTTGGACATTTTAGCTGTGGAAAGACCAGTGCAAATGCTTTTGTTGCTGGCTTGAACAGATAATGCTGAATTACAAGTAACTCATTAGTAAAGGCACAGCAGGGATGCTCCTACTCACATGCATCCATCAGATTATTCCACACACACCTTTACACAGCCCACAGGTGTCCAGGGCACTGGCCTCCAGTCCAACAAGGCAAAATAAAGACTAGAGATCTACTGAGTCCAATCACACAGAGTGGACACAGACACATGTCTTTTATATCTTCTACAGCTCATTGGAGAGCCACCCCAGCCCCTCGTACAGACCGTCTCCACTGGTGGCACATGTGGACTGGATGTACCACTTACGACTGCGCAGACTGTGCAAGGCCAATGCATCTGTGATTTCCATACTAGTCATTGCATTAGGCAGATCCTGTAAAATACATTTTTTTTCTAATTATCACTTTTTGCAAATTCACAAAAGACTGTATTGATTGTTGCTGTTCAGCCATTACCTGTTTGTTTGCAAATACAAGAAGCATGGCATCCCTGAGCTCATCCTCAGCCATCATCCTGTGCAGCTCTTCTTTGGCCTCAGCGATGCGCTCCCTGTCGTTACTGTCCACCACAAAGATCAGCCCTGGAAACAGAATCATTTATTAGATAAACATGCATCAACTCTACTGATTATATAATGATTCTGTAATGATTTATCGCAAACCTTGTGTATTTTGGAAGTAATGCCTCCATAGTGGTCTGATTTTGTCTTGACCGCCCACATCCCAAACTGTAAAACTAATATTCTTATATTCTACACTCTCCACATTGAAACCTATCAAACATTAAAAAAAAAACATTATAAAAACACAATTATTGAAATCCTAGTGGTACATTTCTCACCTGAACTGAATCTTACCAATGGTTGGGATCGTGGTAACGATTTCCCCCAGTTTCAGTTTATACAATATGGTTGTCTTTCCAGCAGCATCCAGTCCAACCATCAGTATTCTCATGTCCTTCTTGCCAAACAGATTTTTAAAAAGAGCTGAAAGAGACCCACCCATTTTTGGTTTTCTACAAGAGGAAGAGAAGTGCAATAAGAATGCTGCTGTAAATGATAGAAAAAAAAAGTGTTGAATTATTATGGTGGGTAATTGTTTTGATAGTAAATCATTTATATACACTCCCCATGCAGAACACTAGCACTTGAGTGAAATTTCAAGAATTTGGACAGCTGCTGACAGACAAGATAACATGTTTGGGCGTGTTGTGCTTTTTAATATTGCAGTGTAGAGTGGTTCTTCTTTTATGTACGTAAGGGATAATTAAAATTACAGAATACAATTAAAGCCTAACTGTAACTAGTAATAGATAAGACAGCTAGAGTTTATGTCTCCTCTAGAGGGCTTTTAATCGTGTAAGCCTGTCAGTTCCATTGTGAAACATGCAGAAGGACAAGCCCCTCTGAAACTTTTAGGCCCAGGCACCAAAAATAAGCAGATATAATGTGGTCTAAACTCAACATGAATGAATGCACATAAATCAAATACAAACTAAATGGGGAAATATTTTAAATGACCATACTATTGTGCAAAGCTCGGATGTGAAGGCAGAGTACGGAAGAGTCTTTTTGGAGAGCTGTAGGGACCGGTCTCAAATACAAAAATGAAAAAAGTGAGGCAATCCAAAAGGCTAAAATTCAGACTTTGACTTACTTAAACCTGCACTGATCTCCATCTCGAGTTTGCCGTGATGAAGGCGGAAGGACGGAAATGTGTTAGCGTCATTTTAACTTACTCTGCCCTCTGGTAATAAAGGCTTTTAAATCACTTGGAGCCTTTGGAAAGCCTCAGTTTTTTTTCCAACTTTGTGCATACTTATGGTGCATTAGGTAGAATTTTAAAATGAAATGAATTGAACCGTAATTGGGCAGTCAGGAGGTGAGGTTACTACTAGGTCTACTCAAAACCAGTAAGGCAGGTTCATATTACCAGGACATGTAGGCCTATAGACGTGGGAACTTTCTTTGACAAACTATTTTTACATTGTTAAAAACTACATATGTGGGCAAATCTGAGTCATGTGGTAGGTTATAGGCTACAGCCGGTGGTGCATAAAATCAGGCATGGGTTCAAATAACATACAAGGAAATGTATTATTCATTGTAATATAAGATGACAGTTTTAATTTTGCAAAAGGGTGGTAAAGAACAATAATGCAAATAATAAACAAATAATGCACCATCCTATTTATAAATGTAACGAACTAACACACCTTAATAATAAATAAAGTCACCAGTGATCATGATCAGTGTGTTCATGACAGATGCTTGTCTTATTACAGGTTAGTAACAAGGATTAGTAACATTCAAAGGTGTTTTAGAGAGAGGTCATTTTAAATAAAAAAAAAAAGAAAGTTAAATGACTTTTAACAGGCTAATATGATAAACAAATGAGAAACCAGACATTTTTAGTGAGATGTAAAAGAAGCTGAGCAGGTCTTGAACACAAACTTTGATCAGTGTCAGTCTCTGTTCTCAGTTTAAACGAGATGACTTGACTAAAGAAACGTCAGACATTAAAAAACATGGTACAGTACAGAGTATAACAAACATAAAATAAACTCATACCTGAGTGAGTCTGACAGAAGTATCCAGTCTACAAATGTCCCTGTGTTTCCGGGTCGACGTGTTCTTACTTTTGTCTCAAACTGTGGACCTCAGGAAACTACAACTTCACCGCCTCCAAGTGGCAAAGAAGATAATGGCATTTTGTCTTATATTTTGGCTGTATCAATAACATTCTGCAGTGTTATAATGAGGCTGTTTAGATCTGTAATAGAACAACAGTCTGGTGTTGTTTGGCTTAACTAAGTCTGGATTTGCAGTTTATTCCTTAGAGTTAAAATCCTATTGAAGAAGAACTTAAAGCATCCTTATGGCAGCTTTGATGGTGCCAGCCCTGATATGGCACAACGTAGAACTAGGCATGGAGGCCTACTGCATAAAGTCTATAAACTCTAAGTCTCACTAATATTTAGTTAGGACAACACCAGAACCCAGAGACTGTATAAAAAGAAGCACCGCGCACCTGGGTGGCGTTGTAGTGGGAGGTGACATCCAGTAACATTACCGAGCCTCAATCCAATGAGGATGCTGCAAAATGATGCGCGTCTCACCCCCACGCCCCAGAGCGCGCCTCTAGCGGACCTCTGGGCCCGGCGCAGCGGAGTCAGAGTCTGTGTGGGGCCCCTTAAAGAGGTGCGCCGAACAGGCGGCAAAGACTTTCTCCGTTCAAGAAACAGCGAGATGAAGAGCATCGCCAACCCGGCACCATGGGCTCCAGGCTTCCACGGACCGCCTGCCTACTGCGACTTATCGCGCTGTGCATCCTCCTCTCGCACACCGCAGCTTATTTTGGGTCAGAAAGCTTTGTGTTTATCTCTTCACTCACGCTACTTTGTTTGTTTTAACTGAGACAGGTGTATCCTATCTATCCCACCTGGTAAACAGCATAACAGAGGCTCACGCGTAAATACGCACGAGTATTACGCATAACAAGCAAACCAGGGTCACATTCACCAAGTGACAGGCTCTTTATCCAGAGTTTATTAGAGAGATGGACATTTGAGTTGGCAACATTGTGCGCGCGTGATATTTTTTTATTAAAACCACTGAAACAGGTTTAGTTAATGCAATTTTCAAATGTTTTTCAAAACACCTCTTTCTTTTTCACTCTTAGGCTGACAGGTCGAGAACCTTTGGTGTTTCTTCCCGGTCCCATTTCCAACGACGCTCCTAATGGAAAGGCTCACCTGAAGCAGTGCGAGCAGATGACCCTGACCCGGCGGCAGAAGAGGCTGTGCCGCAGGGAGCCGGGTTTGGCCGAGACGCTGCGTGAGTCCGTGCGCCTCAGCCTCCTGGAGTGCCGCTACCAGTTCAGGAACGAGCGCTGGAACTGCAGCCTGGATGGACGAGGGAGCTTACTGAAAAGAGGTGAGTTTAAGATGGATTTTCCAGATTACTGTTGGTGATTTGAAATTGAAATACTAGTTATTATTGGGGCAGACTGGTCCAGGAGATCTAACTAATAAGGCATTGCATCTTTGTATTGCCTGACACATGTTTATTTAAACTTTACCAAGGTTATATAGGGATGCTGTAGTCTGTAATGCAAGTGTTAGAATCCACACAAGTAAAAGAGTAAATCTGGTTTGAGACATGTAACAAATGTAAATAAATTATAACTTTATTATTTTAGTTGGTTACATAATTAATCCAGCTGTTCTCATGCACTGTAGGCCTACTATTTCACTTTTATGTACATAAGACCACCGGCAAAGTGAAGATTGAATTTGGTTAGTATGTTGAGACTTGTAGGTACTATTAGGCTATTGTAAATTATAAGATTCTCAAATATTTTAGTGGGTTATTTAAGTAATCCTGCTGCTCAAACCCTCTTGAATAAATTGTAGGCCTATTGTTAAGCTGTAAATGGAAAATTATAATTGGTTAGGTACTATGTTGAGACCTGTAGGTACTTGTAGATGAGTGTACACAAATTAAGTGCTTCTGACGCTTCTGTTTTAGTAGATTATTTTATTAATTGTATTTTTCAAATTCTGTTGAACTTATCATAAGTCCACTGATAAACTGTTTAAGCATGTGAGAATACATTTGGTTACTATGTTGAGACTTGTATCCTATGAATGTTCAGTTAATTATAAGCTTCTCAAATGGTTTTATTGGCTTGTTTTATTAATCCTGCCCTTATCAAACAGGCCTACTGTCTAACTGAATAGTGTAGTCCTATAGATTTGTGCAGTGTGTGTGCGAGGGCTCTCCAGCTGCAGAGCCGGGCTCTTTGATGCTTATACATATGGATATGAGTGTGTGGGAGAGCATGAACAGGTCAGCGGAGCTAATGAGGGAGTAGAGAGCCAAGAGTTGTGGTGTGGCTGAGTCCGCTGTGGTTATTTTTATCTGCGGAAAGCGCCCATTCCCAGAGGAAAAGGGTGGCGCGATTATCCACTTTCATCTTGGAAAAGCCTTCCTAGTCAAAATAATAATTAATTGGTTCAAAATAAATGTCTCTGGGGTAAGCAAACAACAATGAGTAACCCAAAAGAAATGACCAGAAGATAAATCATGACGTAAGAGAGTGTGGTAGTGGGTAACTCGTAAACACTGTAAAAAGCACTGTAAAAGTCCATCAAAGTTGAGCTTATGAGTTTTTAGATTGATTTGATTATGTGTCATATTTTCTTCATTGTTTTATGTTTATACATCGCCAAGGCCTTTCATTTGATTATTTCTACCTTGTTAACTTGGTTCCGCTTTATAATAATGGTGTATGAGTTAGTGCATTAGTTCATTATGATTCATGTTAACATTCATTTTGTGGCAATGAAACATTTCTGATTGTGACATTTGAGTAACTTTTTAAAAACTAGTTTACATAATTTTCCTTATTTATTGTTTATTTGTTCATGACAGATAACATAAAAAAAAAAAAAAAAAATCATAATTACATGTACTTAACCTTTTTATTAATAGATTAGAGGAAGAAGAAGAAGTCCACTGCCAGGATCCTGATTAACTAACCTACTCATTTGCCCATCACTGAACATAACAGTTTTGTTTTATGTCCCCTCAAGCCTTCAAAGAAACCGCATTCCTCCTGGCTGTGTCTTCGGCCGCTCTGACGCACGCACTCGCCAAAGCCTGCAGCTCTGGACGCATGGAGAGGTGCACTTGTGATGACTCTCCGGGGATCCAGCATCGTGAGGCCTGGCAGTGGGGAATCTGTGGAGACAACGTCAAATACAGCACCAAGTTTATCAAGAAGTTCCTGGGCCAGAAAAGAGTCAGCAAGGACTTACGGGCACAAGTTGACGCCCATAACATTAACGTTGGAATTCGGGTAAGTGTTAAGTGTAAACAAATTGCATGGGGATATTACATCAATTCATGGGTTTCATGTTATGGCAACCGTCGTCCGTCTCCATAGCAGTTAAACAGTTCAAATCAAAATAGTATATCTTTTGAACGGGGAGAGGACAGGTAGGAATCATGAACCTGAAGCCCTCTTCTAAAATGTGATGATGTCATACTCACAGATTGGGGCGGGGCCAGGGCCAGTTTTCCCTATTGATTATGTTGTACTTTGCCATGAAATATTCAAAAGGTAAATTCACAAATGTCAAACCTGATCATTTCCATTCGTGACTAGATCTTAAAACTCAACACTCAATATTTACTGTTTTTTTGTTGTTTTTTTTGTTTAAAAATAAATAAATATTCAAAACAGAAATCCACAAACATTATAATTTATCATTTATTTGTGTAGTATTGCGTCCATAATGTCAATCGTATGGCCTCAAGCAGGGGTGTCAAAGGGGTGTCAAATTAAAATTCACAATCCCACAAGCCAAACTAAATATTTATTGAAAAATTTCAACAACATCTACCTGTTTTTGAAAAGGGGTTGATTAAATTTGAGTGAGGTGACAGGTAGCAGATGCTAGTAAGTGTCAATAGAAGTGGTGGGGGCCGGTGCCAACACATTTGCAAAGCATTCTGGGATTCATAGTATAGTATTCATAGGATTCTAATGCATATTTGATATGATCTATCGGGCCAAATATATTTATATTGAGGGCCAAATTTGGCCCGCGGGCCTGAGTTTGACATGTCTGGCCTAAAGTCCTTTCCACTGACAAAAATCATTAGCATTTATAAGGTCATATGATCAAACAATTCCACTTGTTGTTTTTTATACCAACAGAGAACACAGTGAACTTCATGCCAGGTTTTATGTCATGTGGATAGACCCGGTAATTACAGAGAAATTAACCAAAAAACAGGTCAACAAATCTATAATCAGACAGAAAAACAGCAGCTTCCACCATAAAATTCTGACCTGCCCTCAAGCTCAGTGTTAAAGTATGGTGATTCTCGAGTGTTTTGATGCCACATGAACACAACCATTTGCTCTTCATTAGATTATACACAATTGTATCAGTACTCTGCTATCCCTGGGGCGAGAAAAGGCTCGTCCCAACTACTACAATTAGTTGGGACGAGCCTTTTCATGACAAGTATACGTCTGATAGAACACCATCAGGGGTTGTAATGTTATGTAGTGGCAGCCAAACAAGTCCCACCCCCCCTCCCTCAATATAATTTAATAGATAGAGCAGAGCCAGCAGTACAGTTGGTGAGGTAGTGGTGGGGTATGGGGAGACAAGTTGACTGGCGAATCGTTGGAGCCAGGTGTTTCTCAGACATGATAAAGCTTGCTGTGCGGGCCTACAGGAAAATTAAAGGTCTTCCGTCAGTTGGGAACGATTATAACTGTGGCCTCTTTTTAATATACGAGCAAGCATTTTTTCCCAGTTACTTCTTCAATAAATCCTACTAATGTTCGTAACCACCAGTGTGTACAAGTGCATTCGCCCCAGGGATTTGTCTAGCGCTCCGATGAGGATGGGTTGGAGAGAGAGACAGGAAGACATATATATCTTATCTCATCTAAGTTTATTGTTTTCCACGCTTTTCGCTAATGTGGCTGAATAACAGAGGCTGTGTTAGCCAAAACATGGCGTGGCCGTGGCCGGTGCACTCTAATTTCTCACTGACACCCTAAGGGGATCCATACCCGTAAAAGAAGAAGCTATGCATACCTTTCAACACAAGACTACCCTTTACTTCACCTCAACTTTAGTCTAACCTCTCTAACCCCAATCTATTTTCCAATTGACTGATCACTTGTCATGTTAACCACGCAAACCACTACAACGTTACTGGTTTAAGACAGAAAATTCTTATCAATGTTTTTCCATGAGCAGACATGTAGCGAGAGGAGGGTGGGTGGATTCCTCAGTCTGCGCTGTTTGTCGCCTATGCCTCAGGCTCTAGAAAAGGTAGGAGCAGACAGAGCTAGTTCGAACACATGGAAAACCTATAAGGAATCCAGGAAAGCTGTCCAAAATGAGCAATGCACACTTAATGAAATACAACCAGCCCCCTCATCTAGAATCCATAGTGTCAGAAATTTTGAACTAAAAGACCACCTCTAACCCCCAAACCCTCCCTGAAGGAACCTGCTCACTCCAGCTCAGATAGACCTCCCAGATAAGAGGCCAAGCAATGAATCAAATGGGGAAGAAGCTGACATTTTTCTACCTTTTTCCCATCCTTTATGTCGGTGGGTCTCAAACTGGGGCTGGGTTAGAAACGCAGCTAATATGTTTACGTAGTTTTTAATATATAAATATGAACTACATTAACGGGTCCGTATTGGGCGGTTTTTGATCTATGTTATAATGTTGTTTCCTCATCGCAAACATTCTTTTGTCAAATTGAAAACACTCGGTTCCACCTTGTGATGTCATGTGGTAATGCAGGAAGTGCTCTACTGTGTTTGTAAACTTCATACACCTTCACTACAATCATTTGGATAATTTCAGCAGTGGAATTGCCAATGATTAGCCTATGTTTGCATATTTTAAGATGGTACTTATCTCCCTCCTCTCATAACAGGCTGTGAAGAGTGGTCTGAAAACAACTTGCAAGTGCCACGGCGTCTCCGGTTCCTGCGCTGTCCGGACGTGTTGGAAGCAGCTTTCTCCTTTTCACGACACAGGACGCCTGCTAAAATACAAATATGACAATTCAGTGAAGGTCTTGAGTGTCACCAACGCTGCTACGGGGGAAACCGAACTAGCCGGTCCGCGGAGACATAGACAAAACCTACGCACTACTGATCTGGTGTATCTGGAGGACTCCCCTAGCTTCTGCAGGGCATCACGATACTCAGCAGGGACAGGGGGGCGGACTTGTGCTAAAGACACCACCTGTCAGAGTTTATGTTGCGGGCGAGGGTACAACACAGCCATGAGACTCACCAGTTTATCATGTCACTGTCAGGTGCGCTGGTGTTGCCATGTGGAGTGCCAAACATGCGTCAGAGAAGAGGAAGTGTACACCTGCAAAAATGCATAGCCAAAGGACACAGAAATTTATTTGAAACACTTTATAAACTTTGTGGAGACTGGACAATGGCATGGATTGATTTAAAGACTAAACTGCATGGGTCTTGCTCAAAGCACTGAAATCTCTGTCTGCGAAAAAAGTGGAATTATTTCTGTACTGGACTGAACTGGATGGTTAATAATCTACAGAAATTTAAAGTTGGGACATTGTGTGAAATGTATTTAAAAAATCAAAACATATGCATTTTGTTTCCTCATGGAGATGTTATTGCTTTGCTGAGAATATTCAGAAATATAGCATTAAATCTATCTATCTCCATGGAAACAAAAAGTTGAGTCAGATCATTGGAGAGGCGAACCCCACTAATAGAAAGAATGCAATCTTTTTGAGCAATAAAAGCAACCATAATGAAATACATCCAATATACATTTAAAATTATATAACGTGGAACATTCCAGGTAAAACAATCCATAATATCTCTATAGAGACAAGTAGGTGGTGGCCCAACTGAAAAAAAAAAAATAATGAAAACCATATCACTATTTAAACGGAATTAGAGGGCTGATTTATCATCTCATCAAGATATTAGTCTTTTTTTTCGTAATTAAAGGTCCCATATTACACAAAATTGACTCTCGTGAGCTTTAAGTGTCATGTTATAATGTTGTTACCGCCTCAAAAACATACCTGGAGTTGTGTTTTCATTCACACATGTTTGAGTAACCCTAATTATTAATCAGTGTACATCTCCAAAGCTGTGATGTCATGAAGTGGTAGTTTTAACAGCTACTTTTTAATTTTAGTTCATCAGAAATTGGCAATTCCAGGGCTGAAATCATCCAAATGTTTCTAGTGAAGGTGTGTGGAGTTTAAAAACAGTGGAGCACTTCCTGTATTACCACATGACATCACAAGGTGGAATAGACTCCTAAATATGCAGAGTTTGTGTGTTAGACATATGTGAATGAAACAAAACACAACTCCAGGTCTGTTTGTGATGAGGAAACAACATTATAACATAGATCAGAAAACAGCGTAATATGGGCTCTTTACATATTAGAAGGTGCAGCACATTCAAAACAAAAGGATGCAAATTAGGACTAATAAGATACAAGTAGTACGTACCATGCTCACGCCAAACACTGCCATCTGCCATAAACAAAACACAACATCTATTTCACATTTGGTTGTTAATAATGCATAGTGCATAGTGTTTTGGGAAAAGGCTGTGTAAATACAATATCTTTTGACTATTTATTGGAAATTCACTGAGTCTGTGCTACTGCTGTTTTTATATTGCTTCATTCCTGTTATGTTCCCAGATGCCTCTGAGGTGCCTTTTATGAAATATGCCTGTCTCCTTACCTGCTGTACTGTACACTCATTTTAAAGGTCGGTAAACGCACTTAAGTTGCCCTTGTAAGTAGATTATTTTATACATATGTGATAATTGAACATGTTTTCTATGTGTTGCTGGGGCAGACTGATATGCCACTAAAACAATGTAACTTTACTTCATGCATGATCAGGGGTTTCTTGTGTAAAGAAATAAGCCGGGCTTCGGTTGATCTTATGGAAATGTCTATGTAAATCAATGCATTTAACCTAATGTGTTTCGAACAAAACAGGAAAGTGCCTTAAGCAATCAAACTTGCAACATATCTTTGAACAATACAATAGAGAAAAGATGTTTTGTTATGTGACTGTTGGTGTACACTTTCAAGTATTGAGGCACAAAAAGCTTTCAGCGCTTACCAAGGGGGATGTCATTATAATTCAGTTTGTTTATCTTTAAAAGCAACATCAAAATCAGTACTCCCTTACAACCAAAGCCACTCTATCCATCGTCGAGATTTAAAGCTGCATTAAGTAACTATTTTTTTTTTTTTTTTTAGTAAAGTTACATAGTCTTCTTTTAAGTTTAGCCCTGAAGAACCCAAGAACCCTTTTCTTCTTTGGAAAATTATGAACATTGCATAAAATTATTGCTATAAGTTCACTGAACACTGAAATATCCACTTTTTCAATTTGAATCCTTTATTCCCTAATTTAGGATCAGGGCCAAATTTGACCCATTGGGATCGCTAATTTATCCAAAAAGAATGTAAAATGTACTTCTAGACATTCTGCAAGCTATTACTAAAAAGATTAACAAAAAAAACATCAGCTGGTTTGCTGAGAAGACGATTTTGTTTGGGTAGTTTTCCAACTCAACAGGTCAGCCATCTTCACTACCACTCTGGCTCATTTTAGTTCAATATTCATCCACTAGGTATCTCTATGCAGGGGCCAGAAGTGGCACTCTGGGCTGAAGTTTTTTTTTTTTATTGAAATTTGACTTCTTTTTTTTCCCATTTTGGGTAGCAGCAAATAACTGTAGCAAAATTTGATCCTGTGGGTTCTCCAGACTTAAAATGAAAGCTGTATTTGGTTTTTTTTTTTTTATTTATATACTGTAGCACACTTAAAACAACTTCAGCTGCCCAGAGTGCTTCACATAAAAGTCAACCAAAAAAACCAACAACATAATCAATATATCACTGTAAAAATATTTTCTACCTCATTCATCTTTTAGCAAAAACCAAAAGACTTTTTCACTTCATACTGTAGATACACGAGCTTATGTGTATATGTTTTGTACAGTGTTTCTGTTAATATTCTGGTAATAAATTGCCATTTGATTTTGAGCATTATATTTAAAACTGGTTTATATTAAATAAATTGAAATACATTTTTACATTGCCGTTTCTTATTGGTTGTAAATCTGAACGTAATGACAATGACACACTTATAATTTCATGTATTTTTACTGAAAATATCCACAAATAGTGATGTCTCTAGCCCTGTTTATCCAACCACTGCACAATCTTCATATTATTAAAGCTTAAGGTACACTTCGTCCTCTCCAAGGGGAAACTGGTGTTCTGCGTTTGACCCATCTCTCAGGGCTACTAGAGCAACCTGTGACCCATTTCCAGATCTTGAGCTGGGCTTGGTCAGGAGTAATTTAGCTGTTTTTGGTTTAGCAGTTTGCCTGGGATCCAGAATACAAACTTCTTCAATACTTTATGAAGATGTGAGTCTGGTCACCGCTGAATCTCGCTGTTTTCAAATGGAAGTGATTGACAGGTGGATTAGTCAATCGGGGACACGCGTGGTCTGTCTATATTGGAAAAAATAAAGGAAAAAAATATCACAGGGCTGAAAACATGGCGGATTTCTGCAAAATTAATGAGCAAAGCACCAAATCTGTTAATCTAAGGTGAGATAAGTTTGATTTGTAAATCATAGGTGACCAATGAGCTCTTTTGTTCCACATGTCACTGAAAAAAAAAAAAATTGACTGGACGATCACGTTTGGCCGAGCTTGAGACACAACGGAGGACGTGGGACCAGACTGATATCACTCTGTATAAAAATAGAGAGACACATCACTCTAAGTTTGCCAGGCATGTTAACAATAGTAATTTTGTTTGATAGCATCTGAATTTAACATAATTTAGAGGGTTTTTTTGGATCAGTGACAATGAACAAAAACATCAACTTAATAAAAACAAAATAAGTCATCTTGTGGCAGGTTTTGTTTCCACCACAAACAGGTTGATGTAAGGCTATAATTAAATAACGATTTGTACTGATTGAGTCATTCATTTACAATAAAACTTTCAGTCTCTCAATCTCATTTAAAATTACATTCACTAAAACCAAAGTACATGGTCACTTTCCCTGACAACACGGTGCGTGCGTCGACTTCAGCGAGTTCACCTGCCCAATTTGCAGACTCAATCCACCAAAACCACTTCCTGGTGATGGCACCCCGCCCTTCCTTTAATCTGGAATCATTGCGGTCTCGCTGCCTGTGTCACCCACGGCAACCGCCCGGGCATCAGGTGAGGGAGGAGGCGAGGGGAGGCGAGCCGAGCGGGGGGCACGTGTGGGCAGGTGTTGTGCCTCCAGCCCAACACACTGACAACAATAATGAAGCTGATGACAAGGATGACGACTCAGAGAAGAAAATGTTTGACTAGCGAAGAGCAGCGGTTGATCCCAGTTTAACAACTCTCGAAATTAACACTTTACTTCTCAACTTGTAATAAGTACGCAATTTCTATCTGATTAAACTTGAATCATAATAATAACAACACTTAAGACTTAAGAACACCATTATATAAGACTTTTAATATATCCTCCAGGGTCTTTGGTGCTCCCTCTAATTGCTATCATTACATGTTATTATTCATTATTGGAAAGCCTCACTTAGGATAGAGGGAATTAGAAGACAGTTTGGAAATGACTAGTTCTTTTCATGGGGTTAATGGCCTAAAAGCACCACACAGGGTACAGCGGGCCGTATAGAGGAGTGATTGATGCTCGCCGTGTCTTGGGGCAAGTGCTGCTTATGATTTATGTAATAATCTTTAAACAAGGCCGACGTTGCAACACAAGGGAGACAGAGGCTGTAGATAACGGCTTATTCTGCTTATAAAAAGTTGCTCTAGTAAAAGTAAAACTGACTGACAGTAAAAGTATTAAGTACCTGTCAGGTATTTATTTGTTACAGTGTTAAATGCAGTGATATTGATTCAAAAATGATACATATTTTGATCAACACTTGCAATATGAATCAATTTCTTAATTTTTTTTGAATGAATTTTGTGTATTTATTTGCGTTTGCTCAAAGCCGAAGCTTGAACTCAAAACTTTAGTGAGGACGTTACCACAAACATAAAATTAACCCGACAAATCATATGAAAAGTACTTTTTACTTTTTAGACCAGCGTCCAAAATGTAGTGTAGTAGAAAGTACAGATACCTGCTCTAAAATGTAATGAAGTAAAAGTAAAATGTAGCCACTGTAAAATGTACTTAAGTGAAGTACAGATACCTAAAAATTCTACATAAGTGCAGTACTTTCCTACTTGTGGATAACTGCTTACTCATAGGCAAAAGTATTTGTAAGAAATCCAAGGAATCATAGTTTGTTTAAAATATTTGTCCTGTTTGGAATGTTGATTGGGAATAAGGCAGAAATTTATACAGAACTGAAAAGATAGCAGGGAGTATTTGCATGAAGTAGAATCAAAGTAGACGTACTTTGTAAATGATGGTAACATAGTACTATGGTAAGATAGTACTATGGAACAGCCCCTCTCTGCCTGTCAGATCCTCTCAGTCTTGAACGCAGTTTAAGACTAGACTGAAAACCCACCTCTTCTCTCTGGTATTTAATACTAGTGAGACAGAATATCTTGGGGTTTTATTGGTGTTTTATTGTTCTATGCCTATATATCCTATTATCTGTATATTTGTTTACTGTAGACTTTTTATGTGAAGCACTTTGGGCAGAATTGAACTGAATTGATATGTGCATATTAGCTTTACAAGTCATTTTGAATTGTGAATGTGAACAGAGATGTTTTGTCAAATGTAATTTCAAGTTCTCATGACTCATTTCACAAGAAAATACTTAACTGGAATTTCCTGTGTGCATGACATAAGCAGAGGTATTCAGGTTTAGAATGCTCTACTCCCTCTATTTCGGTATTTTTCTTCTTATTATTAATCTTATCTCAGTGGTGGAAGATAACAAAGTACAAGTAGTAATGTACTGTACTGTAGAAGTAGTAAAAGTAGAATTTTCCATGTGTTACTTAAGAAAAAGTACAGATACAGAGGTAAAAAGTTACTCAAATCTATTTAAATTGAACTTGAAAACAGTAAAAATAACCCCTCAAATGACCCCTACTTTTCAGTGCAGTTAAAAAATATACTGGAGTAAAAAGTACACATACTGCTCTCAAATATAGTGAAGTAAAAGTATCCACTGTAAAATTCTAAGTAAAGCACAGGTACCTAAAAATTCCACTTAAGTACAGCACTTTACTACTTGTACTTCATTACCTTCCACCACTGGGGCAAGTACAGGTTAGCAAAAAAGTACCCAAAAAGTACATGAAGCAAGTATTTGTAATGAACAACTTTCCGGCCCTGATGAAGTCAGATCAGCTTGTCATGACATTACACATAACAGCGCATACAAACAATTCAATTTAACAATAGTGGTATTTGTTTTCCTCCTGTGTCGCATAGACCTAGACTGGAGGCTCAGAGACTTGGAGCGACATAAGCCGGATAACAGAGGGGATCGCTCGTGGCCTTGGCAGCTCTCTCCCGCTGCACCTCTTGTTGTTTTATAATGAACTCCTAAAGCTTTCATTTCCCTCAGCGGCTTCGGTAGAGGGGGGTACCGGGATGGGGGCTGGATTCGCACGCACAAGCCCCAAGGGAGGCTGCTCTGCTGGGCTACAGAGAACCAGAGACAGGTGAGGGCTGGACTGAGAGATGGAGGGGTTTTGCATATGGTTGTGTGCATACCTGCTCTGCACACCTGTGGTCACTGGCTGTGTGTTTGTAGTTGGATTTGAGCTACGGGTTCCAGCTACAGTTGCTACCTCTGTTCTCACTATTGCGCTGTGAATGACAAACACAATGTAAAGTAATGCCTGTGTAACTCTACCTCACCTGTCTGGTTCAGGTACAGGGTGCTATGCCGATGGAAGATGGATGGACTCAGATGTATAGAGGTGTAGCCAAATTTGTACTTCACTGTTACGACAAAATAATATCACGTAGAATGAAAGTAGTCACTTGTGATTTTTTTATTTGATTTTTATTTTGTGTATTGTGTTTTCTTGTGGAGGGTATGCCACCTGCTTTTCTCCATGGAGATGTTGTTGCTTTGCCAAGAAGGTTCCACAATAGGATCACATTTTTATATAGCACTTTTCCACCTTTACATCAAGGAACCACCAAAGTTATACATCGGATCTGTGGAGAGGCAAACGATACATGTTTTTCCAAGGTGTTTTTACTGTCAATAGAACACCTATACTAGAATAAATGCAAGCTAGAAATGTTAAAAGACATACCGTGGAACATTCCAGGCAAAGAATTCATATCTCCATGGTGATAAGCAGGTGTTGGACCCCCAGCCAGAAAAATTACACTTTTGTCTTAACAATAAGGCAGCCAAAAAAAATAAACTAAAATAAAATAAAATAAATAAATAAATGAATAAATAAAAATGAAAAATAAATCAATAAATACAATAAAAATAATGAATAAATAAATAAATAAATATCTTTGTTAGAAGTTTATTTATTCAAGTAAATTAATTACTACCAATTTGGAAGTAACATCTATATTATTAACATAACCTTGTGCTTTTTGTATTTTTTAAAAAGACAATATTTTTACCCATGCAAAACAAAACAAAGTCTGAAAACATGAACGCTGGCATTAACATTTTTGCTTCAGTAATCTCTACATTGTTATGGTCAATGGTGTGTTTCAGGACGATGCCCACACCTTAGAACAACTTTAGAAGACTTGTCGTTTTGTTTAAAGAGCAGACAGAAAGATATTATCTGTAGCAGCAAACATGCCACTTGGGTTTATGCATCACTTATTTATACAGGAACAGTAGATTCTTATTGAAGCATAGAAATCTTGGTAGATATTTTGCCAAAGGAAGGACACATAGTGGCTTGTAATAGGAACCTGGGAGCCCTGGGTCAAACTTGTAGACTTCCGCATTGAAGAGAAGATGATTAAAAGGCATCAAGAGTAATCCCGCTCCTGGACATCGCAATGAGACACAATTGAAATGACAAAGAAGACAGGTACATAAGGTGAAACGGATTTGGTACGGTCTTAGAAGAAGATGGAAGCTGGAGAATACGCCATGTGGTAGGAATTTGGTATGTGAAATGACTAATGCACTTGCTCAACCCATAACAAGAACATGGACCGCCTGGAGCTATGATCGGGCTGAGTGCAAACCTCTATGAGAACAGGTAGAGGGTCGCCACGGTGACGGTCTCGGGGCACCCACACAAGACGATGAGACAGAGAAGTGTCCAAAGATCCATACATATGTACAAGGGTGATTAGGTGGGCAGTGGAGTTGAAATGACAGCAATAGGGGAGATGAGGGAAAAAAACATGTCAAATGCACAGTCCTGCTTTTTAATACAGATTGCAAATTTGTTTAGTGATTATTTAGAGCATTGAAATTATTATTGATATGCAGATTTTACTTTTGGAGTTTACTAGTTGATTTTCTTAGACCACATTTTGTCAAAGTCTGCATACAGCGCTTGAGAACATCACTAGTCTCACATGACACAGCAGAGCAGATGATACTAAACAACATGGACCACCCTCTAGTCCACAGTGATTCCCAACATGCGGGTCAGGACATTTTTCTCCACAACGTATATTGTTGAGAGCATTTAGTTAAGATGTACGTGGGGAGTAGGATTGCAATGCCTAATCAACTGGACAAATCGTTGTAAGAGTGAAGACATTTCGCTGCTCATCTAAGCCGCTTCTTCAGTTCTGGTCAAATTGCTGATGGCCACTGCATTATATCTATCTGAAGGGAGGAGCTAACTACAGTTTGTTCTCCTTCCCGTGTGAACTTGATGTTTGGATCCACCGCATTAATATGTGCAGTAAAGGGCTCCAGATCTTGAATTTTGATTTTAGTCCAGTTGTCGTCCACATATCGATACCACACATTAGTATCGATATGTGGATCTAAGAGAGCTAAAAACCAGGACAACAGGGGATCTGAACCCAGAAAGAAGGGTGTTACCATTTCGTACACAGCAGGTGTGTCTGAAAAACTTCAGAGAATTTTCAGACTGTATGAGATTCCTGTCTTTTTCAAACCTACAAAAAAGTTTAGACAAAAACTGGTTCACCCAAAGGACAAAACCCTGAGCCACAAACAAAGTAATGTAGTCTACTCCATTCAGTGTAGTGAAGAGTGCAGTGAGTGTTACACTGGAGAAACTAAACAGCTACTCCACAAGAGAATGTACCAACACCGACGTAAGAGCTCCTCTGGACCCCAGTCTGCTGTCCTTTCTCCATCTCAAAGACACTAACCACTCCTTTGAAGACAGTGAAGTTCAGATCTTAGCCAGAGAAAAGACATAGTTTGAGAGGGGAGTTAAAGAAGCCATTTTTGTTAGGAAAGAGAATCCTTCCTTAAACAGGGATGAGGGGCCTGAGACATAATCTCTCCCCCATCTACAACTCCATCCTCAGACCCAGAACAATGATAGCAATAGCAGGGTCGTTAGAATAGTGTAGTTGCAGCTGAAACTGGAGACAATAGATGTTTACAGTTTCAGTGTAGTTAGCCCCTCCCTTCAGACAGATATAAGACGATGTCCACCAGCAATCTGACCAGAACTGAAGAATTGGCTTGGATGAGCAAAATATCTCCACTCTGACAACGATTTGTCCAGTTGACAGATTTTAACTTCGTCTTTTGCTATGATTCAGTAATCATTAAAAAACTTATATGTGTGCTTTATCACGTGCCATGGGCGACAATAGCTCAGCTGGTGTTTGTCCACTGATCTCAAGGTTGATGGTTCAAACCCCACTCTCAACATAAACATCTTTGGTAGAGAGGTCATTTCAGTTAACGCACAGGTTGGTGGTGCGATTCCAGCTCCAACAAATTAATGCTAATGCTGCTGTGTCCTTAGGGATGACACTTAACCCACCTCGCCTGCACTCTGTGTACATTGTTGTGTGAATGTGTGTGTGAATGGGTCCTGTGCTCAGATCTCTGGCTCCTGTGGCTCAGAGAATAGACTTTAAAGCAGCTCTGTCTGTGTACAAGTCTCTCCATGGCCTAGCACCAAAGTACATCTCTGACATGTTAGTGCCATATGAACCATCTCACACTCTGAGGACTTCAGGGACCGGCCTCCTGCTGGTGCACAGAGTCAGGACTAAACATGGAGAATCAGTGTTTCAGTTTCATGCAACTGAAACCTGGAACAGTCTCCATGAAAATGTGAGACAGGCCTCTACTTTGACAATGTTTAAATCCAGGCTCAAAACGGTTCTGTTTAGCTTTGTGCATGACTGAAAGGGTTGTTTTTTCTCTTTTAATGTCAATTGTATGATGATTATTTATGTTTTGATTTGTTTGTATTGTGAATCACTTTGTATGAATTGTGCTATACAAATAAACTTGCCTTGTCTTCTCTCAATACTGCAATTGGATTAACCAAACATGGCCTGATATTTACATTACAGTTACAGTTTTGTTTCAATACTCCAGCCGTGCTCTCCCACTGGGAATCTCCTGGGGGAGTCTGTTCCCATGATGCACACAGACACCTGGGTTTACATCCCTACACAGAATGCTCTCTGATAGGACCATGGACACGATAAAACCCCCATAAGGCACCTACATAACTCCCTCCTCGCTGTTTGACGCTCGACACTCCTCTCTGACCTCCATTTGAACGAAAACACAACTTTCTCACACAAACAACGTCCATGAGAGGAAAACACAGATAAAGCACAAGCTTGGTGTTCTCTCAACAAGCTGCACCTCTGAGAAAAAGGTTTCAAATACCTGCTAAGTACTATTTACACAATGCTCCAAATGGTTCTAAAAGAGACTCATGGTGTAATTAAAACAACACTAAAAACCTTTCTATCTCTTAACTTTTGCATATTTTTTTTGGTGGAGGGTATGCCACCTGCTTGTCACCATGGAGATATTTTTGCTTTGCCTGAAATGTTCCACAGTATACTGGGATTTAAGCAGTGGTGGAAGAAGTATTCAAGTTTGTTACTTAATTAAAAGTACAGATACCGGAAGAAAAATACTGTATACTCAAGTAAAAGTAAAAGTATCACATGGAAAAATCTGCTTAAGTAAAAGTATTAAAAAGTATTAAAGTACCTGTTTAAAAATGTAGTTAAAGAGCAAAGAGTAAAAGTATTTTGTGTAGATTTTGAGATTTAATACAGCTTCAAATGGATTGGTTTTAATAAAGATTTGTGTTGAATTTTGTTCAACAGAAACAGTTGAATAGATGTTTTTTTTTCTAGCTGTTTTCTTTGATTTTTTTTCTTTTTTTTTTTTTTGCTCAAGGTGTTAAAATAAAACACTCCGCTTTTTTCAGCAGATCTTAAACGATAATAATAAAAACATACTTACTTTTCAGTTTCATTCAAAAAAAATGTAATGGAGTAGAAATGTACCTAAATGTACTAAAATGTACTTAAGTAAAGTACAGATGCCTAAAATGTTTACTTAAATGCAGTGCTTTACAAATTTTACTTTGTTACGCTCCACCACCACATAACTGGAAGATCAGTGGTTCTGCTCCCACCAGTGTACGCTGTTGTTGTGTCCTTGAACAAGACACTTTAGCTGCCTTATACTAGGAAGAAAATAAAGACATAAAAAAACAGAACAGATGTTTTGGCCCAACAGTGAATCAGATCCAATCAAACTGACAAAACTCAAGAAGTGGTTAATATATTGTATGTGAATTATTTAAGTTTAATTACAGTACTGATTGCATACCTCATACTATAGGAAGCCAAATTACTCAACTCTATGGGACCAAGGATAAAAAAGTTGACAGTATAATGTGTAATGTTACTGGGTGAGCACGCAGGGGGAACTACATGCCATGTTGCCATGTTTGTGTGAGAATTACCAGCCCAAAGACGACGTGGACAGTATCTCTCATCCAGGAGTCCCAGGTGGTTTGGCCACAGGGCTGCTGCGTGGGGCCCGGCAGATGGATCCTGGCTTTGAGGTCAGACTAAACATGCAGCTGTGTGACAACAGAGAAACAATAAAGCCATCTTATATAAAAGATCTAGTAAAAAGAATATTGTTATAACTTCAAAAGGACGTATTTACTCAGCTGAGATCACTTTTACTGCAGTACACGTAGCACAATACACAAAAAGAAGTCTGTGAAGTTGTTGTGTTGTTTGGGAATTGTAAAAAGTGATACTATGCGTTCATTTAGTGTTGTATATACGGTATTGTAATGTGGTTAGGATCAATGTAAACTGAATAAACTGTTGGAGTGTCATTCTTATTTTGGGTATTCACAAAAAAACATCTGCCTCTTGTAGTGTGATAGTATTTTGTTTCCTTATTGTGTACTGGATGATGCCTTAATCAGTGTACTGCATCCAGGCTTGGGACTGACACAGCAAGTAGAACTGTGAACCCTAGTGGCAGAAAATTCAAAATGCATGCGCAAAAAACTGTTAGAAAATGTAACCTAAAAAAGACAAGGATATTATTATTAGTAGTAGTATTATTGTATATGATCAGAACTACTACACGACCATGTGGTAACTATATTGTTGTTGTTTCGTCATCAAAAGCAGACCTAGAGTAGTGTTTTGTTTCATTCCCACATGTTTAACACACAAACCCTGCATATTTAGGCTTTTCTCAAACAGAAAACTCTCTGTTCCACCTTGTGATGCCATGTGGTAGTACAGGAAGTGCTCCATTGTGTTTTTAAACTCCATACACCTTCACTTCAGTGTCATTTGGATACATTCAGCCCTGGAAATGAACAAAAAGTAAAAGGTAGCTTGAAAACTACTATTGAATGACATCACAAGGTGGAACAGAGCATTTTGAGCTTTGGATGTTTAGACAGACTAATAATGCAGGATGACTCAGACATGTGTGAATGAGACAAAACACAGCTCCAGGTATGTTTTTGATGAAGTAACAACATTTTTAACATGACTAAAAGCTCACATGGCTCACTTTTGCGTAATATAGGACCTTTAACAACTACAATTACCGTCTGTTAAAAATGGCTTTCGGTTCTTCTAAAAAAATGTGGGTTGTTGTTAATCATCACGATGTGGGTCTCGATTTAGTATTGAGTACCAATCAAGCCCCTTACATAGTATGAGAATCAAGTTGAAACTGTTATTATTGCAACAAGAGACTGTATTAAAGCACATATACAGTTGAAACCAGAAGTTTATGTACACTATATAAAAAGACACATATGTTTTTTTTTCCTCACTGTCTGACATGAAATCAGACTAAACTTTTCCTGTTTTAGGTCAAGTACAATTACCAAAATTATTTCTATTTGTTAAATGCCAGATCAATGAGAGAAGGATTTTTTTTTAGACAATTTTTCATTACCGGTACTTTCTTCAATGTCAGAAGTTTAAATACATTTCATTAGGATTTGCCATTACTATTGCCATTAGTCTGATTTCATTCATACAGTAAGCAAAAAAAGCCTATGTGTCTTTTTATATAGTGTATGTAAACTTGTGGTTTCAGATATAAATGCATATATATACTTACAAATAGACAAAATGGACACCGGGGGCATGTGGGTTAACAGTGACAGGCCTTCATTTACTTTCATTCATTGTCTCATCAAAGCTTCAAAGTTAAACTGATCATCTCCCGAGGCGTCCCAAGAAGATCAGTGTGCCTCTCAGAAATGACTGGTATCCAAAAACTGTTGACCCAAGGCGCTTTCTGCTCCCCATAATTTCCCTCCTCACTTTGTCTGTCTTTTGCAATAAGTGTTGATGTACGTATAATATTGACGGGAAAACATAATTAAATATGATGAAGGAAACCCAATAACATATAATTTATTCTTAATGAGTAAAATAGCAGTATAAGGTAGTCATGGTTCAATGAGCACTTTCATCTTCTCTCTTTGCTGTCGTAGTAGCTCCCCCCTGGACAAAAGGGTGGGTTGATTTCGGGTGATTTTAGTTTGAACCCCAGGAAATGCCATTCTGTTATGAACTGTTGACCACACAGACATGTAACTCAAGTCTAAAGACCCCGAAATCTTCTGACATTAAAGATTTATAAAAGTAGGCTGCACTGTCTGGATTCCTTAATAGCATGTAAAGTCATACCTAATAGAAGTGTGATACAGATCTGCTAATATAGAGACCATAATTGTGCAAAGTAGAATAGGCAGATGCTTAAACCAAGAAACATACATAAACAACACAAAACAACATAAATATATACAGGGAGTAACCATTATTTCAGTGAACAATTAGTCAATTTCAAGTATTAACTACCATAAATAGGTCAAACTATGCTCAATGAAGACTTTTAGCCATAGAGAGAACCTTTACAAACAAAATCTATTGAGAGATATGGATTTTTTCATGCGCGACACCAATACTGATTGTTTAGAATCCAAAGAAACCGCAGGCTGATAAGGTAAGATGATATTTTGGTGCTGATATGCAAGGCCAATTTTGATTATTTTCTCCAAATCAAATAATCTGAAATGACTATAAACTCATCCTCAGCCTGTAGTCAAGTTTTATGCAGTGTCCTCTTCACATTAAAGTGTTTAAATACAGCTTTATGAGGATTTTTTAGGCATCTTGTTGGCCTAGACCAAATATTGGGCTGGGGTGGAGATATAAGGCCGATAGTCGATATGCTAAAAAGTGCAAATATCGGCTATCCATACAGTTCAATTCAATTTATTTTCGTGAAGCTCACAATCACAACAGCAGTCGGCTCTTAGGGCAGCACATGATAACTGAAAATCACAAACCTTTCTTTTTTTGCTATATCAATCACCAGTTATTTTAATAGTCAGTTAAGTCTGATCAGACTAATTGTGATTAACTCATAACTTGCAGCCACGCATGTAAAAAACATGCTGAAAAGAGGTGAAATTAGGGCTATTTTGGTGATAAGCTATTCTAATTCAGTTCGTTTCAGTTCACTCCTGTTGGGTAGGCTCTGTTATCCTTCATTATGAGCGACAAATGAATTTAACCAATCACAATGAAGTGCAAAATATGAGAATAGGTAGATGACTTTGGTTACATCTTCATAAAAACACTCCCTACTTGAATCATGGTAAATCAAAATTGTGATCTTGGCTCTTGAAAATCATATTATTTTTTTTTTGCATATCTCCCACCCCAGGTCCAGTAGTTTTAGGTATATCAAGCAAAAATACTTTTACTTAGTACATTATATAGTATTACTAGTTATTTGTACTATTCAGGACTATAATTTGAGTAGTACTGCATTGTGTTATACATTTTTTTAGACTGGATGTTTATATTTTATTAAAAAAAAAACTTTCCTTGAGTATAATGAAAAAGTAGGCATTCTGATTGTCCGGGTTAGGCCTATGCGCTTGTGAATAGCAGCCATAACAAACGTGCCTACTAGTCAATTAGGATGTATGGTAGATCTATTCTAAAGATTCACAACATGATGAAAAGACCATCCCCATTCATTTTGACATTAATTTGTGCTGATGTAGGCCACCTGGAGTTCAGATGTTGCTCTCGCCTGTGGTGCTCAGGTGTGGAGGAAGACCAGTAAGCTCGTGTCATCCTCTCCCGGGGGCTAAAAGACAAAGGACAGACACTGAAAACCCCCTTGACCTTCAGAGACAAAGCTAATGCTATCCTCGTATACGCTATGGGAAGGTTCCTCTGCTTTTTCCCCTGTGCAGGTAGTTAAAGCCATACACCTCCAACCCTGGTGCCCTGAGGATGTGTTATGACAACCAAAAAAAAAAAAAAGGAAAAAAGTTAAACCGCTGGAGCAAGAAGTGGCATGAACAGATCCTGGAGTTTTGACATGCGGGGGCTGGTGAAAAGGACCACTGTTGGAGGGAGTCTAGCCTGAAGATACAACCATCAACTCAAGTACCATCAGGAAAACTGTCTGAGATGTCTGCTGAGTGCATGGTTGCTCAGTGGGGTAAACAAATACACAGCTTTCAATACAAAACAGGAGCTTGTCACAGTTCAATGCACTGATTGGGTTAAGATGCTAATCAAGGCAATTAGTACAGTTAGTGTTGAATACAGGGAGCAAGGTGAGGCATCATTGTGTTAACATGTCAAGTAGCACCTCAGGGTGATTACTTCGTCACTAAATTGTTAGCGAAACCGAAGTTGCGAAATGGAGTCATTAGATTGATCTGGGAAATTTAAGCACTGAACTTTCACACAGCCAGTCATTGATGATAAACTTACCTTCTTACTTGACACGATTCTTCATAGAGGTCTTTGTAACGTGACCTCTGGTTGATATCATTAGTCTTGGTGTCTCCAGTGTCTCCAGGCGAGAAGGAAGCTCAGGATGGACGGGCTGATATCATGACACCTATTTGTGGAAAAAAGAGGATAGGCTAATTAGAGTGAGTCAAGGTGAGCTGACACAAACCACCCTCAGGACATGTTTTGCAGAGCCGGTCCTGTCAAATGTCAATGTGTTATAATGCTGTGGGAGCTTGGGAAAAGGATGTCTCATATCACATCTTCCAGCAATAAAAATCAAAAGAAACACTAGATCAAACATATGTATCACGGAAGGCTGACATACCAAGGGAAGGTGAGAGGCATCGCACATCCAGTCTGAAACTCGCACACCTTTATATGAGGGCTAGGTGAGCTTCCCATCTGGGGTGACCAGATTTTCAAAATTCAAAACTGGGACACACCCGGGTTGGTATGGTTGGTACAAATAAAACTGTGAAAAGAGAGTGTAACATAACCCATTCTCGACTCACTTGTGGATCGGTATATAATCTGAGGGACTTCTGTCAGTGAATTTTTTTGCCTCATGCTCATTTTCAAGCATGTTTTTATATATTTTAGCTTTTTATTAGCTTTATTCCCTTCTTTACTGTTGGTGGGTATGAAATTGGCCAAAACCTGGGGTATTTTTGTATAAAACTGGGACAAATCACTGGTTTTGGATAAATCTGCTGGGACATGGGACACAGGGCTCAAAACTTGAACTGTCCCGGGTAAATAGGAACATCTAGTCACCCTCTTCCCATCTCACATTGAAATACCAAGATCTAGGTAGTCTAGGAGGTTACTCATACTAATTAGAGGGGTCAGTTATCTAAAAAAGGGGTTGTGTAAGTCCTTCTCACTCTTACACTTAAATCCATTTGATGAAACTTGTTTATCGCCTTGATATTTGGGGATACCTAATATTACAAAAACTAAAAACTTAATAAGCTTATTTATTTTTTAATATTTATTTTATCGTTTATAGACGTGAACACTGCCCAACTCTTCCTCAACTAATCAAACAAGATCGTCTATTGTCGTTTGAAAAAGATCACTTTTAAGCACTTATGCATATCAAAATGTGTAGCGTATTAGATCTATTTAATTTTATATTATTAGAGATCACAAAAAATAAAAGTCTAGTTTATGTACGTATACAATCCACGGAAGCAGAGTGAGCGCTCTTCATTTTTTTCTTATCTCAGTTGACGTTGCACTTCCGCTTTACGACTTCCGTACACAGCTGATGACGTGTTCACTCCTCCAGTCCAGTGTTAGCCGAGCAGCTAACTCGGCTAAGTTACCTGTAAAATCAGAGCTGCCCTGGGAAATAAAGTTATAAATCACAAAGTACACGACACAACGCACGATATCGAGCCATGGAGACGCTTTATCACCAAACTAATAAGTGAGTTTGTTGCCTTTTTCTCAAAGCAGCTGTTGTATATGTTGTAGCATGAAATCAGAAGAGGACAGGAGACGCATATCAGCACTGTTACTTTTTTCAGTTACAGCACATCTTCTAGATTTTGTACAGTAATAGATTTGTCTGATGTTAAAATTTCTTTCTGATTAGACAAATTCAAGAGGTCCAGTCACTGATGGGAAACCTGGAGAGAACAGACCGAGAGTCAGTGCACTGTGAGTAACCCATTCATTATTGTACAACAGTTTTGTCACTAGTATCCAATTATAATCAAGTAGTTGTACCATGATTCATTCTTGGTGCCTGTTTTACTTGCCGTCTTTGTGATGGTGGATTGACAGTTGACACACTGGTCATGAGTGGTTGTTTTTGTGGCTGGTGGTGCCATTCTGGTGCCAGGGCAGGAAGCAGCTGGGTGGGTGCAGTGACAGATGTTTGGGAGGGCTTCTTTTTAGATAATTGTGGGAGCATATGGGTGGGAGCCAGGCAACAGGCAACAGGCACACCCCTTGTCTTCTCAAAGTATGACATAAGATTATGTTGAAGGTAAAGTGAAGGATCTGGGAACCTAACAGTAATTAAATGATTACGAAGACCACCATGCATTGTTAAAGGGGTACTTGACGTGACACCCATTTTCATTGTTATCTCTTCAAATGACTTGAATGAAATTAATTTTCTTCCTCCAAAATTCAACTCAACTGCGCAAATATGTATTCTATAAATTACACATAATTTTAGAATGAAGTTGCGTTTTATTTCTTTGTATTTTAACAAAAAATACAACAATTTACAAAAAAAAAAAAAAAAATTCTGGAATGAGTCTCTTGTGTCAGAGAAAGTTTGTAAAGGTGTTGGCATAAAGGGAAGCATGTACATATTATTTAATAAAATACACCTTTATCACTACTTTAAATCTAAAAAAAGATATAAGTGGTTTAATACTTTATCCCAAGCCCTGTAGTGTAACATAAAAAATCACATAAAGACAGTTACACAAAAACCTATAAGGAGCACATCTCACATCTGTGCACCAAGAAAAGCTCTGGGGTTAAGGGTTTAAGCTCCAGGTCAAAATTCATAAGTATAATTTTCTTATTTTTGTAAAATCCAACTTTTCTAAAAAATTGAGCATGCATCAGTGTGATGTCCTGTGGTGTGACATGCAATATTTCTTGAGAAAAATACAATCTAATTGTTAAAAATATGTTTTTAAAGATGGGACAGTTACATAATTATTAAACTCGCACAAGAGTCATATTAGAATTTTTTAACATGGCAAATTTGTCATGAGTGTCCAGCAGACTGACAGGAGAAGTCACATCACAGGGCATGATAAAACAAATGTAATTCTTGTGAAAAGGCTTCCTTGCATTCGTAGAATTGATTTGTTCTTTGAAAATCATTTTTGTATTTTCCTACAAAGGCGAGACAGAAAAAGGAATTACACTCCCAAATGTCAAGTACCCAAATGCAGATGATGAAACACCAAAGCAATATATACTTTTTATCTAGCCATGCAAAGATAAAGGTACTATTGCAACTATTACTTGTTTAAGTGTCCTTTGCTATTATTTGTAGAAGTTGAAACAATATACAATCAGTGAAGCTTTGACATGATATCTTAACACAGTCAAAGTCCAGATGTTTTAGTGTGCTTTATGGGCAATCTCTCTGTAATTATCAGGTCAATATAAAAAAACAAAAAAAAAAACACCTGGTGGCTTATTATATCTGCCACAACTTATCTGCAAGTCAATGTAAAATTGATTTATTTGCTTTAAACAACAGTAAACCATGTAACGCATTGCCTCACCTACTGGCTTCTGTCCTCCAACATTTGATAATTACAGAACATTCAATCAAATCCAATCAAACAAATTACAACTTACTGAGGAATAAAAAAAAATATATATATATTACAGTAATAAATCAATATTTATTTTCCATTTTTAGTATTAGAAAATGAGCTGTTTGGAAGAATCGAGCAGATCTTCAATCAGTTAGAACGTCTTGAGATCCTCGCCAGCAAAGAGCCACCAAACCGCCGGCAGAACGCTAAATTGTAAGTTGGGATTAAATCAATTGGAGGTGAGCAAAAAGCCCCAGAGTTGGCAGTACTGGGGGGAAGCCATATATCTTATGATGACATGGGGGAGGGAGAGGGAGGAGGGCAGAAGGAGGGAGGGGAGAGGAGGGAGGGGTGTAAGAGGATGAGACAGACAGACAGCCCCGTCCTGGCCTGTGGCGACATGGATCTATGAAAACATATCCTCACAGTCTCCCATCATCACCAGCATTCCTGTAGCATTGGGCAAAGATTCATTTTGAGCTGGGTAAACAGGCCTTAGGGGACAGAGTGCACCCCATCCCACGACTCTACTCTCTGATCCTAGCTGATTTTCAGAATAAGCAAGATTTACAGGAAAAATGTGTTATTAGAATACTTTATGTGATTAAACGCTACAGGCAAGTCTCAACGTTATAAAATGATCTAATCAAAAGTTTTAGATCATATAAAATAATACAAACATCATAACTTGTTTTCTTTGTTTCTCCCAGACGAGTGGACCAGCTTAAATATGACACTCAGCATATTCGTACTGCTTTGCAAAATTTCCAACACAGACGACACACCAGAGAAGCCCAAGAGCGAGAGAGAGAGGAGCTGATGAGCCGAACCTTCACAACCAATGCAAGTTTAATATACGTCAAACAGGCAGAATATTATGACCATTAGCCTTTTATTATTTTAGTCTGATTCTTAGTCTAGAGCCCATATTACGGTATTTTCTGATCTATGTTATAATGTTGTTTCCTTATCACAAACATACTTGGAGGAGTTTTGTTTCCTTCACATGTTTAAAACACAATCCATGCATATTTAGACTGAGTTCTTCTCTCAAACAGAAAACACTCCACCTTGTGATGTCATATGGTAATACAGGAAGTGCTCCACTGTGTTTTTAAACTACATATATCTTCTACACACTAGAATCATTTGGATTATTTCAGCCCTGGAATTGCTAATCTCTACTGAACTGAACTGCTAAAGGTAAAAAGTAGCTGTTAACTTGAAAACTACTGCTGGAACAGAGCATTTTGAGCTTTGGAGATGTAGACAGACTAATAATAAAGTGCTACTCAAACATGTGTGAATGAAACAAAACACATCTTCGGGTATGTTTTTGAGGAGGGAACAAAATTATGGCTTAAAGCTCACAAGAGTCAATTTTGTGTAATATAGGACCTTTAAATGCCCAACTGAACTGAAACACTGAATCATTATGTAACAATAATGCCCAAACAGCTCGTCACAAGGATCAGATCACAGTTAAATTTTTGCAGATTATTTTTGCTATATACTTCTCTATAGGCATGTATAGTAAACCCCAAAGTATTTGAAGTCAGCCATGGACATTATTCGTTCATAAATCTGACATAATTTAATGACGTGTACTGGTAATTTCTCTTTAACAGGATGCTGATACTTCCATACCCATAGATGAGACTCTACAGTTAAACTCAAGCTTGCACAACGCACACAGAGGCATGGATGACCTGTTGGGCAGTGGCAGCGGTATCCTTAATGGATTAAGAGATCAGAGGGGCACACTCAAGGTTTGTCACGTTTTCTGTAATTTTTACACAAATAATCAATCCATAAGGGGGCGGAATCCATATGGTTTTTGTACCAAATCTGAATAAATAGAGAAGATCGAATCAAGAGGATATATTGTAAAAAAAATATTAAGGAAGACATCTTAATATAGAAGAGGATCTTATTTGTCTAGTCTAGTCACTGGTGAATCGGTTTTCAAATGGGTGTGACTGATAGGTGGATTAGGGGTGGGGGGGGGGATCACGTTTGATCGGGCTTGAGATACAACGGAGGACATGGTGGCCCGACTCATATCAGTCTGTGTGAAGATTACAGAGATGTCATTCTGAATTTGCCAAGCTAGACTAGAGGCTTTGTTTCCAGGGTGGAGATGCACCCGGCCTCCTCTTATCTGGGTGTGTCTTATTCATCAAAAACCCTCTGACGAACTATTACGTCAGTACTAGTGTTGATCTTTAGTCTGTACCAATTAGCGCAGTTTCAACATGTAATTGTTTGTAGTGGCTGGACTAATTACTGTTTGAACAATCAAGCTTTTTGTTTTTTGTGCAGGGAACTCATAAGAAGATGTTGGATGTGGCAAACATGTTGGGCCTTTCAAATACAGTGATGAGGCTCATAGAGCGGAGGGCTACTCAAGATAAGTTAATCATGATTGGAGGGATGCTGGCGACCTGTGTCTTTATGTTCTTAGTGATCAGATACCTCGGCTGATCAACCCCCTACTGGATAAGAGTGGGAAAACGTCATGGACTTTGTATTTTTGTCATCCCTAATTAATATGAAAATTGGCACAAAGATAAAATGTGTAGTTGTCTCAATGCCATTGCAGTTTTTGTACCACCAGTAACATACTACATAGATGTTAATAGTAAATATTTAAGCCCATAGAAAGTCACTGCCATGTACGCATGCTTTTCTAAGACCACTTGATGAAAATAGCTTTATGGTTTTGTTTCAGTGTTAATGTCATCCTGCCTCTTAAAGCACGGTTTATCTTCTTTACTTTTCTAATTCTGTATTTTAATTTAATGTATACAAAATGTTTACTATATTTCAGAGTTTGGCAAATCAAATATTTTAATAAAATGTTTTTGCTCTTATGTATATGATTGTCAGAGAACCACAGCTTTGAGACTTGAGTGTGCCATGATGGATTACATCGGTACAATTGCTGAGACTGTAGATATTGCACATTTAAAAATATTTCATTATAAAAACATTCAACACCGTGCGTTCCTTTTCTAGCTTCATCTACATTCATGTCTCTATACCATCTTTATCCTATTTAGTCCCACTGTGTGACTGACTTAGTTCATAATAAAAAATCATATTTTTCTTTTGTTCTGCATGTGTGTCCTTCATGAAAACCATATGTAATGTACAATAAAACCGTGGCTCAAGACGAGTTCGCCACCTAGTGTTCAGAGTAAAAAGGACACTTGCAATATATATGAACTCAACATTTTATTTGCCAAAACAAAGTCGTTCTTTTAAAAAATAATAGTTGCTACTGACATGTTGTTAATGTTTACGTCCTCTGCAGCCTTTACAAGTATAAGATTTTTACCTGGATACATTTGTTGTCCATTAAACTTGTTTTTCAGTAGCAGTTTTAACCTCTACAATGGTTACATCAGGTTAATCTACAGCAGTTATATTTACAAAATTACACAAAAGCAAAAAAGCTCTTCCTAAAAGAGCATTTAGGAAAATAATTTAAAAACAGAAAAAATACAATTATTGCAGTATACTACAATCGTATTGTTACATGATGCAAAAAAGCATCATTGTCATGTACAGATATCAGTGCAATTCATTCATATAAACCCTTACCACAAGAAACATTAGCTTTACCTCAGTAATGAAGACGAGCTTCACTCTCTTATTTAAAAATGATGGTACCATGTTTGGAAACGAGATCTGAATTTAAGATGACCATCATTACTGGGCTTCACATTATAAGTAGAAATAAGAGCAGGCCTGAAATGCATGCTTTCACTTGATGCCGTGACCCTCTTCCTGACATGATTTACTTAACAAGTCAGCCTTATATGTATGTAGATTTCTTTGGCCAACTGCAAACAGAGCAGATTAAGAAACTTATGTGTAAAACAAAAACTCCAGTAGTTTGCTCGTTTAAAAATGTTCTTAATAAACACCAGTGTCAGAGGTATTATAAAACACCTTAAAGATTTAGGTCTTTACCAAATGGTAATGACTAATGAACAGTTAATAAAAGTTAGTGTCTCTTAGGTTATCTCTCTGTAGGCCAGAAGAAAATTGACTGGATCATGTGACCAATAATATGACAATTTTATATGGCTGGTTTGGTAAAATGTGCATTCCTCAAGAGCCATGGTTAGGAGGGTGTTGGAGGTCCTGCCCTGAAAAGATGGGATGGAGCAGTGGGTGCAGCTGAAGCGCTGCTGCTGCAGCAGCTTGAGAGGGCCGTGGAGTGAAGAGAGTGGGGTACAGAGCTGCGTGGGGGACATGGTGCAGGGCCAGAGGAGTGTGATGAAGAGCAGACGCTGGGATGATGTGGATGGGCTGCCCAGAGAGGAAGGCAGTGGGATGGGCCGGAATGAGGCCAGCATGTCCCAGAGAGTGTCCTAAAGAGTGACCGAGAGAGTGACCCAGAGGGGAGAGGGAGATGGGGGTGAGGTGGTGCTGAGGGATGTGGTGTACTTGGGCGAGCTGGGCGTGGGCTGGGTGTGGGTGGTGTGGGTGACCAGGGTGAATGCCCATGGCAGCTGCTGTGGCAGCGTGGTGCTGCAGGATGGCGTGCTGCACTGTGGTGATAGAGGTCCCAGAGGCCACAGACACAGTGGGCTGTTGGATGTGGATTTGCTGCAGAGCAGGAGGAGGAGGGGCGGGTGCCAGGTTAGCAGCCGCAGCTGCAGCTGCCGCAGCAGCCGCTGCCGAGGGAAACGTCTTCACCTGTTTGGCTAGGAGCTGCTGCTGGATGTGCTGCTGTGCGGCCTGCTGCAACTTGCTGTATTTCTCCATCTCCTCCGGGGTGAAAGTGATGGGCTGACTCTCCAGAGGAGCCAGTCCATCCTCCTCTGCCTCCAGGCCATCCTCCTCCAGGGCGGAGGGGTAACCAGCATAGGCGTGAATTGGAGGCTGCTGCTGCATGTCAGGCATGAGTGGTTCCATCAAAGGGTTTTGAGAAGGGTCTTGCTCAGTGTCTCCTTGATATGGACCCATTATCATAGGTACTTCCTGTTCAAACAGAGGCCTGGGCTCTTGAAGCATCTGCTGCTCAGTGGGAGGCTGCTGAGCCTCTTCTGGCACAGCCGTGCTCTGGGGGGCCTCCTGCACCTTCTGGACTGGCGGAGCTGGGGGCGGAGGTGGAGGGGGAAACTCTCGAATGGGCTCCACCAGAATGATCTCACTGTCAGCCTCTGAACCCTTTCCTTTGTCACCCTCGTCTGGTCTGGTGAGAGGAATCACTGGCTTCTTTCCTGCCTGTAGTTTACCAAAGAGTGGTAGCATGGCTTTGTTTCCCAGAGTGGGGGGAAGCTTGGGGCCAAAGTAACCCTGTGGCGGGTCCTTTATTTTACCTCCAGATTTAGTTCCTGGAGCAGTATCATCAGAGCTCTTCTTGGACTGTACTTTTTCCAGAAGCTGTCGAGCTGTAAGTGTGTTTTTCTGTTCTCCTGCGTCTCGAGAGCCGCCTGCTCTCAGAGCCTGTGAACTTGATGAATGCGTGCTGCGGTTAAGGCCTCGTGAGGAGGACGCTCGAGGCGACTGGGAGCGGTAGATGCGAGAGCGGTTAAAGTCTCTGCGATGTGTGTCACTGTCTGCTCTGCTCCTGGCCCCTCTGCGATGGGGTGAGCCTTTAGTAGAGGATGAGGAGCGACTGGCAGAACTGCGGCTGCGGCTGTAGCTCCGTCTCCAGGACCTGCCGCTGGTACTGCGGCTCCAGCTGCTAGAGCTCCGGGAGCTGCTGCGGTGGTGCCTCCGATGCCGCTTGCGGCGGCTGTAGCTGCGTGAGCGAGAGCGTGAGTCGTCGGAGGAAGAGGAGGAGTACTGATGCCTCCTGGACCGCCTGCGCCCTCTGCTGCCCCGTCTCTCATACTCAGAGTCTGATGACCGTTTGGAATGGCGGCGCCTGCGCCCCTCTGTGCTGTAGTCACTGTAACTCTCAGAGTAGCTGCGGCTGCGGTGACTGTAACGGCTGCTTCCTCGAGAGGAGCGCTCTGAGCTGCTGGAGTAAGAGCGACTGCGAGAGGTCTGACCACGATGTCGTCTTCGACTACTGCCCCGCCTCTCCCCTCGTCGGGGGGAGCGGCTGTGGGAACGTCCTGACTCCTCGCTGTGGTGTCTCCGGTCTCGGGGACTGGACTTGTGATGGCGTGAGCGCTGGTTTGAGCCTCCATCCTCACTGTCGCTGCTGGGGGGTCGACCAGATGCCGGACTCTTCTGGGCAGATGTGGAGCAGGAGGCACTTTGCACTACACTTGCATCAGTCTTCTGGCGCTTGGTGCCACTGTGCTCTTCCAGTGAGTTTGGTTTATCACTACCTTTTGCAGACGCTCCCTCCTCTGTTCCAGATTTAGAAGGCACTTCTTTTGTAACACGTTTCCTTTTCCCTGGTTCAGCTCCAGTGCTGCCAGTGGCTACACTCACTGCGGTTGGTTGAGTTGATGGCACTTTATCCTCAGACTTGACCTTAGGTTTGTCTTTCTCCTCACCTGCAGCCTCCTCTTGGTCTGGACCTTTATTTTTGCTTTTCTTTCGTTTGTGCTTTTTCTTCTTTTTAGTTTTTTCTTGGGCTGATTCCCCCTCTCCCTCTGCCTCTTCACCTGCTCCTTTGTCCTTTTCTTTGCGCTTTGAATGTTTGGACGATTTCTTGTGCTTTTTCTTTTTCTTCTTTTTCTTGGCACTGCCACTTGCTGCTTTCGGTGCATCACGGTCTGGTTGTACAGGCTCTTCCTTTGGAGCTGGCTTCTCTTTATCGACACTTGAACCGGGTTTATCAGTGGAATCAGCTTCAGTTGTTGAAGCAGCTGTTTGTACTTTTTCATCTGATCCTTCGGGTTTAGGAGATTTTGATAGTTTTGCATTCCGCACACCTTTATTACGAGACAATTTAAAATCAAAGTAAAGGGGATTACAGCTGTACGACAGAGAGGGCTGGGCTTTAGTAAATTCAAGAAGCTCAGAGGGCCACTGTAAAGTAGTGCTTTCGTCTTTACTCAAAACAGGGAAAAAAGGACCAGTGGGTATTTTAGGGCCCTGGTCTGAATTTACTGCCTCTTGAGTGTTGTCAGCTTTAGGTGCAGGGGTAGTATCAGGGGGTGTTGTGTTCGCTGGACATGGTGGCGTTTCCTCTTTTTTCACATCTGGAGGTGGTGGTTCAGCTTCTGGTGCTGATGTTGGGTTACTTTCTATCTCTTTTATCTCTTTTGCTGTTGTTGATTCGTTTGTACTTTTCTTTGACTGTTTCTTACTTCTTGTGGATTTATTTTCACTGGTCGATGTATTTTCACTAGTTCTAGTTTCATTCGTTTTACTTTCACTGTTTTTTGCGTCAGCTACATTGGCTGGCTTCACCTCATTTATAACTACTGTAGATTCATTTATATTTGCCTCTGTCTGTTCTGGGGTAACTTCAGTAGTTTTCCCCTCTTTCTCCTCTTTTTCCTTGTCTTCCTCATCTTTGCTTTGATTCTGGTCTGTTGCTTTCATGAATAACAAGAACTGAAAGTGAGGCTTGACCCGACAGTGAGCAGGCGGGATATAATGATAGTACTGAGGTTCTTGTCCACAATACCCTTCCTCTTTTTTCATCATCATTTTGAGTTTATTCAGAGTCGAAGCTAGAGATGCCCCATCGTCAGGCTGTTGTTCCTCTTCTGTGGGGGCTACTGTAATTGCCTCAACTGCCTCACCCCCTTCTGATCCTGGTTTGGGGCTCTCTGTACCCCCCCCTGCTCCCTCTTCTTGTCCTGCAACCTTTTCTCCATTTTGACTTTCGCCTTCTTCTACAATCTCCTCACCATGATCGGTGAACACAGCAGCCGCCGTATCAAGCTTCACTGGCGTTTTCTTCGCAAATGAAAAGGAAACACTAACTTTTGATCCACCGCTGCTCGGAGTAGGGGAGGAGGAACTGTTTTTACCAAGAGAGAAACTGATTGTCGAGCCTTGCTTTGGGGACGCTTGTTCACTTTTGTCTGTAACTGGGGCTTCCAATGCAATTTCTGGCATGTTTTCTAATGCCATGTCACTATCCTCAACATTTTCTCCATCCACGGCCACTGTAGTGGTTTTAAACTTCGGTCCACTTCCAGGAGTACTGAAACAAAAACAAAAAATGTATAAAAAATTTTAATTATGACAACATCCATTTCAACAGACTTGGCAAATGGCATCTCTAAGATCCAGCCACGAGAGGGCACTGTTTGCACACTTACCTGTCCTGCTGTTTCCTTTGCTCAGCCAATACATGCAATCTACGCAACATTTTTTCTTGCTTTTTTCCACCTTTCCGAGAACGTGATGACACATTTCTTGCAAACTCTCTCTGTTTTAACTCTTTCAGTCTCTGTATTCACAAACAGAGATAGTATCAATATAATTATAAACTATTTTCTTGTACTTTTTAAAATTGGTATATCTGGTATACCTGTTTGTGAGCATGGTCATATGAGTTGATGTGGTTGTCAAACTCCTGATGCTTCGTGTACTGCTTGTCACACAGCTCACAGTAGAAGTTGGCTCTCAGGTCTTCCAGAGCCTTTGCGATGGCCTTTTCTTTTTCCACCTGGTCCTAAAGTTGAAAGACAAAGGAAAGTGTAACCAGCAGAATTTGCATCAATGATTTGCATGTACATTACTACTATAAACAGGAACCATCTCCAAAGAACAAAACAATGTACCTTGTATTTCTGCCGTAGTTCCTCTGTGTCCTCTTTTTCAATTTCCAGAACTCTTCTTTTCTCTGTGGCATCTTCTGCATAGTCAAGCTACAACAGCAAGATTCCTCAAGTTACAAAAGTGTAAATACATTTTAAACTAAGCGAGTAGTCATTTGTACTGCTATACCTGGCATATGTCTCATAAAATAGTTCTTGTTTGTGAGTATTAAAACATGCACTATCTAACCTTTGTTGCTTGTCTCCATGGAGATTGCATTACTTTGCCTGGAATGTTCCACAGTATAGCATTAAACTTAATTGCATTCTTACTGTGAGGCAACCCCGCTCACAGTAAGAATACATGTAAAGGCAAAGCAATATCATGTTGACAGTAGCGGACTCCCCACTGGAAAAGTTACATCGCCTTGTTCAGGATTAATATTTCTGTAGCACTTTTTATCATCTACTGTAAATATATGCTCCAGAGCTGTGTATTTCATATGCTTGGACCATAAAAGGCAGCTTACCTCCATCTCCATTCGTCCCATCCCCATAACGTCATGTTTGATGATAATGGGAACAGGGTCGGTGCGTCCTGAGAAAAGAAACACAGAGTAAAGTGTTAGTGAAGTTTTTGAAACTGGGTCATGTGACCAGCTCGGAGACAGCCTGCTTATAGAGCATAGGGTGCTGGGGTTAGAGAATTTTGCCTTCAAGTGCAAAGAGACCAAAAAGCTACAGTGAACCAAATACTGGCTATTCTCACAGCTTACTGCAGCCACCAAGGGCAGTATATTTGATCTATCCAAATTGACTTTCTAAATTTATCTACTGAAATTGTTTTTATACTCTGATGTTTTGTCAGTGTGTGATATAGAACAGATATTAGTCCTCATCTTCTCCTGCGGCTGTTCACTGCTGCAGTCTTGTTAAACCAGAATGCCAAGTTTATCAAGGACAGCCTCAGTGACTGTGTGTGTGTGCGTGTAGAATGTGAGCCACTGTCACTGCGACACTACCCGGGAGAGGAGCAGACCAATTGAATCACTTCTTTCTAAGCTTGGCATGGCTGACCACTGCAAGTCCTTTTCAATGTCCATAAGTCCAAATCTCCTCCCTTGCTCAAACCCCCTTCACTAAAAATGAACTCTACTTAAACTCTGTCACGTAAGCTGTGAAAAGAGCAAGCTCTGAAGGAAATTGTAGAAAAATAAACAAACCAAAGACAACCAAAAACAAGAATGAAACATTAAAGATATAAAATATATAAAATCAAACTACTTTGGAGATTGACACATTGCTTAATCCACTCATAATCAGCCAAACAAAGCAGAGAGAAAGACAGAGTAAAATTAAAAAGGACACAAGCACTGAACTACGGCAGAGTGACGTCACAGGCCAGGTATCGCCATGGTGACAGTGCAGGGGGATACTCACCTGGACACATATGGGATGGGTGGGAGGAAGGGGGAGGACAGACAGACAGATAGACAGGGGAATCTCATAACAAAATGCATAGAGAATTTGGACTAATCTGCTGCTCCTGTTGCCAGCCAAATACAATAATCAAATGTTCTGATTATCAATTCAGTTTGGTTTCAGTTTTTTCCTCCACAACACATTTGAATTAGTTTTCTCCCATGAATTAGTTCTTGATGTATACCATTGGGCATATGGAATTATTTCAAACACTTTATATTGGCAGATTATACTACAATTTTTTCACTTCTAATTTTTGTTTAAATACATTTTTGTACCAGTATTTGATGCAAATATCTCCACTGTCTTGACTCCATCACAGCCCAATGACATGTCTGAAATCATAGATGCATGGTGTACTGACGTGTAATGGCTGGCCTGGACTCGCAGGCCCACTGCAGTGCTTGATGGGAGGGATCTATGGCGGCTTCAATATTAGAGGCATTATTCCACAAAGGAAGTGAGAGGAGAGGGGCAGATGGTGTAATTTCTGTATCACAAGAAGACTACCTACTGATCACAGCATCAGAACTGAAACCACAACAGAGTGGGTGTGTTAGCCACTGCAGTGGTCTGTGTGAACGGGATCCAGGATTAAAGATTAATGAACAATTATAGTCATCCCAAACTATCACCAGTCCTCAAACACAGTGACGATACTTCCACATTACCCATTCCAGTGGAAAAGAAAGGACCAGACAAAAACAATGTGCATCTAGATCATCACAGGGTGTGAATCACAAGGTTAAAAACTGAAAACAAACAAAATGACAATGTTCTAGAAGTAATACGTATGCATGATGTATATATATATATATACAAGCAGCAGGATGAAGACTAATACAGAGAGAATTGGAAGCCTATGTAGCATTGGTGCTCTGATGAGAGGTAAATAAATTATGGGAGAAATAAAAAAAAGAAAAGAAAAAAAAAAAAAAAAAGAAAATAATTCAATTGGGGGATAAAATAACATTTACCACTAAGTTTACCATCAGCACAACATGGGCAGGATCAAATAGCTGTAAAAAAGAAACACCAATTGGTTAAGCAGGAAGATTGAGGCACATAGAGAAGGGAGGGTGGGGTTGGGAGTGTGGCTGTGGGGTTTCAGGGGCAGAGCTACAGGGGCGTCATGGCGTCACCCCCTACCCCTCATCCCTTCAGTCAGGGCTCGATGCTTACAGGGATCCTCTCTCACCACTCACGCGCCCAAGACCCCAAGCTTCTAGACTGGTTTTGGTCTGATTAGGTTACAGAAAATGTTCCCAAACTTAATAATGAACTACATTAGCAACTGATTTCGGTTAAAGGGTGCAAATATGTAAAATTTCAAGTGGGGGCTCGTCACTATGGAGATCTTGTTTCACCTGTGATGCTCCACAGTTTGGTAATACGCTTTCTTTAACATGTATTTGCTGCTCAGCATTACTGTAAGCTTGCTGTAAGCAGGGACACCGCTCCACAGACAAGATCTGCAACTTGGCCTTTTGACAGTTCCTGCTCGTGTCTAAGGAGATGGAATTTAAAGCCATACTCTGAAGCATCCCAGGCAAAGCAATAAAATCTCTGTGCAGACAAGCCGGTGGCTAGCCCCCCACTCGAACAGTTACACAGCGCAACTTTAAGAAATGAAGAAATTTGACTGTAGTCTTTTAAAAGCATTTCGTTTTACGCTTGTAGCAACAACCACCATTTTCCCCCGTTGAGTTTTTTTGCCTCTCAAAACAGTTCTGTCAGCCCAGTTAGCAAAACTCCCTGCAATAACGTGTATTTCTTGCTAGCGTGCAGCCAGCAAGTCAAGTTCTGGATGTGCTTAACCCGGCAGCAGTGATGACATGACACACAAATGTACCTGAGAAAAACACCAGAGGGCTTTGAGCAGTGCTTAGAGCGGACTCAGAGTTTTACTGTGTGTCTAAGTTTGGGCTGGCCAGTTAGTTTAACTTTAACCAAACACAATTGATTCAGTCATGTCTGATTGCCAATGCTTTTGGGTTTTTTAATTATGGGGTCTACACCCAATACTAAATTAATTATTAATTATTAATAATAATAATAAAAGGTTTTGAGGTTTGATTTTTGAATTTTGAGGAATAAATTTGGCATTTTGGTGTTAAATGATGCCAACTAAAAAGTCTGTCTTGTCATGTTCATAAAATCAATACTGAAATAATAATACAATTGAATACAAAATTTAGATCAATATGAGGGAAACAATGTTTGATTATAATGTTTTTGCCCAACCCATGTCTACTGTCTCACAGATTTGCAATGCTACTTCCCCCACTATCATATCAACCAATGAGAACTTTCTTGTTCTTCCTCCAACACTGCTAAAAGCCCGAGGCTGAGTGGCAGTTTGAGGCAGGCAGGGGTACACCTCTGGGATCAACATGCTGTGCAGGAGGGTAAAGAAACAAGGGGGAGGATGGGGGTCTGTGAACAGCCATGGAAGGAGGGGGTTGAGACGGTGGTGAGGTGGTCCCTGTAAGTTGACTCATTGGCCCGGTCAGTAGTACATACACACACACACACACACACACACATGAGTTTCACCGGTTTTGAAGGTAGAAACAAGCAAACAGGCAGAAAGGAGGGGAAACTGTCTACTCTGCAAGCCATTCAAAGTCATAGTTACAGCCAATCAGATACCCAGATACAGCAGCCTCAAGAGTCAGGGAGAGCTACACGTTTTGTGGTGATTGACACTACAGGATGTAATGGTGGAATCATGGCGTCCTAGATCTACCTTGATTTCGAATTATTTTAATTTTTGGACTTTGTTTTTTTTTTTTTAAGCGGAAACACTCACAATACTTAAAAGGTTTAGTGATTATAAAGCGAATAGTAGGAAGCTGATAGGGGCCATTAGCCTACGGTACACTGTAAAAGGTTGTTACAGTAAAGTCAACTGCAGAGTGGGAGGAGGAAAGCACACCCACACATACACATACGGACATACAGAGGGTCCCAACAAACCTTACCTAAAAAGGGGCAAAAAGGACAAAAGAAGAATAAGAACAAAGTCAATACACTGAAAACTTAAAAAAGGGGAGACAATGTTTTGTAAAACTCTAAACTGTTGTAGTCGTCAGAGAGGACAGGGGAGGAGAGGGAAACTGTGATCTCAGAAAGCAGCGAAATGATGTTCATTATGGTTCACTATTAGCTCAGGGTTAGGGCTGAGCGATATGGTGATAAAAGTCAAATTGTGACCAAACCCCACTGATGATGCTATTTTGGTGATACTCTGCTTCTCTAAATAACACAGCTGTCTATTCAAGCTTTATTTTTTGCCCACCCACTTCCCCTATTGGTTAACCTTTGTAAGCCTATAAGTGAGTGACAGCTATGTTTAACCAATTACAAGAAGCAGATGACTGTATTTACCTCTTAAAAGCATTAGAAAAACACAACGTGCAAATGAATTGTGATCAAATTGCAATTTTTATCCCACATCGCCCACCCCTACTCAGAATGTACCACAATTCGATTTTAGACTAATTCTATACTCCTCTTTTGCTGCACTCTTGTTTGCCAAAACAGCAGGCAGCTTACATAACCAGATACCAAAAGCGCCAGTGGCAAAAACACAAACATGAACCCTGTGACTCGTGATGCCCTCCAGTCCACACATGAGCAGGAGATTTTAATAGAATCAGTTTGCGACCACCTCGATAGCAGACCCCAAATAATACAACTACGTGACACACAACTGTTAGCTCTTGCACAGTGAGGTAGTGTCCTGGTACGAAGCCATAGTCGGACGTAGCGGGGCTTAGCAACTCCAAAACAACGGGAAGCAAGACCATATATGTACAAGAGCAAGAGAGCTCAGCCAACTATGACATAAATCAGTCAAACGCTTCAGCTTTTCCAAAACTAGAGGTATTGCTTTTTTGCCTATGTGACAAACATCTGCTAAACTTCTAGGCACTTCATTAGTTACTTAAAAGGACCCATATTTCACTATTTCCTGATCTATGTTATGTTGTTTCCTCATCACAAACACACCTGGAGTTTTGTTTTGTTTCATTCATGCAAGTTTAACACACAAATCCTGCATATTTAGGCTTCTTGAGTTCTTCTCTCAAACATACAAGAAGTACTCCCCTGTGTTTTTTAATTCCATAAACCTTCACTATCATTTGGATAATTTCAGCTCTACTAAACTACATGTAAAAGGTTGTAAAGCTGTCTTGAAGCAGAAGTTTTCAAGTTATCACAAGGTGGAACAGAGATGCATTGGAGATATAGACAGACTAATAACAAAATGATGACTCAGACATGTGTAAAAAACAAAACAACTCCAGGTATGTCGTTGAGGAGGTAACATGATTATAACATGGCTTAAAGCTCACAAGAATCTGTTTTGTGTAATGTATAATATGGGACCTTTTAAGACTCAATATTTCGTAGCAAACTTTGGGTTTCAGATGAGCTCACAAAATCCTTCAGGTTCATAATATCAAATGGAGATTGGAGGCAGGTAAAGTTACTATTAGGGATGTCACGATTAATTCAATTTTCACAATGTAATCATAAGCATCAAAGAATCTTAAGAGTTTTAGAAGCAAAAAAAGTTTTTTAGTCAATTCAAGTGAAAAGTGCATTTTAGCCTGCACTTTATGCCAAATTAATTTTGTCATTCACCAAGTTTGTTTTCATAAAGCTGGTCAGAGGAATGGGAATTTATTAACCAGTGTTAATAGTTTCACTGTTGCTTGGTTATGATGTCAATAACTGAATAAATACATGGGGATCTTTATGGCAATAGAGAGAGCAGAAGTCTAGCCTCCATTTTGAATTATCAGGTTCTGGATGATTTTCATTTTCCATATTCCTAATGAAACTGGCTCTTGCCCCATTTGGAAGTATGACATCACCACATTCCACAATCTACAAGCCACCAACAGGTAAACTATAATGGTTTTAATACAAAACATTGTTAGTTATATGACAGTTACCAAGCATCTCTATCCGTACTACAGGCTTGTCATGCATCATGGGTTGGATGGTTAAGACAGATGTAATGGAAGTGTGATTGCATTAGGTAGAAATTGGGTTAGTCTGCAGGTCTGAACGCAGAGATCTCTGTAATCCCAAGCACATGCTAGAAAACCATTTATGCAATAATTTCTTATGGGTTGGGGTTAGTAAAAGGGTGGAGACCTACTTGTAATGGTTTATGTTACTCAAAGACGATGAGGAGGAAAATTGTACTTTAGGACTGGGAAATTAAAACATTCAGTCATTTCCAAATATCAATGAGAGACATTCCAATTCTGTCAGTAAAATCATGTGGTTTGGAGCAAGGTTCAGTTTTTTTGGGTGTTAACAGGCCCATATTACACTATTATCTGATCGTGTTATAAATCTGTTTCCTCATCAAAAAAATACATGGAGTTGTCTTTTGTTTCATTCACACATGTTTAACACACAAACCCTGCATATTTACACTGACTTCTTCTCTCAAACAGAAAACACTCTGTCCCACCTTGTGATGTCATGCAGTAACACAGGAAGTGCTCCACTCCATACACTAGAATCATTTGCACCATTTCAACCCTGGAATTTCCAATCTCTACTGAACAAAAGGTAAAAAGGCAAAGGGTTACCAAATGTGTGTGAATGAAACAGAACACAGGTATATTTTTGAAGAGGTAACAACATTCGAACAATGCTTAAACCTCAGAGTCAGTGTTGTGTAATATAGGACTTTTAAATTGCACTGATGAAAATTTTGAATTGAAAAAGTAGAAAAAATTTTATTGTCATATCCACCAGCCGTGAAGTACTTACAAATGAGAATTACAAACTGAGAATTGCATATGTAAAGATGCCAACCTACAAATAGCGACAAGTGTAGTTTTAATCAAATTTGAAGCTTCCTAAAATGCCACAGAAAAGGGTTAAAAGCATGCAGCGTGACCTTTATATTTCAAAAAGCCTTCTGGGAAATGGGCTACGACTTAGCCTCACTCGCAATCTCATTTTAATTGACAATGACAACTGAAGCTACAATGGTAAGATGAAGAAATCGGACAAAAACAGAAGCTACGAGGAGAGGGCAGCAACAGGAGGGCGCTCTGCGGAAACATGCCAGGACTGAGTCAGACCCACTGAGCCTATGAGCGCGGGCAAGCTAGTGCTAATGAGCTGCTGACGTTAGCCAAAGCAGCCCACACGCCTACTCCCACTCCAGCAAGTCAATACGGACAAGGCTATCCAATTACAGCTGCCGCAAGCTGATGTACAGCGCTCACCCACTTCCACAGTTTATTGAGCCACAGACTGCAAAGAGCTGAGGAGGGGAGATAGACCTTACAAAAGACCGCAATGCTTCAGTTCATATCCGTGCCATTAAAGCCAAGTGAAAGGACAATGATAGAGCTGACTCACTAAAGTACATTAAAAGGCGCACTCCAACTTTTCTGGTGGTAGGGTCCACTGTTTGCTAGTCACCATGGAGATATTATTGCTTTGCCTGGAAAGTTCCACTGTAAAACATTAAACTTACTCATCTTGTATTAATTTAATCTTAGGTATTGCATTCTTTCTTAGTGTGAGCGGGCTTGCTTCTCCACGGATCTCACCTGCTTGTCTCCATGAAAATAGTATAATACCGTACTGTGTAACATTCTTCTATAACTTCTATAACTCAACTGAAGTTGTGTTTCATTCTGCTGTTCGTTTATTTCAGCTTATGATTTTACAACATTGTAGAATTCGAATAGTTTCTGTGTTTTAAATCTGTTCTTGGGTTTTTGTGTCAGTGGCAACATTTTTTTCAATATTATCGTCTACATTTACTTGACCGACATTTCAAACTTCAAAATACACCATTCCAGCAATAACATCTCCTTGGTGACAATCACATGATGGACCATCCACCAGAAAAGTTACACAAGTGTACCTTTCAAATGTTAACATAAACGCTTTTGCAAACTACAAGTAGTATGGAGCAGTTTCTCTAGCCTACAATGATATCCAATATAATCAAGTAACGTCAAGGCAGAAAAACAGTACCGTATTTTCCGGACTATAAGTTGCACTTTTTTCATAGTTTGGCCGGGGGTGCGACTCATACTCAGATACAACATATGTGAAACCAGAAAGGCAGCTACAAGGAAGCAGCGCTTCATCTGCTTCCAGAGTTAGTGGAGTTCAAAAGCGACAACGAGGATGAAGAATTCAATGGATTTAGTGATTTGGAGTGAGATCGAGAGTAAACTTGTTAGCTTGTGTTTTTATGCTTTAACCATCTGATTAACTGGTATGTTAACGTAAGACATTAACAGATATGTTCTCAGTTCATTGTCTATGCTGTAGCTGAATAAATGTGTTATGTAACAGTTGATTATACATGTTACAGTTCACTGGTTTGACCAATAGATGGCGCTTGTGTGTTTGTAATACCTGTAAGAAAATTTACTTGACTTGTTTTCTTTATACATTTCAGATTTAATTTCCCCTTATTTATTAATCATTTATAAGACCATAAAGGTGATCATTTTTCATTTGGAACAATACTGTAAATGTTTAGTTTATCATAAGCCTAGTTTACGGTCGCGAAAACTACTTCCCGTCTTCCGGTTCAGCATGTGAAGTCTTACCCGACAGAGCATGACACAATTGGAAAGTAAAATATAAAGTTTTCAGTTTACTAGCAGGACAAAGTAGTATGTATATTTTCCATGCATTCATGTGCAATTTTGTGTGTATGTGTTATATGATCCAGAGCTTATGTTATATTTTATGTGTTTGCTGGCATAGCACTGGCATATGTCACATTAGTGTGTATCTGATTAACTGTTAATATCTTACATTAACATACCAGACGCATATTCAGTTTGTTGTCAAAGTGTTACATTTGCGTGTTGTACTACTATTCAGCCTGTTCTCCATTTTATTGTTATTATAACTTGCCTTTAAAGATAACATGTCTGTTCTTGGTCTCAGATTTTGTAAAATTTATTTCCCCAAAAAATGCGACTTACAGTCCAGTGTGACTTATACATGTTTTTTTTTGTTCATTATTGCATTTGTTCATTATTTTTGTGCATTTTTTCGCTGGTGCAACTTATACTCTAGAGCAACATATAGTCCGGAAAATACGGCACTTTCTTGTATAGTCTGTGAAATAAACTATATCAAAAAGTAGAACAAGCAAAACCAGCATCAGTAAATTCGTCAACAAAGAAAATAAAATTGGTTGGTAAAAAAAAAAAAAATATATATATATATATATATGGGTAAAAAGGGTAAAGAAAGCAGAAAGTTGTAGTTGGGTAGTACCCGCTTTTATGTTTGTGTGTGTGGAGTGTTTCCTTACCCTGCATTGTTTTGCCCAGGCCTTGCCCCAACTTCCATCCATGTTTCTGTAGCAACCGGTGTCCGATGTTATCCTGGCAGAGAAAACAGAGGAGAAAAACCAAAAATATTCCAATAATAAGAAGAGCTTTTACCCGCGTTTGCACGGGTCACACGTCATTTCAAAATAAAATAATGAGAAATAAAAATTCACTCAAGTCACACTATCATCACAACCACCACCATCACCAATTCTCATGTTTGCCATACAGATCTACAGCATGTAACATCAGTGTCTTCCAGCACAGATAGTGGTAAGGGCAGTGACAAAGATTCTAAAAGCTTTTCATCAAAGGTAAAGAGGCAGTATGTGTGCAAACTAGAATTACATCCCTAAGTGAACCTTGTAAAATGAATATGTCTATATTTTAACACACCAACTTACTATGACTAAGGAACAAGGAAGGAGGAGCGGTCAAATATATGTATCACACGCATACATATATGAACCACTGATAGGGCGAGCTTTAAGTCCACAAAGAAATCAAGTGACACAGTACAGGTATGGAAATCTTGCATTGAACGAAAATCAAGACCAAGAAACTCCAAGCTTGCCGTGATACCGTAACCATGACGAAAAGGACGGGGGCGGGAGGGGGGAGGCACCATGAAACATTTAGCAGCTGTCACAACAAAATAAAATACAGCGAGGAAGAGAAGGAGGAGGAAGAGGAGAGATAGAGGTGTGAAAGTTGTGGTGTGGGCCTTGGGTTACCATTACAAGGCCCAGGGTGGACAGTAGAGTGGAGGGGGGTATGTGGAGGCAGACATTGTGTGTATGTGCCCCCTGGACTGGTTCAAAGAAGTAACCGTTTGTGCAGGTTTTGGTCATATAGTTTGGTTTGTTATCAATTGTCCAAATGTAGTTCAAATACAAGTGCAAAAGATACACGCATGTTTGTAATATTTGTTCAAGATAACGTCCTTCCTGTGAATGTTTTGCTGAGCTGTTGATTTAGTTTCCATCTTTGTCACCCATAAGATAACATAATTTACTATTTGGGAGTGTACTTCATGAGTTAAAGGGCCCATATTATTTTCTTTCTATGTTATAATGTTGTTTTCTTAACACAAACATACCTGGTGTTTTGTTTTCTTTCATTCACATATGTTTAATACACAAGTCCTGTATAATTAGGCGGAGGAGTTCTTCTCTCAAACAGAAAACACTCAGTTCTACTTTGTGATGTCATGTGGTAACTCAGGGAGTGCTTCACTGTGTTTTTAAGCGCCACACACCTTCACTAGAATAATTTGGATGATTTCAGCTGTGGAAATGCCAATCTCTACTAAACTAATGGTAAAACGGTAACAGTTAACTTCAAAACCACTACTACATGACATCACAAGGTGAAATAGAATTTTGAGCTTTGAAGATGTAGACAGACTAATAAACCAGGATTACTCAAACCTGTGAATGAAAGAAAACACAATGCCAGTTATGTTTTTGAGGAGGTAACATCATTAAAACATGGCTTAAACCTCACAAGAATCAATTTTGTGTAATACAGGACCTTTTATTAGAATTTTTTTTTGACAATTAAATACAAATGTGGATTATACATTGATAAGTATAGTCGCAATGACAAATTTATAACAAAGCAAATATGTAAGAACAAAAACGTGCACAAGTAGAAGTCTTTAACTACATGGCATGTTGAAGACTATTTACCACTAGTATGGGTCAACAGGAAAACATAAGCAGGTGAAATGCAAGACCGTCCCACCACTACACACTAAATAACATCCTCAAGCACAAATAAACAGGACACAATGAGACTTCTTTAGAATAAGCAGTGTTTTTAAGGGTTTCAGTTGTGATTATAACTAATCCAAGCTTTGGCTAACATTCACCAGAGTGCTGCATTCTATCAAACAGACATACAAACCAAACAAAAAGGATATTTATAATCACAAAGAGATCGATATCAACTCTCACAAACAGAAAAGTGAAGGGGGTTGGAACAAAAACTGAAATAAACAACAACAGCATGCAGCTTTTTGTTAAATTCACTTTAACAAAAAGAACGACTGGGGTTAGTAGTGCACTGTGGACACGGACAGAGGGGCAAATGGGGCAGGTGGTCGAAACAAAACTGCAACTGTGTTAGATTCAAAGTGGATCAGGCACAGAGAGAGGGAGGTGAGGAGAGGGCTCTGGATGTGCGCACAGCCACCCGAGCCACAGAGAAGTGAGTTTTTAGGACCATGAGGTGAGCGTCAATGGGTTAGTGCATGTGAGGGATGTAAGACACGAGCGACACGGCATCTCCGCCCCAAAATGTGTGAAAATACAAGGTTAGACTGGTTTACTGTGTGGTGGTGCTTCATCACTGAATTTAAATGTAATCTGTATTTTTAAAAAGTATACCTAGATATAAAGTGCTTTTTAATTTCATGTTGTCGTGACACTTTTTCCACATTACTTCATCATTCTGAAAAGTTTTGATTTTGCAATACTAGGGAGTGGTGCTCTATTAGGCAATGTGAATGGAAGTACATTTTCAATAGGGGTGAAGATAGTTACTATATCGACCCATTGTTCTAAATATGAAAGTTGAAACGGTATTTTTTTTCTTTGCACTACTCGGAAATGTTTGGTTATTTTTTTGTTTATATGATCAGATTTGAGCCCTGAAAGGTTGAATGAATAATTTTTATAACTCAACCGAAGTGTTTCCTTCTGCCATTCATTTATTTCAGCTTATGATTTTTTAGAAATATTGTATTGCAGATTTAGAATAGTTTTTGTGGTTTAAATCTGCTCTTGGGTTATGTCAGTGGCAATAATTACTTAATCAATATTATCGTTTCTCTTCTATATTTACATCAGCAATATATCAAACTTTAAAATGTTATCGTGACAGGCCTAGATTTCACTGTTATTTAGTCAGGATGTCGATGACCAAAACTGTTATGTTTCCTCAATACTAAACATTGATATTGTGACATTCCTAGACCAAAAAAAAGTTTTTTTTACAAAAAAAGTTAAATGTTAAATTATGTAGTCGTTCTATATAGTCTTCTAGTTTTAACCATCTGTTCATATGTCATACAATATTATTTTAGGTCTTTGTCTCCTGGTAACCAATTCATGACTTCAATACATTACATAGTTCTTCCATCACAGTGACTGCTACACATTACTAATACAGAATCTAAAAGGTGGAGTAGGCACTAGCCACTATCAGAGGTCACAGAACAGTTATCTGTGTTTATGCTCCAGTCCCCAAACAAGCTGCACTTCCTGGTTGGTGGAGGCGGCTCCCTTTGATAGATGTGAGTGGTGCTGTGTTCACTCAGTAGGACTGTCAGATATTTCCGCAACAAAAGAGATAAGAGAGGAATCTGAGCGGCGCGTCAGAAGAATACTGCCTTTATGAATCTGTAAACAGGCCAAACAACAGACAGCACAAACTTTACACCAGTCTGTCTCAGCTTTGTTTTTTCAGACAATTTGGTTTTATTGTCGAGAGAGAACGGAGAAATACTGCAGAATGTGCTGCAGTGAACCCCTCCCACCAACATAAAGCACTTTTATGTCCCTCAATGCTAATGGAAGAACCAACAATTAGGCTCTCCTGTATATACACACAGTCTAGATGCAGACTGCCATTTATCTAATCTACATCTTGTGTTAAACCATTATATTTGGGAAAAACATGATCAAATATGATATTTAGAGGGATGTGGCTGTTTTGAAGAGTCTAATCTAATGACAAGGGAATATGTGTGTGTTTTCTTTTCAGCTGTTGTGACGTTGACTGGCTACGTAGAATAAATGTCTTGTATGTGTCATACCTGAACATTTTAATAATAAGAAGTTATACTTATAACATTTGATGAAGCACCAGTGGATTGTTTCTACATTTGGAGTTGCTGGGCGGAGATGAGGTGCCCGCCGCGTGTAGAAGCACTGATGAGTGCACCAAAAGAAGAGACAGACAGACGGATGAAAGCAACGGCGGCGAGTCCAACAGCAGTGCAAGTGGAGTGAAGGCATTTCCATACGAACCTGGCTTTAAAATACTGGGCTGTCAAAAAAACAGTCACACGTGACACAACGTAAGAAACCAGCCAAACGCTTTGAACTGCAGTTCTACTAGCTTCTCTAAGTCTTACAATGCAAATCTCTCTCTGCCTTTAACAAACACAAATAGTGTACAAACAGAAAAGTAGGCATGTCATTATATCCACCAACTGACTGTTAATACAAGAGAAAGAAAATAGAAAACGTTATCCAGAGGTCTACAAGAGTGGGTGGCTTTAAGGGTGCACTGCGCCATGTTTGGCACAGTGCAGGGCCAGAGGTATGGGAGGGGCAGTGATATGCAGGGGACCCCACAGGACCTCAGAGTCAATCTCAACTGTCGTTCTGTTTATCAGTACAATGGAATGAAAACCACTAGAATTATCTTTGAATGAGGATTTTTACTGTCCCTAATTGTAACTGTACCAATTCCCTTCTACGGTTTTAGACATATCACAGAGGCTCATGTTTATCTGCTAAATTGCTTAGCAGCACTGATTACAAACTAAATATAATGTATTGAATCTCTCCAAATGTGTTTTATGTCATTTAAATTAGTGAGATTAGATTACAGAGCTGTAAAACATTCATTTTGTCATTTCCTTTTACTTACCTTTCAAACATGTTGGCCAAATTCTGTAAGTTTTTTTCTGTTTTATGCAAGGAAACTCTTGGCTAAGGATTTGACTAACTGATATGAATGCTTTTGTTTGGACTAGCAGTTATTCAAGCATGTAAAATAGGACAGATGTGTTATTATTTTCACTTTTAATTTAAACATGATTAAAAGTACTGGAAATCTGTTGTGCTGCCTGGAGCTCTGAGGGTGCCCGCTGCATATCACTCTTGGATGAGGTTAGGTGAGGGACAGGAGAAGGGGGCAGGTTTGGGAGGATTTGGGTGGGGCAGGAAAGATGGGGAGAAGGATGGGGCTGGGGAAGGTATAACTGTTGAAATGATTTAACAAGGAGAAGTACCGAATATTACTACCAAAGTTAAAACATGCAATGCAAAACAATGTTAGAGAGTCAGAGCGAAGACCAAAAGGGGAAGGACAGAAAGAGTAAATAGATCCCAGTAAAGTACCACACACCTCTAGCTGCCTAGAAATCACACACAATAAACGGCAGGGGCGGGGCTCTGCGCAGCTGGACCAAGGCATTCACAAATCAACAAAATCCTAAAACTTTCCAATTTGAATGCTTTACAATTTGGTGGTACATCAAATTAAATTATCTTGATATTTGGGAGCAAGAAAGATAATAATTTAAAACTAAAATGTCAAAGATTTTCGTTAAACTGAAACATTATATAATTTAATAAGGTCTACTTTTACTGTGAAATGCCAAATCTCAGCTGTCAGTGCCCCCCCACAGATAATAGCGCAGGAGCCAATGAGCCACTCAAGCCAGGTGAGCAAGCCACCTCTCTCCATTTAAATCCTCTCTTCTGCACCCACGCATCATAGCAGGGATTTGAATAAGATTTATGCAACATTGGCAGACTATGTGTATTTGAATGAGGGTTAACTTGGGAAATATTGGATTTAGAGCTTTACAAAACAAATCAAATTTGATCATTTCAATTGGTAACATGATTTGTAATGCTTATTTTGACACAGGCGTATTTACAGTGTGGTTAGGAATGGGACAATAACGAGTAATATCCTTTATTGTGATAAAAAAGGGTCGACAGTAATGGTTCGTGGGACTTTTATATAATTGTGAAAGTCGCCATCAAAGATAATCGCCATTACATCATCAGGATGTGCAGAAAAAAAACTACTTCTCCATAATGATCTCTCTTAATACAATACTATAAATTTAAATATGGAACATAGAGATGACAATATTTTGACTTTTTAGTGTATCGGTACAAAAAAACATGACCACACAGCTCTCTTGTAGGTCTGTGGTTAAAACAGCGCTTGGGGTAAATTTGTAGAAAATTAAAATGACATAGTTTGGGGAAAATAATCAAAATTGGCCCCACATACTGGCCCAAAAATATCGGCAGAGCTTATCGGCCATAACTTGTTCTGTATTCTAACCAAATGGTATTGGCCATGAAAACACCCATATCGGTCGACCTCCAATGCATCCTACTAATGCATATTATTAAACTGACAGCAACTTTAAAAATTATCGTGATACAATTGTTATCCGCCAAATTTCGATATAGTCCCATGCCTAAAATAAATTTCCCTGCAAGGTGTTAGTTGTTTGAAATGCCAAATAAAAGGTCGCTGGCCGTGTGTCGAGGATGGCTGAATATATTATGGTTGAGTGTAACAGGAGCCAGGGTCTGCTCACCACACTGCTTAAGAGTCAGCTTATGGAAAGGAGAGCGCTTCAACGACAGAAAGAGGGGGAAGACACTGCCTGCGCTATTATCCATGTGCCTCTTCAGCGAAAAATGCAGTCCCAGTTGCACAAGCACCATGCCAGCACAGAATGACAGAGGGTACTGTACACCGAATAACTGTAGTAGAGAAAGAGCATAGAGTGAGGATAGAGAAGTGAAAGAGAGAAAGAGAGAAAGAGAGAGAGAGATAGAGATAGAGAGAGAGAGAGAGAGAGATAGAAGCGTTACAAGGACCCTAAGATAGGAGTAAGAAAGCAGAGCGTGCAAATACAAACCGGGTCATTGCTGCTTAGCTAATAGGGGGCCAATTCGCTGCAGGAGAGAAATGTCGAACACCCCAAGTTGTGTACAATAAGATAACTGGCCTATAGACACAAACACTATACATCAATGCTAGTCTATGTAGACACACACACGCACGCACACACAAATGTTTGCTTTCACACCGTCTAATGTGCAACTGTTTGGAGGGGACACAGAGAGGAAACAGTACTGCAGTGTTTAGTTGAGGCAATATTAATTAATAGCTCTTAAAATGCAGATTTGTATACAAAAACCCCCCATCATATTAGGGTTATAGCATAGACTGTATAAAGAAGTGGACTAAACAAGTGTGACGTCACCCATAACGTTCGACGGCAAGTATCATGGCAACCAAAGAGCCAACCCAGAGCGAGGTTAATGAAGGTAACGCCCCTTCCTCCCAGCGCTTAGAAACGCTGTCAATCAAACTTGTTGCTAGAAGGTGCTGGATTTGTCTGTTATTAATGTTCATTTCTTGATTTATGGACACAATAATTAAATAAAAATACCAGGATCATGTAGAGCATGATCATGTAAGACCAAAATGACGAGTCTGACAGCAGCAGTTACAGAGAGAGAAGCTACAAAGTGAAGAGTCGATGTAGCCGCGCATGCTCACTTCCCATTTGAAACACGGCGGCTAGCAGGTTAGCCATGTCCATTTATATATACAGTCTATGGGTTATAGCCACTTTGCGGTATAGTCAAATTGTTACATAGGGTTGTAGGGCAAACTATGCAGTGCTGTATCCTCTCTATTCAAAGTCGTTTTGTAGCTTGGAGGACTAACAATGGCTAATAATGGAAAACATCAATCTGAAGTCTATGTAAATTCCATAGATAAAACAGGAAAGTCTAGTATTCACGGTTTAACTATTCACAAAGAAAATGTAGTAACCAAAGGACACAGGAAGAGGGGGACTTAAGTATTAATGGGAGTATATCTAAAGGTTAGATGGTAACACTGAATGCATCTACAGTACTTGGACAAATGAGTGAGGTAAGAAGGTGTGGTGGCTCTTAATATTTTCCCTGGACCAATCATCCAACCATCCACAACTGGTCCCATGGTGCAGAGAAGACGGGGGTGGTCTTACCGATTCTATGGGCTTGTCCAGGGACGCCTGCTCCAACTCCAACTGGCCCTCTTCATACTGGTCAAAGTGATTTCCCCCCTGCACACACAATACACTCAGTTATTCATTATTAAACAAATATGTTCAACCCATTTTCAATGTATACAAGTGCTGATCAGATAATGTTAATAATAATAATGATAATGATGTCACTTTTTATTTGTTTATTATTATTTTATATATTTTTAGTTTTTTATTTGTTGATAACTTTTTCAATGCTAGTTAACCAACTCATGGTTAATGTAGTGCTGGAGGAGATACCATTTTTTTCATTTAGAATTTCTACAAAACTCACCTGTGCACTTGTTCATGAAAATAAGTTCGTAATAATTAAAAATGCCAAGAATTTTTGTTTGGGTTTTGCATTTAACTGAATTGTTATGAAATTGAGATCTGTGATGGATTCAAATCAGAGAAGATTTTTTGGAGAAGAGTTCAGACTTACACCGCGGCGTCAAAAACGCGCTGAACGCCTCTATTTGGACACGTGTGCATTTGACGGCAGGCGCTTTGGAAGCGCGTCCAAGACGCGCGTCCAGAGAGCTGAGTGTTTTCCTGCTCCTTTTGTGCACAATGACAAACCATGTTGAGAGAATAGCTTTGGTGTATTTACTGCACAAAAATCATCAACGGAGGCGATCGGCTCGGCGGCAGCGTGTCTGGGTTCACGACGTAATTCAGAGGCGTTTGGAGTTTCATCACTTGCTCCAGGAGCATTTTCGTGTGACCCAGGCCCAGTTCGATGACCTGCTGTCCCGCATTGGTGTGCGGATAACGTCCTCCACTGTTCGTGTTTGTGACTCCAGCGCTTCAGAATGACGTCGCTGTGTCACTGGAGCGTGGTCTCTGATTGGTTAATGCTGCGCGTCGAACGCCTCAAAAGTTCAACAAAGTTGAAACAAAGTTGAACTTTTGGGGCGTTCAATGATTGGATGCTTGGGCGTCTGGACGCGTAAACGCCTGGATGCTCAAGACGCGCCGCGCTGACGCCAGATTCGCGCCGCCTTGACGCTTGAAGACGCGCCGCAAAAACGCTGCATCACCAATACGTGCGTCCACCATAGACTTTGAATGTGAGCTTGACGCATCTGACGCACCGGTGTGAACGCACCTTTAAGGAGGAAGAAATCGTGAGGAGTTTAGTTAATAGCACTAAATAAAAGTCTGTCTTGTTAATGCTCATAAATTAAGATAGAAAGTCAAATTGAATTGTTTTTAATAAAATCAAATCATAAATCCAGCTACGATCAATCACTTTGATCAGTGCTGTGGCACATTCATCAAAGTTGCTTGAAAAAAAAAAAAAAAACAACAAATTGGACTGTGAAAAGGACAAAAACATTGAGAATTTGAAAGGTGTGATATAAATCCGAACCATTATGATAAAATGTGGTCTTATCTTTTTTCTTCTAGTCATTTTTTTTTGGTTGTTGTTGAATGCAACTTTGAGCTTTTGCACACAGAAAAAGCCACTGACAGTGAGGGCTGTGTTACCAAGCACAATCCGTTACATTTTTAAACCTTGGTACAACTCTCCATTATGTTTTATTTACTGCTGTCAAAACACTGACAGCTTAGAGCGAGAGGCTGCTGCTCCTGCTACCCATCCAAGAGAATAGGTTTAAATCAGAGAAAAAAATAGAAAGAAATTGGGACAATAGAATGGAAATTGACAAAATATTATAAATAATCACGAGGGGCTTTAGAAGTCTGGACAACACAACAAGAATATAATTTCATTTTCCACCACAAGCAATGAGTGAATTATAAGCCAATATGAAGGCGTTCAATCCATTTCCTTTTTATTAAATTTACTCCAGTGGCATAGGGATGGGAACAAACAATAAAATTGTGGGACATTTTCAATAATCGTGATAATTGCAGAGAGATAAAGGCCGTTATATCATCAGCATGTGCAGAAAAATCATATTGTTTTTACTTATAACAAAGCACAATTCTGTAATGCCTGTTTAAACATGAACCTTTTTCAAAATATTAAAATTATAATTATTCATTTTGAACATTTTAAAAAGGCCCAAAATTGACTGTTATGAGATTAAAGCTCACAACAGTCAAAACGATACCTGGAGTTGTGTTTCATTTCATTCTAACATGTTTGAGTAACACTATTATCAGTCTGTCTACATCTCCAAAGCTCAAAATGCTCTGATCCACTTTGTGAGGTCATGAAGTGGTAGTTTAAGTTAATAGCTACCTTTTACCTTTTGTTCAGTACAGAATGACAATTCCAGAACTGAAATCATCCAAATGATTCTAGTGACGGTGTATGGAGTTTAAAAACACAGAGGAGCACTTTCTGTATTACAAGATGAGATCACAAGGTGGAACAGAGTGTTCTATGTTTGCGAGAAGAATTCAGCCAAAAATGCAGGGTTTGTGCATTAAACGTGTGAATGAAACAAAACACAACTCCAGGTATGTTTTTTGAAAAGGAAACATTATAACAGATACCTTAATATGGGCCCTTTAAAACTGCCAGCCACTTTAATAATTATCGTGATATAATTGTTAATCGCAATTATTCTGGCCATGATAATCCTGACGCCAAATTTCAATATCATCCCATGCCTATAGTGGTGACACCAGCATGAGTGAGTAGCGCTCCATCAGATTTGTTCCTTAGATTCCAAGCATTACGTGTGCATTGTGCCCTGTGTATAGGATTGGTGGTGAATAATGGGCTGCTATTGGGACCAAAAGGAGAGTGTTTATGGAGCTGCGTGGAGCTGCAGACAGATGGCTTCCTCTTGTCGTCAGCAGAGGAGACACCAAGGTCGTGTTTAAGAAGCTGTTTATACTGACCTTCACAAAACATAACAAAAACATAACAACAACATCACTAAACAGTCTAGGTATTCAAGTCAATGTAGAACTGCCTGAAATCAACTGATAGCATTTTTCCCCTTTCCTTTCCTTTTCAGACTTAACACACTTCTTCTGTGCAGTGAACTGAATATTGGATTAACAGGGTTGCCCTTTATGACGCAACTCTCATTTATCCAGCATTGTAACAAGGGTTGCACTTTTTATCGCAAGCAAATGGAAATCTCTGTACTTCTTAAACATATGAATCTAATTGCAATTGCAAAACCCCAAACTGTAACAGACATTTTTTCCTTTTTTGTCTGCCTTTCGTAAAGAAGCCGTAATACTACTGTTTATAAGACTATGTCCAGATTGATTGACAACTAATTAAGCATCTTCCATTAATTGATGAGTTACCTTCATAGACTGTATAAAGATGTGGACTAAGGGAGTGTGACTTCACCCATAGTGAAATAAAAAATACTAGGATCATGTAGAGTGGGTTAAAACGAACATACAGCAGCAGTTATGGAGAGATGGACAATAGTTTTTCAATAGAAAGTGAATTGGAGCCAGAAGCGCGCCCATGCTCACTACCAATTTGGAACACAGCGGCTAGCAGGTTAGCCATGTCCATTTATACATACAGTCTATGGTTATCACAAATAATCTGCTAAGTCAAAAAATTGAAACAACTTTAAATCCAGACAGATTCTAGTCTAGTTGACCTTAAACATAGCATGAGAAAACCTAGAGCAGACACGTCAAACTCAGGCCCATGGGCCAAATTTGGCCCTCGATATAATTATATTTGGCCAGCGACACCATATCAAAGATGTATTAGAGCTGGCCTGCCGGCCGCTGCACCAGTATAGTGCATGCACCACTAATACTACGAATCCCAAACTGCTTTGCAAATGTGTTGACCCCCAACACTTCTGTTCACACTCATTAGCATCTGCTACCTGTGGCCTCACTCAACTTTTATCCACCCCTTCTGAAAAACATGCAGATATTGTTGTGAAATGTTTCAATAAATATTTAGTTTGGCCCATAACTTAGTCCCAGTTTTTAATTTTGGCCTTCTGTGAATTTGAGTTTGACACCCCTGACCTAGAGCATCGTTTGACGCAGCTCCTGCGGTCTATAGATTTCCCAGTCGGCAGTGATGAGAATCTGTCAGTCATGGTGATTCTCTGGGTAGGCGGATTTTGCTGAGATAAGCAAGTGCTCAAATCAACCCGCCGTAATGAGGTGATTTGATGCCACACTGGAAGTCATTAATTCAGTTGGAATGGGACTCGGCATCAGAATGAGTCAGAGGATTATGGGAATTTATGGGAATGGTGGCCGCTGTGGGAGAGCAGAGGATTTATTTATGACCCCCTCCTCGTCCTGATGTCTACAACAGCCTTACATGGCATCGGGAAAGACTTCAAGTGAAAGTACTTAATTGAGCTCAGACTCATATGACGTATCTAGTTTAGACCTGTTCTTGAACTTGTGTAGTCCTGATTTCTATACATTTCTTTTCAGAATGTATAGAGTGTGGGTAATACCTACCCTTTCTCTAGTTTCATTTATTCTAGTTTTCATGTTTGCTTCACTTATTTACCCTTATTTTTTTCAAGGAGTTTTCAAGGTCTTGTTATCAATAACAACAACCCCACTTTGTCATCATCAAAGCACTCTAATATCACTACTGCAATAGACTCATCTTGGTGTAAACTTGTTTTTGTTGTAACAGTAATTATAATCTTTTCAAAACGATGTGTAAATGTGGAGCTCACAACAGAAGTGCAGTGCTGATATGATGATGCGAAATGATATGAAGCAGACTTGAGGCAGCTGACATTTTAGAGCACAAAGCCTTATGGGGCCCAAATGTTCAGTGTTGGCAAAGTCACAGAGGACATGGCCACTGGACTGTTTGCTCTGCTCTGTAGGTGTTAGGTCAACAGTCTGAGGGTGTAGTCTGCATACAGGCTTTAGGAATATTAATACTCATCACTAGCCAGACTATCTACTTATGAGACTTGCTTTTGACTATGGGCCAATTTGTAAGATTAACCAAGTGCCCTATTTTTGGCTTTGATGCTTGCTATTCAAAATTAAGGAAAGTTAAAGCAACGACAGAAGCCTGCACCATTGCAATGTGCACCAATCTGAAATCTCAAAATGTAATATTTTGTAAAAACATGCAATAATGTTCATCGATACACGCGAGTTACACCAAAAATGTAAAACTAATAGCCAGGATTATTAGAGTTATTAAACATGTCATACACAGCACGTAATAGTGCAGCAATGAAGATAATGTCAACACCAAAGCATCTCAAGGAATTATAAACCAGTTGGGCAACTCTAAAATAACTCACCTGGGGTAAACTTTGTCAGGTCACAATTTGTGTTTGAAATAAGTGTAGAAAATTTGATGCATTTGTGCTACAAGGATATTACAAAAACACACAAAAAACAACAAATAGTGAGGTATAGGAAAGGATTATTTTCTAACTTTACATATACTGGGTGTGGTTAAGAAAAACATAACATGTAAAACAAATGCATTTAACAGGATCTGTCCTTGCTGTGGTGCTGATGCAAAAGTACATTTCTATAGTTTCTTTTTTAAAGTCTTTGAAAATTACAAGCTCTGCGAAAATATATTAGTATAACAATATCAATTTAAGTACATTAGTTGCCAGGGAAACAGTGACAGACACCTGGGTTTGCTAAATATGCATAAAACACATTCCAAGCAAAGGAATTATACATGGACACTGTAGCAAATAGCACCAAAGCTAGAACACAAGATAAATAAAAACTAGTTGGGTGTATTTTTAACGTCTTGTACATGATCCAAATTTGTATTCGATTAGCTACACAGTGATATTACAGAAGAATTAATTGTTGTTGTTCCAAACCGCTACCAACTGTGTAGAGCTAGCATCTAACGTTAGCCCAAGTCGATAAATAACCAAGGTCACTATTACTTGTCTCCACTATGACACGGCTTTATTGCAGTCATTTACAACCGAATTCTTCACGCGCTTGTGTACTTCACCGTTTTTCGCACACGCCAGCATTCTTGTACAGCAAAACAGAGCATCATAGGGAAGTAAATTGAGCGCCGCAGTGAGCTAGCCTTCTTCATTAGCATTAGCCGTGTTAGCTTGCAGCATTAGCACGCAGTTCGCGCACACAATCGGGCGATGCGCAACCAAATACACCAAACTGTAACGATTATACGCTGCACGATCACAACACGGGACCACAAGCATGACCACACGCAGGCTTGAGTGCATGTATTACCTGGAAATCACGTTCTTCGTTGAATCTAGAAAATCTGTCGGCCATTTTCTGAAGGCAGCAGCTTCTCTCTGCTCACTCCGTCTGTCCCTCTGACAGCAGCGCTCTGAGCTCAGCACTCAGCTGCCTGCTACAGATCCACCTTCCCCCTGGAGACTGCAGGACACACGCTCAATCACAGTCACAAACGGACCAATATCTTTATCAAACATGAGCTAAATGCAATATTATGCAAATATAACAATTAACAAGCCTAATTACTGAAAATCCATACCTTTATGCCTTTATTTTATACTTCACTATTATTCTTCTTCATTGTTTTATGTTATTGTTTTATTGTCCAATCAAATTTCTAGCTTGTGGACACTATCAAAAGTAATAAACTTATTTCTTATTCTATTTCTGAGTCTTTTCTCCCGTACTTATATCCTTCTTATGAATCCCAATTGCAAGCATCTTTTCCCCCTATTTATGAGGATTTTTCCTAATGCAAGCTTTATGTTTACACAATTTATGTATAAGCATTGCAGCATCTCAGTCTTTATTACTTCTTGCCCCCCTTAGTTTTCAGTATCGTCCATTATACCTTATATTATAATACATAAACCATTTTTCTGTGGTTTCTGTTTGGATTTATTATGGATTTATGGCGCCATCTTGTGGTAAAATGTTAGATTAGCGCAATGCGTAATATGAAAAAATTGGATGTTGCGTTGGTTTTCTACATATCTACCTAGTATCATTATGTGGAATGGTTTATCTATGTTCATCTATAATTATTTGTAATATAGTTGGGTTTTAGTTTGTAATTTACGCGAAATAGCGTCCAACTTCCTGTGAAGGTTTGTTGTGGCGGATGCAGCCGTGGCGCAATTGCAGCTTTGACAGATGCGCCGCCAGCAGACGTCTTCTAATTGGGAGCTCGGTACATGGTGAGAAACTTCAATCCAACTCTTATATTGATCTGCATTTCAGCTAAAGATGTTTACGGATCTGTGTGTTTTGGGTGATGTAATATTTGTCTGCTTTTTGGCTTGTTTTTTCGTGTGTTGTCAAAGATTGGTAAAGACGACGAGGTTTTTAGTTGGTGAAGAAATGGCGCTGCATGGAGCTATAAGAGGAAGTAGACTGTAGAGTGTAAGCGCTCCCAAAGCTATTGTAAACACACTTTATCACACTTTGCCTTATCTCCTCCTTACACACATAGTTTTAGGTGTGAAAGTTGATTTCTGTATCTAAATCTAATCCATATTATAGATCTGTCTGGTATGCATACTGTCTAAAGTGAAATAAGCACAAGTATGCACATTAAAGTTTGGTGTGTCTCATTACATCCATGCCTAACTATATTTTATGTATTCAGCATTATAGGGTAAGGTACTGTAATTATAGAAGTTGTTGTAATTCTGTTATTACATGCAACTTTGGCAATCATTACCAGGCTCTAAAATTATAAGGAAGGGCGGGTAGAACAGGCCAGTGGATAACTGTGGGAAAAAGATCTTTACAATGGACAATGTTGTTTTGCAGCTTTATATTTAATTGTATTTAATGATATTTAATGATGATGTCTTAAAAGCTTTATTAACTGATAATAATTCTTACCAATGGTTCGTGCTGCATGAAAGTAGTGGACCTTGTTGGCCACAAGTCAAAGTCTGTGTCTGCATTCACTTTACACCTGGCATCAGTCCATCTTTAAATAAGACCCTCGCTGCTCTGTCAGTCCCAATGTCCTTTCTACTTTGCACAAAGAAATACCTTTCTCTGTATTACAAACAGACACTGCGATCTTCTTCGCTCTCAAGAGGACTACATTTAATCCAGTCTTTCCCACTGAAGATTGATCAAATCACATTTTAGAGCTTTTTTCTTTCTTTCTTTCTTTTTTTTTTTTTTTTTATCATTTTAAATCATGTATAAAGCAGTATGTGCTTACAGTCCAACACATTTAAGTAAATCCATTTACAGGTTTTGTAGCAGTCCAAAGGCCATATAAAAAATAAAAAATAAAAATTGAAAGAGCAGATTATGTTATGCTAATAATTTAACACAGGAGGTCAATATGCTCTTGTCCAGTAGAACAACGATTGTATAGTTTAGATTATTGTATTGTACTGTTCTTCTGCATGTTCCTGTTTATGAAAAAGTCTGTGTTGTAGCGGTCTGCAGGTTGAGTCCCCTCGCACAGCCCTTACTAAAGACATTGGAATTTCATTAATCTGTGTGGGTGTACGGCCGGAGTCGGCTCAATATAGCCCCATCTCAATGTGCAGCTTTGAGTTTGTGTGTTTATGTGTGACAGCGAGTAGGGATGGGACAAGACCTTGAGCCACAAGATCCCGCAAGACAAAATGGCTACAAGATCGTGTACACATGAGAAAAATTAGAGATTTTGTGTTTACATGTGTTTACATTTTAATTGGACAAAAAGGGGGTTAACTGCTGGTGAGTTAGATTTCATGTGAAGCTGTAGTTCCAAAAAGCAGTGCTCCAATGACAGCATAAATATTAAAACAAATAAATAAAAATACTGAGACCAAAACTGCGAACTGAACCGCACAATTTATTCATTATAAAAAATGCCAAAATCTTGTCTCATTCTTGTGGACCCAATCTCGTGTCTCGTTTCATCTTGTGGAAATTGTGTCTCATTGCACTCCTAACAGCAAGTAACTACACATGGAATAGTAATCCTCCCGTTTACTTTACTGTTCAATGACCCGAGCAGTTTGAACAACAACTTTACTAAATAAGAAATCAGGAAACAGACTTCTGTAACTATAACTTGTTAATATTTCGTTAAGTTACATTATGTGTGATCTAAAATGGTATAGTGTTACAAGTTTGATATTTACTTGGGGACAATTAGGCTAATTTGTGATACCTCAATGAAAATTATAATACAATAAGTCATAAAAGTCAATATTAAGTCTTTTTTTTTTATTAATTAAATGTTTAAACAATGTTACGTAAACTTAGCAAAACTTTTTTTTAACTTATTTGTGTCTGATATTCACATGTATATCACAGTACATCAAGCCTATGCAAATGAGTTAAAACCATGCCTGGAAATGGGTGCTTTGTTTACTGCAGTGGGTGTGCTCTGGCATATTGTCAAACACAGACTTTAAACTATCAACCCTGAAAGGTAATGAACCCTGCATAACATCAATGGTAAAGGTTGCACATAAGGTTAAGTTAATCTTAACCTAACCCTAATGTCAGCACATACATTTTAGTTCAGGTTTAAGCGTTCCAATCTTTTTTTAAATTCTCTCTCTAAAAATAATATGCTATATTTTTGCAGTCCTTGAGAAATATGCATAAATGATGACTGTAAATGGTTAGTTTGTGGTTTATGTGAAATGTATCTATAAGGGAGTACTTCAAAAACTGCCAGAATGCCTCACCTGCATGTTAATCTCTGATACCAGAACATTTAATACCAGATCACATGACTGCATAAGGCTAAGGACGAGCCGCACCAAAACTGAGACGAAAAAGAGGCTTTTAGCTGTTTTGCTTCACAATAATGGAAAACACTCCAAGGAAAAGCAAAACTAGATACTTTGATGACCCTGTATAAATAAAGATACAAGGAAAAAAAGAAAAAGTAGCTCAATGAAAAAGTAACGGTGCTGTAAAATTAACCACAGAAGTATTTTTATGAACTTACATTGCGGCTTTTCATTTTCCTTATATAAATTGTATAATGAAGCTTTTGCATGGCTCGCTTAAAACTAGTATCACTTTTTCAGTACAGTCTTGTAGACCATAATAACAACACCTATGCTGATAATAATAATCTGTTAGTCTGCAAATCAAGCTTAATTATATACACACACACAACATACTTTTGACCTTTGACCTTTGATATCATTCTACCTATCGGCTAATGTAACAAAACGAGTGCTTATTTGAATATATTTCGATGGAAAACTAAAAGCTGTCCGGCCTTATTCAAGAGAGGGAGGGAGGATGAGGGGGAAGTGGAGATGCATTTCCCATAAGTCATTGTCAAACAGCTCCTCCCTGATTGGCTCCATGCCCGTACCAAACACGCACACACACACACACACACACACACACACACACACACACACACACACACACACACACACACACACACACACACAGCAGTAACTAACCACTGAGCCAGGAAGTTATACAGCAGAGAAGCAGGTCGAGGAAAAGAGCAGCACAACACCTTCGTTTTACAAATGTAGACTTTCAAAACGTAATAGACAAGGCTAAAAGAACTGGATGGACGTAAAAAGGCAGCATGCATAGCCGATGTGGTAAGCTAAAGAACCAAAATGCTAATGTTATAATTGTATGCTTCTTTTTCACATTTTATTTAAATCGGGGTGTGGTGTCAAAATATCTGCATATATGCAAAGGTGCTGATAAGGCCTGGCGTTTTATAGCACAGTAATAGCATGGCAACTGAAAGCTACTATTGGTAATAAAATTGGCCAACCCAGCTCTATTGCATTCTCACGTATCACTAGGTCTGTCACATTAACACATTTTAAAGCATGTTATATATTCCCACAGAAGAATATCCCGATAAACGATAATATTGAAACTGACTATGCCACTGACACAATAGCAATAAAACAGGATATTTCTAATAAGCCATTTTTTAACTACAGTAACATTTAAAAGCACGAGCTACAGCAAAAAAAAATAGCAGAAATCAGTCCTGGAAGTTACTTTTTCATCCCTGTACAGTTCAAATCTTGCGGCATTACATAAAAAATACCAGAAACCTCCCCACAATTGCAGCAAAAATATGCACATGATAAATATTGAACCTCAAATTATATTGTTCTAGCTATCACATGTTGAACGATAAGTGGATATAGTAATTATTGCGACAGGTCTACACATCACCACTAGATGCTGTCTATGTTACTGCTGTCTGATAGTGTGCCAGCTTGGGAATGACAGAATAACAGAGAACAGAGGACTGGACTAAAGTGTAATTATGCTAAAAAAGGGCATTTATTCTATTCTATATTTCATGGGAATATAAATAATCCTATTATGTAAAGACTAAACTGGCAGGAAACATGGCGAGCTGCATTGATACTACACAGCGCTGCATTAATACTTTGTTATCCATAGCCCTGTCGCGATTACTATAATTACTATATCCACTTATCGTTTTATATATGAAAGCTGGAACTATATTTTTTGGGCCAATATTTATCATGTGTACATTTTCTTTGCATAACTGAGAAATGTTTTTTTTTTTTTTTAAATATATGATAAGATTTAAACTATAGAAGGTTGAATCAATCATTTCTATGACTCATTACAGATGCAAACCAAGTACTGAAGTGTTTCATTCTGCTGTTTATTTATTGCAGCTCATGATTTTGAACAATATTGTAGATTTTGAATAGTTTTGTGGTTTAAATCTGCTCTTGGGTTGCGGGGTCAGTGACATAAACTACTTTCAATATTATCGTTTATCGTCTATATTTGCTTTTGCAATATATCGCACGAAATATGTTATTGTGACAGGCCTAGTTAAGCTATGCTATTCACTTACCTTACTCTTCCTATGCTAAGTAAAATACAGCTGCGTTATCTCTGAACCTTACAGTGCAAATAAAAGAAAAAAAAAATACTGAGCTATTTCTTGCTGTCATGTGATTTCTGATTTGCAGGCGCAATAATCTTGCTTTGAGCTTGTTGAACTTTAACTTGCAGACGAACACATATCAAGAACATGTGTAAGGGGATCGGGAAAGCCGGGAGGAAGTGGTGGTCATATGTCAAACTGATGCAACTGACTGTAAATGTTAGAGCCGCACTCAAATGTTTTGGGGGACGCCTAACTTCTGTATTTTATTACCTGTCAGAAAAAAGAGGTTGTTGAGTGTGTGTAACCGCCGCTTTTGCAACTGTCATAACAACGCCGTGGTTCAGTTTCCTGTCTGCAGCACAACGCAGAGTTTCACATGAAGTTGGGCTTAACAACAAACACATGAATAAGTTAACTATTACCAAATGGAAGGATTAGAAAGATAAAAGTGTGTGTTGTTGATTCGTTTGGAAATGTAGCCGAACAGTTGTAGTTGCAGTGGCTGTGTTTATGTGTACACCCAAAATATGATCATTATCTGATTTCTGGAGTTATCAGATTATAGAAATAAAGGCAAAGCCAGGCAAGTTTATTTGTACAGCACAATTTGAACACAAAGTAATTCATTTAAGTGCTTTACAGAATAAGAAAGACATTAAAATCACAATACAAACAAACAAAAACATAAATAGTCATCATAAAACTAACATTAAAAGAGAAGAGTGCAGAATTAAAACCTTTAAGTCATAAACACAGCTAAACAGAGCCATTTTGAGCCTGGATTTAAACATTGTCGAAGTAGAGGTCTGTCTCACATCTTCCAGGTTTTAGCTGGATAAACATTACATAAAAGTTACATCACGTGAGTTATCAAATCTGTGAATCTGTTAAAGATTGAAACTGATATTTTATTATTTTGTTTTATTTTATTTTATTTTATTTTTAAAATTATTTTAATTAATTAATTTTTTTGTATCAATTTCCGACAAGTTGCGTAGTATGTGTGCCACACTATTAGCTGTTTATTTTCTTCAATAACCCCAACAAACAAACCAAAAACACAAACAAACACTAACAAACAACATCCGACAATCCAAAGACAGATAAATAGTGACAAAAAAGACAAATGTTCTCAAAATTAACTATGGCACGGCAAGTTTGTTTGTACAGCACAATTCATACACAAAGTAATTGCTTTACGGAGTAAGAAAGATTAAATTCACAATACAACAAATCAAAACATAAAAACATAAAAACATATGCTAATGTATGAGGCCCATTTTATGTGTGTTTTGTATGTGTCCATGGATTTCAGAAATGGCTGCCAACTGTTATTTTGTCTTCCAAAAACAACAGTTACACTAAAATACATTGATTAACTGATGCATCACCAGATTTCTTTTGTGCGTAATCTTATGCCATTAATTAGATCTAATTATTGTGTTATTATATGATTATATGTTATTATCTTGTTAGCTGACTTTGACTGGCCATTGAAATGTACCCGCTGTGACGTATTATTATTTTTAAAAAAAATTGTAGTAGCTAAAATTATACTTGTTAGTAGGCGTGTCAGAATAATTACTATATCGATTTATCATTCAATATATGAAAGCCGTAACAATATATTTTGGGGCTCAATATTTATTGTGTGTATAGTTTCTTTGCAGTAGTGGGGAGATTTTTGCCATTTTTATGTAGTAACATTAGGTCATTCTGTCATTTATTTGCTGCAGCTTATGTTTTTTAATGATGCAGTATATTTAAAAATAGGTTTACTGGGATTATCTTGCATTATTGTTAATGGCATTAAGTAGTTTCAGTATTATCGTTTATTGCAATATTTCTCTGTAACAGCTAGGCATGATGATATAGACATTTGGATATGAATAATTATAATTTTAATATTATGAATAAGTTCCATGTTTAAACAGCTGTTATCATGCTGTACTTGTATTAGTGCAGTATCGTAATAAAAACAACAATAATGTAGAAGAGATCATCAGGGAGAGTTTTTCTGCACATTCTGGTGGTTTAACAGTGATTCTCTCTGTTGGCGATTCTCGCTGTTCGGGATTCTCTTCATTGATGATTCTCTCCGTTGGCGATTCTCTCCTTTGGCGATTCTCTCCTTTGGCGATTCTCTCCTTTTGCGATTCTCTCCGTTGCTGATTCTCTCTGTTGGCGATTCTGTCTGGTGACGATTCTCTCTGTTAGCGATTCTCTCCATTTCCGATTCTCTCTGTTAGTGATTCTCTCTGCTGACGATTTCCTCTGTTGGCGATTCTCTCTGTTAGCGATTCTCTCTGTCGGTGATTCTCTCTGTCAACGATTCTCTTTGTCAATGATTCTCTCTGTTAACGAGTCTCTCTGTCAACAATTCTCTCTGTTACTGAGTCTCTCCATTGAGTCTCACAATAATTAAAAATATGTCCCATGAATGATTATTCTCTACCCTTTTTTATCACGATAATATTATGTCTCATTATTGACCCATCCCTTGTAGCATCATATCGTGCCTCAAAGTGTGTTATCATGACAGGTCTACTTGTTAGCTTCATAATACAAAACTATGATATTAAAAAGTGAGTGAATGCAGTCCTTCTTTTGAGTCAGAATCAGGAAACAAAGTTTAGTGTGTGCACTGCTCTATTTCCTTATCAAGTGTTTCTGTCAGGAGTGATGACACGCGATGCAACACTGAAACTGCACTGCTGCATATTTCTCACTGTTGTACAATGTAGAGGAACTACTTACAACTTGAAACCCATCACTGTGCTCTCTATGAAAAAGTGCACCATCGCTGTCTATTAGAAGAGAACAGCACTGTTATCATTGATATCAGAACATCACCAGATCACATGACTGCATAAGGCTAAGGACGAGCCGCACCAAAACTGAGACGGGAAAGAGGCTTTTTCCTGTTTTGCTTCACAAAAATGGAATACACTCAAAAGAAAAGCAAAACTGGATACAATGACACAATCACGATTAAATAATCTGACAACGACGACTTTTATACACACACCTGCCCTGTTTTAAATGTTTTATATGGATTTGTATACTTGTTTTTACTTGTTTTTACTTGTTTTTTCTGCATGTATTGCATTTTAAACAGGACAATTGATCTCATTGGGTTCCCCTGTATAAATAAATATAAATAAATAAAACTACTCATAACTAAGAGTGGGTGATATTGACGAAAATGACTTCTGTATTACTGATGAATGTTCAGATGATCTTTTCACAGTACATCAGAATATGTAAAAAATGTGTCTGTAATTATCTTGGTTGTGGTTCAAGAAAAGAAGAAGTTCAAGGAAGTTATAAAGAAAATTATATTATATTATATTATATTTAGGCATGGGACGAAATTGAAATTTGGTTACAGGACACATAGTAGGTGTACCAGACACTAATAGCTGTGCATTTTTTTCAACAATAACCCCAAAAAACACATAAACAAACCACATCAGACAATGCAAAGACAGATAAATAGTGACAAAAAAGAGAACTACTTACAACTACAATTACTCATCACTAAGAGTGGGCGATTTCTGTATTACTGATGAATGTTCAGATTTTCACAATACATCAGAAATATGTAAAAATGTATCAGTAATGATCATGGTTGTGGTTCAAGAAAAGAATAAGTTTAAGGAAATGTAAAATTATATTATGTTATGTTGAAATTTGTCATCATTATCAAGTCATTATCAGGGCCAAAATAATCGTGATGAACAATTAAATCATGCTAATTGTTAAAACTGCTGTTTAAAAATGTTATAGATATGAATAACGATAATTTTAATATTATGAATAAGTTCCAAGCTGTTATAACATACTTTTTTCTGCACATTCTGGTGATATAACGATGATTATCTCTATTGGCGATTCACACGATTATATAAAAAAGTTCTATTAATGATTATTGTCTGACAGTTTAAAAATGTTAGGGCTATGAATAATTATAATATGAATACGTTCCATATTTAAAGCCGATAAGATTATGGATAAGTAGGTTTTTTCATCACATTATGGAGATATAATGACAATTAGCTTTGTTGGAGATTAGAAAAAGTCTCACAAACACTTTTTATCGCGATAAATGTTATTATTGTTTATTGCCTCATCCCAAATTACATTATAAGGAGCAGAAATATAGTTTTATAGTCTTATTGGAAAGATATCTGCGCAAGTTTGTTATATTATCATTACGTTTTTTGTTTTGTTTTGTTTTTTTGTTTTTTTTATCTGCTCTTTTTAAACAGTAAAAGAAAAATAAAATCTGTCAACTGAACAAAAAGTTGTAGGAGTGAAGACGTTCACTCAAGCTGCTTCTTCAGTTCTGGGGATATGAACAAAAATTATTTCTGTATTGCTGATGAATATTCAGATGATATTTTCACAATACATCAGAAATATGTAAAAATGTGTCCATAATTCCCCAGAACTGAAGAAGCGGCTTGGCTGAGCAGCAAAATGTCTTCACGCCTACAACTTTTTGTCCAGTTGACAGATTTAATTTTTCTTCCACTCTGATTGGTTACGCAGACATCTTTTAAAACAGTTTTCACTATACTAATTTTGCATATCTCCAAAACACCCTTACTTATCACTAATAAATTTACTAAATAAATACGGAAAATACAATATATGAACAATAATAATCCGTTTCCTACTAAACCTGAACTCAGTCTAAACTGTGTTTATTATGTTATTTGAGGAGTTGATCTCGTGTATTTCTTGTCTTTCAGGTCCAATAGATGAAATGGCGGTGAGGCAGAGGATTTTCAACTCCACGTCCCCCTTCTCTGGGACGTCCCAGGTGGAGCTGAAGGGGCCGTTCCCAGTCTGCACAGCTTCAGAGCAGGACACAGAGGACGAGGATGAAGATGGAAACAGCAACAAACTGAGCAACCCTTTACTGAGAAAACTGCATAAACTGTGGAAGTATGGGACCGCAGAGCAGATCGGAGAGGGGCCGCTAAAGACCTCCAGCTTCATTGCTCAGGCTGAATGTAAGAGTAATTTTTTAGTTGGGGCTTAATTAACAATTTGAAATATCAAATTGTGTTTCTTTTATAACAAGCTCAGCAGTTTATGGGACAATAATAGGATTCTGTTTTTTTGCAAATTGTGTCCATTCAAATTGTGATTTTGATTCCATTGCGATTAATCTTGCAGCCCTAATCTGACTTTTAATTAACTCGTTAACTATGTTCTGATAGATCCAGTAGTATGTTGGGTCAAACCATATTTTGTTTCTTCAGGTGAAACCCAGGACTCACAAGTATTCAGCCCATCGTATTCCAAATGCTATGTTCCATCCCCAAACTGCTTCTCCAGCAGGTAAGTGGCAGTTTTATTATTGTCTCAACATCTCGCAGGCATAACCTAAGTGAGTTTTCTGTCTCATTCTACTCTCAAGACTCTGTCTTTGGCCAGTCAGAAAGCCCCAGTCATCTTATTGACATAGGCAGTTTTTTGTATCCTCAAAAACCTTGAAAAATGTCTTGGGGAATTATTCTAAAAGGCTAATGATATATAAATGCTTCTACAGTTGATTAATGTATATTTTCTGTGTTCAATTTAGCCATTCTTCTGAGCCAAACAATGTAGCCTCCCCAGCTCCTGCATCCATCCAGGATCTGAGCTGCTCCTCGCCTCAAAACAACAGCAGAAAGAAAGCCCGCAAGAAGCAGAAGCGCAAAGGCAAGAAGAAAACAGAGAAGAAGAGAGTACAGCGACATCGACAGCGGGTGCCGTCTGGAGTCCCTGAACAAGAGAGTGGGAGCTCTCTGCTGTGGATGCAGGTACAAAATAACACATGCAACTTAAATTGCCCAGAACTTGATCCTTCAAATCACTTCATGGAATAGTTTAGATTTTTTCACATAGAAGTGCAAGAAAATATTCAGCTCTCCGAATACCATCAGTACTAAAACCAGCTTTAAAACAACAGGACAGGTCTAAACCTGGTCTACAAAAGGACTACAGCATGTCTTGAGTAACTCTAACCAAGTCTAACCAGAAATAGGCAAAACATTTAAATAATGGTCGTACACGAGGTCCTCTGCTGTTCTTGTACACATACCACAGTTTGAGAACCACTGGTTTACGCATACTTTACAAATATTGAAACACTTTTATTATACCATGGCCTTCTGTGCTGACTTGTATACTTTTCTGCTTGTAGGAAGAGTCCTTCTCTGGCTGTAGAAGTGGTCTCAGCAGCTCTTGTTGTAGTAGTGTTGAGTGCTCGGAGGTGCAGAGCCCACAGTCTTTTTACAGTAAACCTGTGTATAACATAAGCTCGGCTGTTCCCTGGACCACACCTGGCCCCGCCTGTGGATTCCTGGGGTCTTATGGACAGGAGAGCGACTCGGACTCCTCCAGCAGCATTGGAGACTGCTCATTAGCTTTAGCCGGCCTTAGGGGCAGCGTTAGCCAAGGAGACCCATGCTTCGCTGGACCCTTCTTCAAAGATTTAGAGCAGGACGTAAGAGAACAAGAAGAAGAGCTGTCCGCATTTTGCTCAGACACAAATGAGGGATTGATATTTTACAAAGAGGTAGGCAGCCACTCAACCATGTGTGCCAAAGTTACTTTTCAAAAATAAACATTACTAATGTTTTTACCTCTGATCTTGTAGGAAATACAGCCTGTAGACTCTGAATACAGAGAGGGGAGGGAGTACATTTTCACAGACTTCATCAAAGAAGGCTCCTATGGGGAGGTTCATACTGCTAAAGATGTGAACACAGGTTTCACATTCGCTGCCAAAAAGGTAAAAAAGTCTTTCCTTCTTCACTTACAATAATTATTCTACAGCTATTGGTAATTCTTAATACATATATTGTATTATATTTGTAGATTGCTCTGAAGCGGTTCAACAGTGAGGAGGTGGGTGCGTGGAGTGCCCTCAAATCCTCTCGTGTGGTGGAGCTGTTTGGAGTGGTCAGAGAAGGACCCAATGTCGTCCTTTTCATGGATCATAAAACTGGTAAACACTTACATTGTCAAAATAAATCTATATTACAAAAGATTAGTTTGTGTGTAAATGTATCTTACCATTCCTATTTTCCCCTAGGTCTGTTGTCTAAATGTTTGATTTGTGTAACATCATAATAATTGCTTCTTCAGGCTCTTTGGGGCAGCTGATATCAGAAAGGGGACGACTGCCTGAGGATTTAAGTCTCCACTACCAGTGTCAAGTCTTCACAGGTCTAGAGTATTTAGTGAAGAAAAGAGTTGCCCATCTGGACATAAAAGGTGTGTTTTAAAGACTATTTACTTTTGTTTTCATCCTTTTTTTCCCCCTAACTCCACAGCATATAAGGAAAAAAACAAATGTGGAGTAATATCACCATAATGTTGTCGTGTTCTGGTGTAAAGAAACATGTCGAATTTCTTCTGGTTGTTTATTTTCTGAACACGAGGGCTACCGTAGCCCATAACCAACACCAAAACAAGAGCAAAACAACAGCAGGCCCAACTCAGTAGAGCCAGTCTCCAAAACAGACCAGTAACTAACGAATAGAAACTTCACATCAACTTGTCGGCATAGCAACCAAGTCACATACTAAAAGCATTACATCAACGGCACATAAATAGTTAGAAGAACAAAAGGTGTCAACTCTGAACTTAGTACACAGGATCATTACACTGTCATCCGTTAGTATAATTCTGTAATAACGACTTTGTCCTTAAAGTGTCATTTAAAGAATCGTATTAACAATATTAGTGTTATCTATGTAATCCCTCAGTCGTCCAGGTCTGATCCATAAAAGCAAAAATTAAAACTGGACAAAACTTTGTAGGAGTGATGACGTTTCGCTACTCATCCAAGCCGCGTCTTCGGTTCAGGTAATTAGGTAATAATATTAGGGTGATTTATATTAACAGTGTTTTAAACCAGAAAAGTTTGATTACTGTGAATAACATACTATTCTTTGTAAACTATCCAGAGAAGGCTGGAAACATGAATTAGTCAGTGAAAGTTTATGTTTATAAAGGAAGTATTCGTGATAACACAAGAACAGATGACTTTTACTTGTTAAACTACCTGTTAACTTTGAGCCGGAGACAGCTTTGACAGATACGGTCTCGATTTGATTCGCAGCACCTGCTTTGTGGAACCAGATTTGTGCTGAAAAGGAGAGCTGGGAATTTCCCCCAACGTGACTCACTGCGACACATTACAGCTCATGTGCACAACAAGACTAAAGGACAGAGAGAAGAGACCAGAGGGAGGGGGCCGGAAGTAGTTAGCAAAAGAGCTGGGGGAGGATAACTGCTAGATCAAAACAAGTTGGTTTGAAGAAATTATAGGGAAAGGCTAAAAACACTTGAGCATAGTGCAGGTAAATAGGAGATTAGACGCCACCTGGTGTTCAGTACGTGTAGTTATGGCATGCTGCAAATCTGGTTTTAATCTGCTGTTTCGAGCGATCCCATCCATTTTACATTATTTTATCATTAGCTTTGTTTTTGTGTTTTTGTGTATTTAATTATGTTTCCTAGACAACTACACAAATAATTACATTTATTTTTTTGTCTTTTCACAGCTGACAATGTGTTGCTGTCAGCTGATGGTCGAGACACTTTTCTTTGCGACTTTGGACACGCAGAAAGACTTGATAAACAAGGACACAGCCTTAGCAGATCCAGAGGTTAATTTTCTTTCATAATATTATCCATGTTTTCTATATATTTCCCATATTATGTCTATTCATATTTTTGTGTATTTTAGAAATGAAAGGTACAGAAACACACATGGCCCCTGAAATGGTGAAATGTGAACCCCGTGGAGCTAAAGCAGATGTGTGGAGCAGCTGCTGTATGTTTCTTCATATGTTAAATGGGTGCCAGCCTTGGACTCGGTACTACAACTGCCTACTGTACCTCAAGGTAAGCTATAAGCCAGTGGTTATAGAAATGCACCATTACCTTAGTAAAATAAACATTCCAAAGTGTGCTCTGTTAAAAGCAACATAAGCATTTGGTTTGGTGTCACGTAAATGTGTTATTTATTTGATGTGTTTGTGCCAATAAATGGGTAGAAGTGGGAAATATTGAACAAGGATAGGACAAAAGAGCAAAGCATAAAGTTAAGTCCTGACTAAGATAGACCCATATCATAAACCACAAATACTACAGGAAAACAACAACTAGTCTACAGTCAGAATCAGAGTAAGCATTAGCACTGTTGAATATGAACATATCTGGCAAATTAGGAAAGGTTTCAAATCATCAAACTGCGACATTTTAAAAATCTTGTTCACTGCCAATAAAAAATGTATAATAATGGATTACATCTGAAGGTCCACTGATCTGAAGATTGGCGGTTCGAGTCCCGCTCTCGACATAAACATCATGCACGCAGATGAATGCTGTCGTGTCCTTGGGCAAGACATTTAACCCATCTTGCCCACAGTGAGTGCCTTGAGCACTATATAAAAATGTGACCATTTATAACGAGCTATAAATTGTGATGTAGTGGACCATTATAATGTGATATGATTTTGAGTAGAATCTATAATTACAATCTCCATTCAGAGCAGGACTAAAACAGGGACATAAAGGATGCAATAAATAATGCCTAATACATAATTTAAATGGTAATTTATGAAGGATTATTTTACTATTTCAGATTGCAAATAAGCCACCACCTTTGAGAGAGATCCCGTCAGACTGCAGCCCTCTCACTGCTGAGGTGTTCAGAGCCGGTCTACACAAGGACCCAGTGAAAAGAGCATCAGCATCTGAACTCAAAATAAAAACTGCGAGAGCTTTGCAAGAAGGTAAATAATGCAAGATTTGAATGTTTTTTTCAAGAGTTTAATCAACCAATTGCCATTAGTGTGTATAGCATCTAACAAAGCAAAACCACAGGAACATTCCCATAATTTCACTTTTGACACTGCACCACTTGTATATACAACAATCCATCTTATGCAGTTTGGAAACCAAGACTTTCACTTTAAAGTTTTATCAATTCCATATGTCAAGTTAAATCAGTACAGAGACTGAAAATGAATTATTGCTTAAAAATACAAAAACTAGGGATGCACCGATCTGATACTGGTATCTGATATTGGCACCGATACTGAAGCATTTCCTGGATTGAATATCAGCTTCCAAATATCGGTTCAGTCGACATCGTAGTTTGGCACATAAATTGATGTAATAAGACTTTACTGGTCATAATTGGCCTAGAAAGTCCAGCGATGTCTGAATTTTTATTTATACAAAGCTGTTCTATAGATATTTGAGGAATAAATAACAGCTACATAACGCATTTTCATCAGCTTTGTCTTATTTTATTTTTGTGCAAAGAAAATATATGCTGTTTTCACTCTCTGCACGGGTATTGGTTGATATCGAGAATCAGCAGATACTTAAACTTATAGTATCGAAATTGGTAACGGAACTGGAAAAGCTGTATCAGTGCATCCCTAAGAAAAACATCATTATTATATCACTATTCCATGAATTGTTTTACCCAACTGTGAACCAGTATCCTGGAGCCAATACCCGATTCAGTACATTTTTCTATGTTGGTTCTTTCCTAGTTTGCAGTATGTCACTATATCTTGTATACTTGTGTGCATTAATCTAATTTGTATCGAGATTCAGCCATTTTTATGTCAATGTCATGCTAGGGGCTTTTTTACTGAGAAATCTACAGCCAATCCTCTGTCAGTAAAAGCATGTGGTTTGAACTTCAGATTTTGGAGGATGAATTTTGAATTTTTTTTTGTATTGTGCGAGACAACAGAGATATTATGCATTCTAAACAGTTTTCTAAGGTCTTAGTAATACATAAGTAACAGGTTTCTTTTTAATTGCAGTGGGAGGACTCACCAGCTCCGTTAAGGGACCGTACATTGAACCCCTGTACAATGTCAACAAACCACCAGACAATCATTTAAGCAACAGTGTTGAAGAAACAGAGGAACTTCCAGAATCTGCCAAAGTGTGGAGTCTGGATAAGCCCAAGAGAGGAATAGGTGATGACAACCTAAAGTCTGATCAGTTAGACCTGGACTTGGCCCCGTGTGTTCAAGTCGCTCTAATTGAAAACATTCACAAAGAGAGAAACAAGATCACAACTGTGCCTGAGCTGGAGTTACGTAAACTAGAAAGAGGTAAGAACGCTGAAAATACGTGACATTATTATTCCTATATTTGAGCTATAATGAGGTTTCTTTATATTTTTGTACAGACTTCTACTTGAGCAGCCTGTCACAGCTCCATTCAGCAGAGATGCAGGAACAGCTGTTGTCTTGTATCAGCAGCGACTACTCCAATAGAGACCAGTGGGACAAAAAGGTAATAGGGTTTTTTAAATGACTATTATTATAACATATGCAATCATTATGAAGCTAGGTAATATAAAATTCTTTCAGTTTCCAATGCTATCAAAGCATTTTAAAATCGTCTGAATCTGTAGTATCCTGATTTAGTTTTGTAGATCTGGCATTGCCCTTGACATAGGTTATGTTCATAATTGGAACAGAACCTGGACCAAAAGGGGGTGGAGTGAGGGCAGGCAGTTGAAGGAGGGGGGTAAGTGGGATAGTGGAACAACTTGTGAAGCAGTGAATGTACTACAGGTGAATCGAGATAGTAGGAGGAAGCAAAACCAGAGCTTAGAGTGTAGTTGATCCTGGTTAGCAGTTTCAGATTCTAAAATGGGATGATGTCATAGTCTCAGATGGGGGTGGGGCAGAGCAAGAGTAGGTTTTCTTTATTGATTACATTGTACTTTCTGTTGAAATATAAACAAAAATAAATAAAATAACTACCCTTCACCCTGCCACCAACCAGAAATCTTACTATATTCACAAATGTTGTACCTGATCATTTTTATTAGTGAGTGGACCCTTGAACTTACTGAATTACAACAAAAATCTGCATTATTACAATATACATTTTAGCTGCCCCCCATCAAATGTGTATTGTAGTAATGCAGTAATAATGCAGATGTATATTGGGGCAGCTAAAATGTATATTGTAATAATGCAGATGTATATTGGGGCAGCTAAAATGTGTATTGTAATAATGGAGATGTATATTGGGGCAGCTAAAATGTGTATTGTAATAATGGAGATGTATATTGGGGCAGCTAAAATGTGTATTGGGGGAATGATGTAATCTAAAACCCAGCACTTGGTTAATTTTCACATTTTTACAATTCTACAATTGTTGCATTGAATTACATTGTCTTTCTTACATTTGTAACCCAACAGGACTCCGGCCGCTGGTCCCTCAGTCCAGGAGATGACTTCAGCTCCGGTGTTTTCTCCTGTAACAGCCAACCAGACGGACAGGTGTTCAGCATGGACTTTCTTGGCCCGTCACAATTTCCACCTCCCTCTTGTTTTGAAGGCAAGATTAATATAGCTTCGTTTTGTGGTATTTTAAGGCTTAAAGCTTGTATTGACTTGTCTCGTCTCTTTGTGCTCAGGAGTGGACGTGTGCATCAGAGAATTCAGTCGTAGAAGTATCCGGATCAGAGAAGCCCGGCGGGTGACAGTGGGACACATCGCCACAGGCATCAGTGATCAGGTCTGGTCTTATGGGTGTTTTTTAATTAATGGTGCACTGTGTAACTTGTCTAGTGAGGTATCTGCCATCTGCTTGTCGCCGTAGAGACGTTAGTACGGCACTATTATACCCACTGTTTCTATCTCACATTGCTACAGCTATCAAGGCATGTTTATTTATTTCTCAAATTGGAATTATGCACTTATACTCAAAGTACGGTAGTCTCTACACAGATCTGGCTTGTAACTGGCCCTGGTGACATCACTTGCTTGTTTCCATGGAGATTTACTTCTATAGTAATAACAAATTAAAAAGCTTTTGTTGTTGTAATGTTTTTATATTGTAATGTTTGAGCTGCTCTGTCCAAATAATTTCCTTTGTGGATCAATAAAGTTGGTCTAAGTGGTGGACCCTCTACCAGTAAAGTTACATAGAGCACCTTTAAATATTGTGTAAACATGGAGAGCAGAACTAATGTCAATGTTTACCCTTTTAGATATCAGAGAGAGTTTTTACCTTGGAGACACACACAGGCCAACAGATTGGTCACACTGAGGAAGTGCTGGAGTCTGGACTTGAGCTCTGCTGTGTCTCTGCACCTGACTTCAGTCCCACCTGGAGATGGAGGGTGAAAGACGGCATTCTTGAGACCAGATAAAGAACTCATTGTACCATGTAAATGTGTCTGAAATCCCTTACTTTTTCCATGCCTTATAAACAGTTGCCTTTTTAACTTCTGAATGTGTTTTTTCGCCAACCATGGTCACCCCCCCCCCAAAACATACCAAATAAATGTTTTTTTAACTAAGTGGTTGTTGCCTTTTTTATGCATGGGTATAATTTATAATGTACCAGTCAATTTTCATTAATAATTAAACATTATTTAGTTGTAGTAAGCAATTTTAGTAGCCAATTAATTAAAATGTGTCAAATCCAGTTCAGCCCCCCCCCAATTGTCACTCAAAATTTAAGTAAAATAAGAGATTTGTTACCATATTACTTCAGTCTTATTCACTATAATTATTAAAGCTTTTATTTTCCGTTTACAACATACAAAGTCACTGCAAAGGGATTTCAGGGAGAAAATCCTAATCATTACAAATGTGGTAGAAAATGTGAAAAATTTGAAATATCAAAGTTTAAGTATAAAAAAAAACAACATGAAGGCACTGACAACTGAATACCAAATAATATCAAAGGTACTTTGCTGGAGTGATTGTTTGAATAGCTCACAATATACAGTACTTATAAAAGGTGAGGTAAGCATCTGTGAGCAATCCAGTGCACTTTCTTTACAGAGCAACTACCTGGTTTCCAACAGGAAATAACTCATTGCTCTGCATCACAAAGCAAAAACATACAGGCAGAATTCTTGTAAAATCAAAACATTTAGGCCATGATAAATGACCACATTACAAAAAGAAAAGGGAAGAATTTCAATTTACACATTGAACATATTAATCCATATTATGAGCATAAAACTTTTTCAATACATGCAGTGACTGTAGACAATTTCTTACATTTTTATTAGGGCAATTATAAATAATCTCAAATTAGTGTCATCTTTTTCATCCACATCATGTTAGTATACACCAGTAATCACAAATACATGAGGATGCATACAGACAGCATGATAAAGAGGAAGCTGAGAACAAAGTGAAACAAAAGATGCAAATGAAAATATAACTGAATCTACATTTCATTCAACCTGTCCTGTATCATTCTACAAGAAAATGGTCTGCAGTCACAATTCTTATTTAGGTACCATAAAAAATAAATTACTAAAAATGTATTTTCATAACCATCTGCCAACCTCACATTGTTGCAGTCTGCAGTGATTCATGCACTGCTTGATTCTAACGGCATTCAGAAGTATGCCACAAACGTCCAGTCCAACTCCTGATCCCTCTAATAACCCCCAGGCAGGAGAAGAGTGAAGCTCATGCACGCTTCTTATTGTTTCTTTTGTCCTACAGGCCAACTGTCTGCGATTCTTCAAACCTTTATCCATTTTTTCTTCAACCTCTTCACATTTTACGAATTACAAGAACGGTGGTGAGAACTCCAGCCAGGAAGACACCCACCGTTTGCCATGTGGGAGTGCCAAAATGAGAACGAATTCCTTCCTTTAAAAATAATAATAAAAAGACCAATACTGAATAACAGCTAAAATAATTAGTCATAAATCTTTTATATGTGTTTGCCTCTTACCCAGCCTCCTTGGTCTCTGATCCAGTTGATCACATGTTCACGGAGGTAGTCCAGGGTCCAGCTGATAATTGTTCTAATGATATCAGGGAACATGAGTCAGAAGAGCCTGAAAAATAAGATATATAAAATATGTTAGAGATCTTTTTGTTTTTGTTTCTGTTAATAATAATAATATTATATATCAATGGTAGAATACTTACTTTAATAACAAGTCGACAAGCAAAGTAGAATAGTGCAACTACTCTTCCCCAGTTGAATTTTCCATCTGAAAATATCTCAATGGCAACTTTCATAAAAATGTCCTTTGTTGGACTTAGTGATGAGTCCGATATCATTCTAGAGGGAAAAGATAGAACATTTACTTGAAAGAAAAACTATCTTTCTGCCAATGGAAAGTCAGATTAGGATGGGGCAATATTTAAGATGAATCATGTTTTTTTTCCAATTGAACAATCTTGCGTTTAAATTTGATTTTATTTGGTTGTATGAAACACCAGCAAAATTGTTTTAAATATTCATTTTGTGGACATAAATAGTAGAGAATTTTAAGCATTGCCGATTAACACAAAAACATTGTCAAATTTCTGAAGTCTGAACTCTGTGCCAAACCACATGTTTTTACTAACAGAATTAACAACACCCACAGGATGTCATTAATTGGAATTTGAATAATTTCACAGCCCTAGTCAAATACTTCTTTCATGTTACCGTTGGAGTTCCACATTTCCATCCAGTTCATCGCCGATCTGCTGGAGACACTGGGCAAGTTTTTTGTGATTTGGGTCACACAGCTCTCTTCCTCCCAACTGCTCCCTTGTAACCACAGCATTGCCTTCCCCATGTCTTCTGACTCGCTCATATATGAAACTGGAAGTAAATATCATAAATTAAAACACTGTAAGATTTGATTGTTAATTGTGCTTGAACAGTTGAATAATGTGCATAATCAAAAGGAATTAAGTTCTTACTCTTTTAATAAAACAGCTCCAACTTCCAGTATCTCATTTTTACCTACAAGATAAATTACAAATGTTAATGTTGATAGTAAGATACTATTCACTCCGAAGACACACTAATAAACACCTAATAAATAAAGAAATACCAGTGTAATTCTGTGTAAAATGCACCAATATATTTTATAGAATCCAACACCTGCTGTTGTGAACTTCAAAATGACATAATGATTAGCAATGTTACTTAAAACTAAATATACTGTTTATTTTCCTGTTGATTATGCCTGTACACTCGCTGTTAAATATTCCATCAAATAATCCCTTCGTTTCTAGTGTTGGCTTTAAATATTTTGTGTAATTGTTGTCTGTTTAAAGTACACTTGTGAAATGCAGAGCTGCCAGAGCCACCATGTTAGCAGAGGAGCTAACTTTCCTTGTTTGTCGCTAGCCTCTGTTCAACTAATGTTAAGTCCTAACAAAACATGCTTTATGATCTCGAATAATTTCAGGTAATGGGTCAAACAATACTTCACACGATGACACCCGTACATAATCTGACATTATAGATTACTTCATGATTTTTTAAATAAATAAACTCGTACCTTGATCGCCTCCTCCCGAATGCGATGCCATCTTGCCGCTGTTTGGCAAATTTCCGCACAATCACGTGATATGTTTTGCTGTTCTTGATCAAGCTACTTTTTTTTTTTTGAAATTCCAAAACATAAAATGATCTTGATCCTCCATCTTCTACAAACATAAAGATAAAATATAATTGTAGTACATTTATTTTTCCGACATTTTTTTTTTGTTTTTTGCTCGTGAACGTCTGATAAAAAAATGAATTGCGCTGCTGTATTGTGATGACTCACCTTATATCTTGTCTAATTTTACTGGATACTTGTCACAAAATATAATGTGTTAATATCTTTCGTATTTTCGGTCTTGTATTTCGTCACTTCCTTTCCTCTCAGTCTTTCATCCGCCTCGCGCATCCTTAGGCCTCTTTTGACTCGGCGTGCAAAGATGGCGGATGTACAAGTACGTGTGGGGAAACAGCGTGGGGCTTTTAATGAACAAATCTAATAATTTCAAAGCATTTATTTGCACTCGTAATACTAACGCGTCTATATAAGGCGCTTTTCCATAATGTGGTAATGTTTCTGCTCGTTCACAAGCCTCGAAAATAGTTGCCTGCTCCTTGTCGGCTCACCCTCGTGCTACGCTCATTTAGCAACAGCGCTATCAAGTTAGCCTAAGCACTTGCTATTAGTTTTAACATATTATTCTAGCCATATTGATTTGACAACATGTTTTGTCCTCTTAAATTAAGCAATAGATAACAGTTTAATCATGCATTTGACAGTTGATAGACCTTGAATGCTTGTAAAAGTGGAGTTCACTACATCCCGGTGTCACTGTACCATGCAAATCGGAAGTAAGGACTTGTCTAATAAACTTGTTCTTTTTTTCTCCCGTAGACCGAGAGGGCTTATCAGAAACAGCCCACCATCTTCCAGAACAAGAAGCGTGTTCTGGCTGCTGATGGTGGCAAGGAGAGCAAAGAAAAGCTCCCCCGTTACCACAAGAGTGTCGGGCTGGGCTTCAAAACCCCAAGAGAGGTAATAACAAAGTTTAATATAGTCTATTTTATGCAAGTGATGTTTTTTCTCACGATGGTCTTCCAAGCCTGTAGGGTTGTGACGACAAGGCCTTAAGGCAACACTGATGCATTAGAAATCAAAACTTTGAAAGTTTGCAGTGTAAATTTGTAGGTCTATATATTAGCTTACTGGTCTTAAGCGTATCTATTATTGCTTTCAGGCTATTGACGGCACTTATATTGACAAGAAATGCCCATTCACTGGAAACGTCTCCATCCGTGGCCGTATCCTCTCAGGTGAGGCAGTGGTTTTCAAATAAGTGTCACAGTAAGTATTTACACCAAGTTTAGTTAAGAAGGAATTTGGACGCTTTAATTATCCCTACAAATGATGCTTTTTCTCACGATGGTCTTCCAAGCCCTTCGGGTTTTGACGACAATGCCTAACGGCAATGCTGATGTAGTCCTGTGACTTCTAAGGCTGTTCTTGGATATTAAGAACTTCTGCAGCTGATAATGCTTTTGTTTTTCAGGCGTGGTGACCAAAATGAAGATGCAGCGGACCATTGTGATCAGACGTGACTATCTGCATTACATCCGCAAGTACAACCGCTTTGAGAAGAGGCACAAGAACCTCTCAGTCCACCTCTCACCCTGCTTCAGGTAACGGTCATTATGAATGAAAACACAAGGCCGTTCACTCACATTTGGCTCTGAAGTGTGTGCAAATGATGTTTATTCTCACGATGGTCTTCCAAGCTCAGGCTCTGACGACAGTGCCTAATGGCATTGCTGATGCATATGTTATTGGCACTAGATTGTGCTGTAGTTTTGCGCCTGTCCTCACCGCTTTTCTCTCCACAGGGACGTCACAGTCGGAGACATTGTCACTGTTGGAGAGTGCAGACCACTCAGCAAGACGGTCAGGTTCAATGTCCTCAAAGTCACAAAGGCTGCTGGAGCCAAGAAACAGTTCCAGAAATTCTAGGTGTGAGATGATTCAGAAATGTTGATTTCTCACTGTTGAATAAAGAAAACATTGTTTAAATGTTTTGTCCTGATCTGTGAATCTTTTCTCACACAAGCATAATTTGAGTGAAAATTACTCATCAGTGTTTTAATGAGTAATTTGGCCACACATTTGGAAATGTTTCCATTTCAGTCTACACTTGCAAGCAAAAATATTTTGAAAAATCATGTAAGTGCAGAACACTCCCAAAAATAAGCCACTGTTCTTACTCAAAAACAAGCATCATACAGAGTATAGATTACATTATTCTAAAGTTGACAAAACTATCCTAATTTTATTCATGCTTCTTTAAACATCTGACTACATAGATGTTCAAAAGGCAAGTGATGGCAGTGAAGTTGACTGATCAAGTGGGCTAGTTTACAAGAGTCTATTCATACACCAAACTTTAATAGACCATTCAATTTTTATGTGTACTTTGATTTGTACACATTGAAATGAAAGCAGTCAGGGAAAAAAGCTGCACCCGGCAGCAATTGTAGACAGATTCTTGTTTTATGAGGCCACCGGCAGATGGCGACAGACACTAGGTTAAAATGCATGCGAGATGACCATGTTAAGAAAGATATGCTCTATTACGACATCTGGTGGTCTAACATAATGTATTCGCATACATGCGCTACTGTAGTTTTATCAATCCACCGGAATTTGATTAAAAATACGGCCTAATTAGCCTATATTCCTGTAAATTTAAATGTGGACCTATAGTCTTTTGGCTCACACCTGTTAAAAGCCTGTATGATGCTTTGGGTTATTCACATCATCTGAGTGCTTTGTCCCTGTTGATGTTGCATGGGATCACATTGTGGTGCTCTGGAATGACCGAGCCCCCTTCTGTCTGCAGAGAGCTAGAGCAGAGGCGTCCTCATTTACATAAAGATGCTCCAGTCAATCAGTGACATATGGAGATGACGTATCGAGGAGACACATAGTGCCTATGTGAACCCTGCCACTTCAACAAGGTCATGAGTCAAGACAGCATCTGTCGCCTCACAATTTATTAGCCCAGTATTTAAATATGATAATTATATGTAAACCTGCTTCATATCCTCTGTCCCATAGGCCTACCGAGTTTGCCTCCTCAAGTACTGGACCAAAACTTAAAGCACTATGTAACATTTTCGGTGGAGTGTATGCCACCTGCTAGTCTCCATGGAGAGGCCTTTGGTTGGAATTTAATGCAGTATGGCGTTAAAATGGTTTACACAGAGAAAAGCAAATTATGCCACTTGGCAAATTACAGGTCAGATATAGGGAGAGAGAAAGTTTCAAAGCTTCACATAGGCATTAAAAGTCATACATTACACAAAATTCATTTTTTGAGTTTTAAGCCATGGCATAATCTTATTGCCTCCTCAAAAACATACATATTGGAGTTGTGTTTTGTCTGATTTACACATGTTTGAGTAATCCAGCGATAGTTAGTTTGTCTACATCCCCAAACCTCAAAATGCTCTGTCCCACCTTGTGATGTAATGTAGTGGGAGTTTTCAAGTTAACAGCTCCCTTTTACCTTTAGTTCAGTAGATATTGGCAATTCCAGGGCTGAGAAAACATTATAGCATGTCTGTAAATGACACCACCCAAATAGTAGGAGGCTAACACTTTGTAAACACATCTTTTCTCTCTGTGGTGGAGAAGATCAACTGTTTTAAATGTACTGACTCCAGAGCCCACCAGCTTGTGTTTACTCATGTCATGGTGAATTCTTGTGGCCATGCTTTGTTGTGTATCTAGTGGCTGGTATGTTAGCTCAGTGGGTTAAAGCAATGAGCCTCTGTCAAAACAAGGCCCTTATGGTGTCCTGGGCAGGAGACTGCCCCGAAGAATAAATTACATCGCCCTTAGCTGTAGAAAAAGACAACCTGATGGACAGAACAGATGGAGGTAAAGTAGGGAGGACAGTCTACAGAAGACAATGACAGGTCTGACCTAGCACGGGAACAAGGAAGAGAGTATTTAAGACAATTTGAATGATAACTTTCAGTAAAAACAGAAAACATAAAATAAACAACATACTTTATTCATTTTCAAGTGAATTGGCAAAAAACACAGAGATAAAATTGGACAGAAAGTAGTGATGCTACTAGTGAAGTTGCCGGGCGCTACTATGCAAAGAGCCTATTGCTGATAATATTGGAGTTACTAATGCTATTTCTGCCTATGAAGTTGTTGATTGATTGTGAGCCTATACACAGGGCCGGTCCAGCCTGTAAGCAGACTAAGCAGCTGCTTAGGGCCTTGAGGCCACCAGAGGGCCCCCAAGAGCCCATACATTTATATTGAAGATAAAATAATGTATCAAGTTTTACTGGAAACAGGGCTTGTGTGTTTACAGCAGCTTAGATATCCCCCTAAAACAATTACATTTGTTTTATATCTATAGTAGCAAATATGTACTGCTGCTACATTTGTTCTTGAGCCAGGCAGAGGTGAGGGCAGGTATGTGTTTACACCGGTGCAAAGACCCTTTATAATGTAAATTTAAATTAACTGTCAACTGGAACACATTAAAATCCACCAGAAACGAAGAAAAAATGTCTAGAATTTGGAAACTCTTGACCCCCCTTACATGTTTGTCTGCTGTTCTTGTGACTGTGGTAGTTGTGACATTCTAGATGTTTTCAGTCTGATGTTTGTCAAATAAATACAAATACAATTGGTCAAGGTGCTGAGAGCAGAGTCATAATGTTGTCAAATGTGAATCACCAATAGCTGAGCCTGGATATATTTGCTGCCAGGAGGCCCAGAGACAAATTCAGCTTAGGGCCCCCTCAAAGCTAATGCCAGCCCTGCCTATACACATACTCACTGGTGGAATATTATCTGTCTAAATTATCATCACAAAATAGAGAAATAGAATGCCATACTGTGAAACATTCCAGGTAAAGAAATAACAAACAGCTCACAAAATAATTTACTGCAAAAAAAATAGTTCCTTCTATACGATATCAGACTGGGACAGCAGCCTGTTAAATGTGAAATTCTGTTAACAGTAATCTCTTTGTCACCATGACGTTTTCACCCATTTCCATTCTTCCTGTTATGTTTTAGCTGCGGTATAATATTCTGCCTTTTCTGTCTAACTGAGCATAACAGGAACACAGAGGAGAGCAGAGGGTCAGAGCCTGGTCAAACTACATCTGGACTTGTCATCAGCACAAAGACAGTCTATGTGTTCCAACAGAGCATCCTGTGTGGAAAAGATACTGGTCTCATGTATAATAAGTAATAGTATAGTAGTGGTGGTGTAGCTGTCAGATTCAGCTTCCTGTTATATGCAACATTTTGAGGTCTATAACCATTAAGAACATATAATATTTCGTTTTAAATTGTTCATTGTTAGGGCAACAGGTCAAATTTTTCATCATTGAAGCCCATAGATAGAGTTTTTTAGCCTATTAGAAACCAAAATGTAATATTCTCCATGGAGAAAGACAAGTTTTATGTCACACTGTGGAATATTGTAGTCAAAAAAAATTTGTGGTGCAAAGGACTACAGATGGAAAATAGCATTTGCTAAATCTGGTGCAGCCATCTTTTTAATGTATCTGCACGTTGTCCTTCAAATAAATAGATAAATAAAAAAAAAAAAAAAAAGGACAACATTTCCATGGAAACAAGCAGGAGGAGTGTGGAGATGCAAACCCACTCAGAGTAAGGTTGTTTTTCAATGCAATAAAAAAAATGCATGCTTTTATTCTAGTTTAATTTAGGCAAAAAAAAGTCACATACTATGGCTTTAATTAGCTAAAGAAAATACATTTTATTTGTTATATAGCTGTTTTTATTACCTGTGTACTGACCGCTCATACATACTGATACTTCTACAATGACTAGTTTGCCCATGAGATTACTATGTTTACCTATGTGATTCTAATACCAATACTCCAGTACTCAAATACTACACAGGCACAGTTATTGTAGTGAAAGTGTCCAGTTTCTGCAGTGGTAGGGGTCAGAGAAAATTCATCGACACATAATAGCCATGCAACGATTTATGCCTCCCAGGCTAGAGGTTGCTTCACGATATCTGTAAAAACTTTAGAATCTTCTTAACTGATTTTAAGTGGGGAAACAGATGTGGCTCCACGCTTGGACTTTTATCTTTCTGACCAGAACCATTGGCACTGGTCTCCTAAATGTTCTGCAGACTTTTGATGTTGTGTATTATGTTTCTCACTGACACTACATCAGTGGCTAGAGCATGATTGATTTCCACTCACCTGGCGCTCCTTGTGAACTCGAGATCTCTGCGACTTTATCCTCTGAAGCAGATCCAAATTCAATATTCTCAAGTTCGGCTCGTGTTGGCGCCTGCTCTTCACACGGGCTGTAGATGTGATGAATGTGCCAGGGGACTGGGCATACATCTCTGATTTTACACCAGATCAAAGCTGGAGGGTGTCTGGAAGTCACTGAACAAGTGTTTCAGTCACTTAACATTTTTGATTGTAGACACTTTTGAGTACAGATTTTTCTTAAAGCCTCTGTGGGTAACTTTTTTTCTTTTGCCAAAAACTAAACTTAAATGCATAACTTTTTTTTTTTTACTTGGCCTGGAGGAGGACCTCCTCCTGCTTGTTTCCATGAAAATGTTGTTCACATAAAACCCAAAACCTCTCTATCTCCATGGAGAATGTTCCGAAGTATGGCTTTAACTTTCTATTTCAGTGAAATCATGCAGTTGATATTCCACATTCAGAAAGTTACACTGGTTACAGTTACATACACATTCAAAATCTGATTAATATCAGAATTTTGGAGTTATAAGATTTTTTAAATGGCATGTAAATCAAAATCATTCATTTTCTGTCTGATCACTAAATAATCTTAAAGATCCAGACATCAGATCATAATCAGATTGTGAACACTGTCACTTTTGTGCACACTTGAGAATTATATTTACAAATTATTTTTGGCACAAAATACAGGTATTTTGAGGGGTAAAGAAACTGTCTAAATGTGCACCTAAGGCTTACTGTTATTGTGGGGTTTCAGTTATGGTTTTTAGTGTAATAATGGGATAATTACAGAGTTGAACTTGACTCATTAGCTCACACCTTTTCTTTCGCTTGGATGTCTAGATGTTCTATAATGGAGACAAAACAAAAGTGCACAGTTGGGTCTGCAGACTTTCATTAATTCAGTATGTTACAAAAGTACACAGCTCTTCTGATTAAAATCGCTTAATCGGTCCATACTTAAGTTCTTGTGATCCCTGTCACCCATGTTTCCCTCCTGTGGATCATCACCACCACCACCAAGGAGGATAAAAACTGCTACAATTGTAGACAGGCGTTTTATTCCATAATGAGACAGCAGATAGTCGTCTTCCAAAGTTTCACATTGGAATATAAGTCTGTAATCACAGTCTGAGAAGAATATATAATAAAAGATAAAAAATTAAAACATAATTAATAAAAGTTGCACCCATATGCTTTGATTCAAACACACTATTGCACAACACACAAGATGGATACACAGACTTGTACCTGAATTCCAGTGCAGTTGCTGTCTTATCTTTGTCTTCAAGTCCCGCACTGTTACACTCCTGAACTGCTCCTCTGTCTGACAAACATCCACAATCTGCATCTCTCCTCTCGGGTTAATCACTCTAAGCTGATAAACCATTTTAGCAGATTTTATTCGTGTTTGAGAGGCAGAAAATGATCAGCCAACACCATGAAGCTTCAGAAAGTTTCAGTTTCAATCAAAACTCACATGACAAAGGACAAACTAATGCCATCTGCTGTTTTGGCGGTGCAACAACATTTTACATATATTCAATAAATTCACAGCAAAAACATACAACTTATACATAATACATATAGATTATACATATGGATTATACAAAAACATATATCTTAAACATATAGAGGTAGTACATCAAACTTTACACAAGACTCAGAGTGAGGTGAGAGAGAACAGAAATTTCATCTGCGCTATTCATCTTGTATGTATATGCACATTTGACAATAAAAGAAATTGAATTGAATTGAATTCAGAGTTCAGAGTCTAGAGTATTTATGGATGAGTATCAGTTGATATTATAGCAGGATACAACTGCCAAATCTGTCCTTGTAGTAGCAGTAGTGTCTCTAGAAGTAGGACTACATGGCAAAACTGCATCATCCATGATAAGATGAGCTGAGAGGGAGCACTGAAGTGACTGCTATAACGTCTGTCTCTCTTCTGTAGTTCACAAAAGCCAACACCTTCATAAATAAATTGTATTTTTAATAGACTCAAGTCATCTGTCTCCCATAGCTTTGAGTTGAGTTCACTCAGAGACTTGGATGTGGAGGGTGAAATCATAAGGTAATTTTCAGATAGTATCACATAATTTCATGATAGAATGATGCTAAAACGTGATACTGCTGATTTTTATTCAAGTACAGATTTGACTGTTGTAAGCTGCTGTACATTATAGCATTTTTACTGTAACCTTAAATAGTATAAAAAGTAACACAGGCTGTACATTTTTTTCTATTCAAAACAAAGTAAAAGTTATTATAATGAGATCAAGACAAACTGTATTTAGGATCATTTTTGATACTTTTGTTATGGTCCTGCTGCAGTTTTTCCATTGTGGGACAAATAAAAGGGATCTTCTCTGTGAGCCATCTGCAGGCCGACATCACTGGCCTCACAAAGCGTTGAAAATAGATCTTGGACATGTTGTGGAGAGTCTGGATGTGGGAGCCAAGTTTGGTTCATGTATAGTAATGCATGCAAATTTAGAGTGTTAATAGTTTAATATTAATAAATGTTGTTTTATGGTAATATTTGGTTTATATAGGTAAGGTATATTTGTTTTATTGTATTAATGTTGGATTTTGGTAAATATCTTAGGATTGTTATTTAGGTTTACGTAAACGTCGCTTTAAGAGGATAACGCGCGCGCACGAGGGAGAGAGAGCACACACTGGGAAAACGTGCTCAGTTGAGGCAGCGCAAAAAGATGGAGCCAAATGGTTTTCTTACCGCAGTATTGTTTATTTTTGAGAATTACTTACTTTGATTACTTCTGTAAAGAAATTTTGCAAACTGTTAATTAAAATTTTGTATCTATTTTTCTACATCGGAGTCCAGTGGAAGTTATTTTTCTCTTCAATAAAAATACACGAGTAATACCAATGGACACAACAAACCCAGGCCTCAACCCGCACACTGGAGGTTTTGTGGGCCGTAGATTTGGGCATGCAGACTTTCATTAATTCAGTATGTGTTGTTACAAAAGTACACAGCTCGTTTGATTAAAATCACTTAATCGGTCCATACTTAAGTTCTTCTGATCCCTGTCACCCATGTTTCCCTCCTGTGGATCATGTCTAAGACTTTGCAATTGTATAAATACAGCTACAATTAGTGACATGTGTTTTATTCCATAATGAGACAGCAGACGGTCATCTTCCAAAATTTTATCCTGGAACATCAGACTGCCATCACAGTCTGAGAAGAATATATCATAATTAATAAAAGTTGCACCATATGCTTTGATTCAAACACACTATTGCACAACACACAAGATGGATACACAGAATTGTACCTGGATTCCAGTGCAGTTGCTGTCTTATCTTTGTCTTCAAGTCCCGCACTGTTACACTCCTGAACTGCTCCTCTGTCTGACAAACATCCACAATCTGCATCTCTCCTCTCGGGTTATTCACTCTAAGCTGATAAACCATTTTAGCAGATTTTGTTTGTGTTTGAGAGGCAGAAAATGATCAGCCAACACCAAGAAGCTTCAGAAAGTTTCAATTTCACTTTAAACTCACATGACAAAGGACAAACTAATGCCATCTGCTGTTTTGACTGTGCAAAAACATACAACTTATACATAATACATATACATTATACATATTGATTATACATAATACATATAGATTATACATAATACATATACATTATACATATTGATTATACATAATACATATACATTATACATATAGATTATACATAATACATATGCATTATACATATAGAGAATACAAAAACATAGCATAAACATATAGCAGTAGTACATCAAACTTTACACAAGACTCATGGTTCAGAGTCTAGAGTATTTATGGATGAGTATCAGTTGCATTATTACAGCAGGGTACAACTGCCAAATCTGTATTTGTAGTAGCAGTGTAGTAGCTAGTGTCTCTAGAAGTAGGAGTACATGGCAAAACTGCATCATCAATGATAAGATGAGCTGAGAGGGAGCACTGAAGTGACTGCTATAACGTCTGTCTCTCTTCTGTAGTTCACAAAAGCCAACACCTTCATAAATAAATTGTATTTTTAATAGACTCAGTCATCTGTCTCCCATAGCTTTGAGTCGAGTTCACTCAGGCAGAGACTTGGATGTGGAGGGTGAAATCATAAGGTAATTTTCAGATAGTATCACGTAATTTCATGATAGAATGATGCTAAAATGTGATACTGCTGATTTTTATTCAAGTAGATTTGACTGTTGTAAGCTGCTGTACATTATAGCATTTTTACTGTAGCCTTAAATAGTATAAAAAGTAACACAGGCTGTACATTTTTTTCTATTCAAAACAAAGTAAAAGTTATTATAATGAGATCAAGACAAACTGTATTTAGGATCATTTTTGATACTTTTGTTATGGTCCTGCTGCAGTTTTTCCATTGTGGGACAAATAAAAGGGATCTTCTCTGTGAGCCATCTGCAGGCCGACATCACTGGCCTCACAGAGGGTTGAAAATAGATCTTGGACACGTTGAGGAGAGTCTGCAGGTTTTGTGGGCCATAGATTTGGGCATGCAGACTTTTGTTAATTCAGTATGTGTTGTTACAAAAGTACACAGCTCGTTTGATTAAAATCACTTAATCGGTCCATACTTAAGTTCCTGTCATCCCTGTCACCCATGTTTCCCTCCTGTGGATCACCACCACCCCTCATCCTTTCAAGTACATGAATCGTAGACATGCGTTGTATTCCATAATGAGACAGCAAACGGTCGTCTTCCAACTGTTTACCCCCGAATACTAGTCGGAGATCATCGGCTGAAAAGAATATATTATAATTAATAAAGGTTGCACCCATATGCTTTGATTCAAACACACTATTGCACAACACACAAAAAGGATATGCAGAATTGTACCTGGTTTCCAGACCAGTGGGCTTATCTTTGTCTTCAAGTCCCACACTGTTACACTCCTGAACTGCTCCTCTGTCTGACAAACATCCACAATCAACTTATTTCCATTGAGTTCAGCCACTTCAACTTGATAAACCATTTTAGCAGATTTTGTTCGTGTTTGAGAGGCAAAAAAATATCAGCCAACACCCAGAAACTTTAGAAAGTTTCAGTTTCATTTTAAACTCACAGGACAAAGGACAAACTAATGCCATCTGCTGTTTTGGCTGTGAAATAACATTTTACATATATTCAAAAAATTCAAAGCAAAAACATACAATTTATACATAATACATATACATTATACATTATACATATGAATTATACAAAAAGATATATCTTAAACATACAGCGATAGTACATCAAACTTTACACAAGACTCATGGTTCAGAGTTCAGAGTCTATAGTGTTTATGGATGAGTATCAGTTGCATTATTACAGCAGGGTACAACTGAAAAATCTGTACTTTAGTAGGAGTAGTGTCTCTAGAAGTAGGACTACATGGCAAAACTCCATCATCCATGATAAGATGAGCTGAGAGGGAGCACTGAAGTAACTGCTATAACGTCTGTCTCTCTTCTGTAGTTCACAAAAGCCAACACCTTCATAAATAAATTGTATTTTTAATAGACTCAAGTCATCTGTCTCCCATAGCTTTGAGTTGAGTTCACTCAGTCAGAGACTTGGATGTGGAGGGTGAAATCATAAGGTAATTTTCAGATAGTATCACATAATTTGCTGATAGAATGATGCTAAAACGTGATACTGCTGATTTTTATTCAAGTACAGATTTGACTGTTGTAAGCTGCTGTACATTATAGCATTTTTACTGTAACCTTTAATAGTATAAAAAAGTAATACAGGCTGTACATTTTTTTTATATTCAAAACAAAGTAAAAGTTATTACAATGTGATCAAGACAAATTGTATTTAGGATCATTTTTGATACTTTTGTTATGGTCCTGCTGCAGTTTTTCCATTGTGGGACAAATAAAAGGGATCTTCTCTGTGAGCCATCTGCAGGCCGACATCACTGGCCTCACAAAGGGTTGAAAATAGATCTTGGACATGTTGAGGAGAGTCTGCAGATTTTGTGGGCCATAGATTTGGCCATACAGACTTTCATTAATTCAGTATGTGTTGTTACAACAGTACACAGCTCGTTTGATTAAAATCACTTAATTGGTCCATACTTAAGTTCTTATGATTCCCTGTCACCCATGTTTCCCTCCTGTGGATCATGTCTACCACTATGGAGCTGTATAACTCCAGCTACAATTAGTGACATGTGTCGTATTCCATAATGAAACATTAGATGGTCATCTTCCAAAATTTCATCTTGGAACATCAGACTGACATCCCCGTCTGAGAAGAGTATATCATAATTAATAAAAGTTGCACCCATATGATTTGATTCAAACACACTATTGCACAACACACAAGATGGATATGCAGAATTGTACCTGGATTCCAGTGCAGTTGCTGTCTTATCTTTGTCTTCAAGTCCCGCACTGTTACACTCCTGAACTGCTCCTCTGTCTGACAAACATCCACAATCTGCATCTCTCCTCTCGGGTTATTCACTCTAAGCTGATAAACCATTTTAGCAGATTTTGTTCGTGTTTGAGAGGCAGAAAATGATCAGCCAACACCAAGAAGCTTCAGAAAATTTCAGTCTCACTGAAAACTCACAGGACAAAGGACAAACTAATGCCATCTGCTGTTTTGGCTGTGAAATAACATTTTACATATAAAATAGATAAATAAACAAAGCAAAAACATACAGCTTATACATAATACGTGTACATTATGCATATAGATTATACATAATACATATACATTATACATATAGATTATACAAAAACATATATCTTAAACATATGGAGGTAGTACATCAAACTTTACACAAGACTCATGGTTCAGAGTTCAGAGTCTAGAGTGTTTATGGCTGAGTATCAGTTGCATTATTACAGCAGGGTACAACTGCCAAATCTGTACTTGTAGTAGCAGTAGTGTCTCTAGAAGTAGGACTACATGGCAAAACTGCATCATCAATGATAAGATGAGCTGAGAGGGAGCACTGAAGTGACTGCTATAACGTCTGTCTCTCTTCTGTAGTTCACAAAAGCCAACACCTTCATAAATAAATTGAATTTTTAATAGACTCAAGTCATCTGTCTCCCATAGCTTTGAGTCGAGTTCACTCAGGCAGAGACTTGGATGTGGAGGGTTAAATCATAAGGTAATTTTCAGATAGTATCACGTAATTTCCTGATAGAATGATGCTTAAACGTGATATTGCTGACTTTTATTCAAGTACAGATTTGACTGTTGTAACCTGCTGTACATTATAGCATTTTTACTGTAACCTTAAATACTATAAAAAAAAGTAATACAGGCTGTGTTTTTTTTTTTCTACTCAAAACTGAGTCAAATATGAGTGAAGTTATTATAATGTGAGGAAGACAAACTGTATTTAAGATATTTTTTGATACTTTTGTTATGGTACTGCTCCCCAATTTGAGACAAAAAAGGGATCTTCTCTGTGAGGCATCTGCAGGCCGACAAAACTGGCCTCACAAAGCGTTGAAAATAGCTCTTGGACATGTTGTGGAGAGTGTGCAGATTTTGTGGGCCATGGATTTGGGTCTTCACTGTAAGGTCATAACTCATTTGGAGCAGGGGGAGCGGGAGGGGGGGCTCCTCTGACAGAGTACATGATAGTTCACACATGACCCAAGCACCACCCGTCCTGCAGCCTGCCAACTCAGCCACTTTGATCTGGTGCACTGGCAACACGTGTAGTTTTAATGGGCGGCAATAGTAAAAAGCCTGTATTTATATATTAGGAGTCATTATTAGATTAGATTTGTGAAAGACCGACTTGGCAGGAGACAGCATTACAAGCAAATCCTGAAATGTGCCAATCACAACAACACAACATATACAAAATGTAACAGTAAAATACAAGAAACAGTTTAATAGTAAAAGAATCGAAGGGCTTGAGGCATAAAAGTTATTTCAGTCATAATTAATGAAAAAGAATTACGCTATGTAAAAAAGGTAAGCTTAAATTAAATAGAATATAAAGCATGCGTGGGCAATATTGGCAAAAAATTATATCTTGAGTATCCAAATGACAATATTCTGACAGTATTAAACAAACAGAAATTTGCATCATGTGTTTAAAAAAGGTTTAAGGATCAGACAAATGTGAAATGACTTCAAAACTGAGCACAAAAGTACAGAAATATAACTTTGTAACCTTATTTGTAAGTTTAGTTTCATTTTAAATAAGCTCTTTTTGCACTTTCTTGTAATAAAGCCTAGAATAGATGTTATGCTCGGTATTCTATTGCACATCTTTAAACAATGTTCACAATATTATACATACTGTAGCGTTTTGGTGTGAAAAAAACATGTAAAATTTCTTCTGGTTGTTTATTTTCTGAACACAAGGGATACTGTAGGCTGTAACCCATCAAAAACAACAAATAAACTAAAAAATCTTGAAAATCTGCCCATTTCTAATATAAATACATGTTGTTTTTTTCATTCAATGCAAAGTGCTGATGCTGATTCCTCTACAGTTAATATAATGTCCCTTTTAATGTTTTGCCATACTTAAAAATCACAGCAGTGTAAAATGTACTCAGCATTGTGGTGTTGTAAAGCAGAGCAACAAAAGAGAGCTCATACAGCAACGAAAAAAGAAACATTTAGTGCCAAGTTTTGACTTTAGGAGATTGTCTTTGAGCCTGCAACATAATCTCGGTAAAGTGCGCCACGTCTCACTATGAAAGGAAACAGGAGACACTCAGAGCTACGCCCTATAGCGGCAGTTTACGCCTTTGCTGAACTCTCCTTCTCCCCACAGTAGGAGGAATTCACCCTGGCAGATGGCGAGGCCGGAGCTCTGGAGGCCTGGGGGGCAATGCTACACCCTGAGACCGGGACACCTGATCGGGGGCTGGCAGTCCCTCACCTGCTGCTCCAACGCTGTGGTTATCTCATCTGTGTGACCTATTGTGGCCGCGGAGGCAGATAGTGACAGTTAAGAGACCCACACCGCGCCGGGGCAGAGGCTGGATCCCCCGAGAGAGGCCCGATCCTGGGAACCGAGCGGTAATCGATCCTTGTGTCTGCACCAGGCTGGAGCTGGATCTGATTTCACTTATCACAGCAAACATAGGGCCACTGTCCTGTGTGTAGATTATCACATCAGGATCTGCGGCTTGTGCCAGAGGAGGCCACAATCACACAAATGATCAGTTAGGGTCCAATCTGTCAACACATAAACAACAACAGCATAAATTATAAAGGGAAATTCAATCATACAGTTTTTTTACCAGTTAAAGTCACATAGGGAAGTCGGCTCCATATTGAAAAAGGAAGTATTTGACTTCTATGGGATATTAACCGCTAAAACATCACATATTTAGCTTACCATGTTACCTTTCATTGTTTTAAAAATGTTATATTCATCAAAAATCACAACGTATTGATATGTTTTATAGGTTTCACTTTCGTTTTTGAAGCTCTGAGTCCCCCCTCCCTTTGCTCTCTGCGTTAAGTCACTCCCCCTTCAGAGCGTTATCGCAACACAATCAGAGTGTATTCAGCTAATGAAACTACTGCACATCAGATCAGGTTTTGTGTAAAGTTGTGTGTCATATTTTTGTATATTTATGGAGAATTGTCATGTTGGAGCATGGGTGATGTAGGCTAATCGTAAGGAGGGTTCGAATAGGGCCCAGGAGAGATCAATAGATTACTCAAACATACATAAATGACACCTAAACCCTCTTCAGGCATGTTTTTGTTAAGGCAAGTTGTTTTTGTACAGCACAATTCATAGACAAAGTAATTCAAAGTGATTTACAGAATAACAAACACATTAAAATCTGAATACAACAAATGAAAGCATAAATAATCATCATAAAATTAACATTAAAACAGAAAAGTGCAGAATAAAAAACGTTTCAGTCATATGCACAGCTAAACAGAACTGTTTTGAGCCTGGATTTAAACATTGTCAAAGTAGAGACCTGTCTCACATCTTGAAGAAGACTGTTCCAGGTTTAGCTGCATAAAACTGAAACTCTGATTCTCCATGTTTAGTCCTGACTCTGGGCACCAGCAGGAGGCTGGTCCTTGAAGTCCTCAGAGTGTGAGATGGTTCATGTGGCTCTAACATGTGGGAGATGTTCTTTGGTGCTGGTTCATGGAGAGACTTGTTCACAAGCAGAGCTGCTTTTAAGTCTATTCTCTGAGCCACAGGAGCCAGAGACCTGAGCACGGGTCTTTCAGTTGAAGGCAGAAGTTTACACACACTATATAAAAAGACACATACACTTTTTTTTCTCCTCACTGTCTGACACAAAATCAGATGAAACTTTTCCTGCTTTTAATGTCTATTAGCTAAATGTCTGAATAATGAGAGAAGGATTTTTTTTCGGACAAAATGTTATTATTATTTTTTTTCAAAGTCATACGTTTACATACATTTCATTAGTATTTAGTGCCATCGCCTTTAAACTGTATGACTTGGGTCAAATGTTTTGGATATGCTTCCACAAGCTTCTCACAATAGTTAGCATTCTTCCAGACAGAACTGGTGTAACGGAGCCAAGTTTGTAGGTCGCCTTGCTCACACATGCCTTTTCTGGTCTGTCCATACATTTTCAATAGGATTGAAATCAGGATTTTGTGATGCGTTGACTTTGTTATCCTCCAAAAATTCAGGTCTTTGTCCCTGTGTGCATTTGCAAACTATAATCTGACTTTTTTATGTTTCTTTTGAAGTAATGGCTTCTTCCTGCAGAGTGGCTTTCAGCCCGTGTTGGTACAGTCCTCGTTTCACTGTGGATAATGACACACTCTTACCAGCTTCAGCAGCATCTTCACAAAGTCTTTTGCTTTTGTTCTTGAGTTGATATGCACATTTCAGACCAACGCACGTTCATCTCTGGAACACAGAACCCGTCTCCTTCCTGAGTGGTATGATGGCTGGACATTCCTATGGTGTTTATAGTTAAGTATAATTGTTTGAACAGATGAATGTGGCACCTTCAGGCATCTGGAAATTGCACCCAAGGATGAACCAGACGTGCGCAAGTCCACAATTCTCTTCCTGATATCCTGGCTGATTTCTTTTGAAGTCCCCATGATGTTACACACATCAACCCAAATGTTGTAAATAAACCAATCATCTGGGGTTTTCCAGATTGTTTAAATACACCGTAATCTTACTGTATGTAAACTTCTGACTTTGAGGAAAATAATGAAAAATTGTCCAAAAAAAACCCAAACCCTTCTCTCATTATTCTGGCATTTAGCAGAAATCATTTTGGTAATCCTAATTGACCTAAAACAGGAAGTTTAGTCTGATTTCATGTGAGACAGTGAGGAAAAAAACTTGGTTTCAGCTGTATGTGCTCATACTTCCTGGTTCAAGTCAGGACCCGAGTAGCAGCGTTCTGGATGTACTGCAGCTCTCGTTTGGAGCAGCCAAGGAGCAGGTCACTGGATAAGTCTCTCCAAATCTGGTTTTGACAGTATTCCTTTTAATTTTTGCAATGTTTTTAGATGGTAAAAAGCTGCAGATATTATTGATTTGATGTGGCTGTTAAAGTTCAAGTCTGATTATTACCGCTAGATAACACCTCCTCTTTAAAGACCCACCTCTTCAGACTGGCTTTTAACACCTTGAACAGCTCCACTTTAGGGTTTTATGTTCTATTCCTTCATTGGTTCACTGTGTATCTTGTCTACAAACTTTTATAGTTCAGAATTTTATAGGTTTTTTGATGTTCATGCTTTCTGTTAAGCACTTTGGTCTTGTGTTGTAGAAAGTACTCCATAAATAAACCTGGATTGACTGAATTTATCTAATGTCTTTTGCTTGGCTATTTACAAACTTATAGCAAGCCTCGTGGTTAATATCAGAATGCTCAAAATTACTTATTATTAATACTTTAATACTGATAACATGTTTTCATTCACTTTCTATTAAACTGCTGGTGTCAGGCTCGTCATTTTGGTCTTATAATGTTCATATTAACCCACTCTACATGATTCTGGTATGTTTATTTTGCTATTGTGTTTGTAAATCAAGATATGAACATTAATAACCAGCAAAAATGCATAAGTCATATTGTACTGACTGGCATAAGGGGAGTAGGAATAGCTGTGTTTTTTGAGGTGAGATCACATCAAATCATCTGCCTTTTTAGGTGTTGTATGGCTTTTTGTATTTCCGGATGTATTCCTCTGTATTTATCCGTGCTTGGGATTGATAATGGACAGTACCACAGCAGGACTTCCGTGTACAAATGGACTATGTTTCAAATGTCATAATGTCTCATCTTTCACACATGCCCAGTCTTCACCATGACTGTACAAACCCTATGACCGCAAATTGGCAGTTTGGGATGACCACAGTTGGGTAGATTTTACAAACTGGTCATGCCACAGAGAATGTTGTTATTGTATTTTCCCAATGTGTAGTTTCACTGTGTCATTTTCCATGAGAAAAGCATCACCGAGTTTGAGAGGGACCGCCGTTCCCACTGTCTCAGCCAGGACATGCCGTAAAGGGCTGACTCTCTACAGCTTTTAAATGAGCACAGGCCTGTTTGAGAGTGAAACAGAGCTAGTGTAATATGGTAATACTAACTTCCATGATCTTTGTGTTATTTCAAACTGTAGTACGTGTACAGCTATGGACACATCAGTGTATTTTGGTGGAACAAAGAGAGGTTTTGCAGTCTGAGTTAGATTGAACTTTAGGTTCTAGCAGTGGTGGAAGAAGAACTCGATTTTGTTACAGACACTGGAGTAAAAAAGTGCTCAAGCTGAGGTATCCCATGAAAAAATCTACTCAAGTAATATTAATTAAAGTGCCTGTGTAAAAATGTACTTAAAGAGTAAAAAGTAAAAGTATTTCGCACAGATTTTGAGATCTAATAAAGCTTCAAATGTTCTGATTTTAATAAAGATTTGTGCTGAATTTTGTTCAACAGAAACAGTTGAATCTATCGTTTTTTTTAAATGTTTTTCTTTGATCAAATTATGAACTTGATAAAAATAAACCCCTCATCCTTTTCAGCAGGTCTCAAACGATAATAAAAAATACTTGGTGGAGTAGAAAGCACAGATACCTGCTCTTGAACGTAGTGAAATAAAAGTAAAAATTATCCACTTTTACTTAAATAAAGTAAAGATACCTACATTTTTTACTTAAGTGTAGTACTTTACTACTTGTACTTCGTCACCACCCACCACTGGGTTGTAGGAGTAGTACAAAGCTTAAAGATGATTTAGTTTAATTGGTCTTGAGTTAGATATATTGTCAGTTAAGTCTTTTTTCATTCTTCTTTCCTTCTATCTTTTTAAAAAATCAATATTTTTGCAACATCACATGGGGATGAAGAGCAGGCAGAGACATTCAGCATTTTGTTGGTCCTTAGTCATAGTGCGATAAGTTTAATTTGTACCTATATTTTGTTTTTTACTTAGCTTTCACTTCCTGGATTATTTTAGACTTGGAACTAGCAGAACCATTTTCCTTTGTTAACCTCCCATTTATCCCGAGGTTTGTCAAGTTGTGGTTCTCTCATATTTTACTGAAACCTAAGTTATAAAACATCTGAAAACATGGAGAGTCCTATTCATAACTTTTCTGTCTTTTTCGGCATGCGTTTCATTCTATGTCCCGGTAACATAAAAGGAAGGAAAAAAGTCTGGGTTCACAATAGTCATTTTCTGCACAAACACCTGAGTGAATGGAGTGTCTTCTTGCCTTGAGTAAATCGGCTGAGAACAAACAGATGAAACGCACAGAGCCCGCCCAGCGATTGTGTGTGGGACTTAAACTGTGTTAACTTGAAGAATCACTATCACAATGCAAGCGAAGAAAGTACTGGGTCTGTTTACATCTCACACAATGGACGGGAACAGAGCGGGTCAGCCGTGTCACCGATGATCTTTGGCAGTTGACCTTACGGGTTCAGTTGTTTCTGTTACAATATCACACTAAAGGAGGATGTTGAACTTTTACTAACAAAACAACTTGGACTATAATCAGGCAACTGGTACTATGAAACTTAGTACAATTGCTTGTTTCCATGGTGATGTCATTCATTTGCCTGGAACATATCTTGCATTTATTAAACTACATGATTTTTATTGCTCAGAAGTGCCTTGAAAGACCCGCATTGTTACTGTGGAAGAGCTCACCTATCCACAGATCTGACCTGTTGTCTCCATAGATATTGATAAATCTATGTCAAAGTGTGGGACATAAAGTCCCCATGAGGCTACCAGGGGGGCAGACAGACACCAAAAAAGTTACATAGTGTACCTTTAACTGTGACTGCTAAGTTAATGATAAATATAAATCTTATTTGAAGCTTAGAAAAGCTTCATATAAGAATGTAAGAATGTTTTAAGTCTATTTTATTACTAGACTGTAGGACAGGGGTCTGCAACCACTCGCCAAAGAGCCACATGCGGCTCTTTAAAGCCTTTGCACTTTGATTGAGAAAAAAAGAGTTTTGTAAGAAACGTGTTGGGTTACTTGTACTTTATTTATTAAGTTCGTATTTGGCAGTGTTTGTAGTACACCAAAGCGTATTCATTCTATTGAAATGATTTTCCATCCATTTTTTCTGCTTATCTGGGGCCGAGTCGTGGGGGCAGCAGTCTAAGCAGGGACTCCCACCCCAGACATGTCCTCCAGCTCCTCCGGTGGCACCTCAAGGCTTTCCCAGGCCAGCCGAGAGACATAGTCTCGCCAGTGTGTCCTGGGTCTTTCCCGGGCCTCCTCACGGTGGGACATGCCCGGAACACCTCCTTAGGGAGGTGTCCAGAAGGCATCCTGAGCAGATGCCCAAGCCTCAGTGGCTCCTCTCGATGTGTGGGAGCAGCAGCTCTACTCCGAGTTCCTCTTGTGTGACCGAGCTCCTCACCCTATCCCTAAGGGTGCGCCTGGCCACCCTAAAGAAGAAACCCATTTCGGACGCTTGTATCTGCGATCTTGTTCTCGTGAGGGTAGGAACGTAGACTGACCAGTAAATCGAGAGCTTTGCCTTTTGACTCAGCTCCCAGCCGCTTCACACTAAACTGCAAACCGCCCCTGTACCTGCAAACCAAAATTATTTTTATTTATTTAGTTAAATATTTGCATGAGCAAATCCCAAGCATAACATCAGAGAATAATGATGCTTTTGTAGAGTAAATATTACACATAAAATGCACCAGAATGCAGGAAATTACATATAATTTTCTAAAAAAAAAAAAACCCAGACCCCCTAAAAACACTTCAAATTAGTCCATAAAGTTCACAAATACAAAATGTTACGTATTCTTTATAATGTGCTAATAGCTGCAAACTGTTGAGTTACTGTTGGGCCAGTGTGGCTCTTTTGCTGTTAAAGATTGTAGACCTCTGTTTTAGAACAAGATATAAAGTCTCCATGAGGCCAGCAGGAGTAGACCCTCCACCAGAAAAGTTACATAGTATAACTTTCACTTAGACTGCTATAATTTTTGATTTAATTAATGATAATATTGTGAAGCTACTAAGAAAACATATTGAGTATATTTTTATTTTCACCTCCAACCACCTTGAGATCCAATAAACTTTAAATTATTATTATTGTTGCATTATTTTACACCATTACTAAGTCGACCCTATTGTCCCTCTTGACCCTCAAAAGTAAATCAGTGTCAAAACCCTGTTCCCTAGTGAGTTCCTCGATAGATTACTTATCAGGATCAATACACTTTCTATCTAATCAGATGAGATTCAGGTCACACCAGGCACACCTCTTTATCTCCTTGACTTTCAACTGAATATCATTGCTTTGTGTGAAACGTTTAAGAGATAAGCCGAAATCAAAGCGTCTCCAAGGGACAACAACCTCACATCTAAACAATGACATTACCCAGCTGTATGCAGAGGAAAGAGGAAATTATAGTGTTTGATTCATTGGCTACGGGAATAAACTGTATGAAACTTCACTGGTTAAAAACAATACAACAGTGATGACTTCATGGAAAAGCCAAAACAGAAAAATGCTGTTTACTGCTTGGAAATAGATTGCGGTTTATTTCTGCTACTTTGGCCTTGAAGTAGGCAAAGTATGGAAAAAAGCTGCTTAGTCCCACTTATTGTGTTAAACATTTACCCACCGCAATTTGATAAGAACAATAAGGTCTAAATATTTTTGCCAGGAACAAGATTCATGGAGCAACAAGCAAAATGTAAATAGTTATATACACTTTCATCACAGAAGTAAATTAAAAAAATATATTATTCAACAGTATTTTGGGGGTTTTGTACTGTGCAAATGGTATTATAGCTTAGTAAACCCATTTTCTTTTATATAAACACTATTTGTAAGCATTACGTTAGTTTACTGAAGTCCTGTATTGCTTGGATCTGGCTTGAGTGCGTGAATGTCTCTTTCTACTCTTCACCCTCATTCTTTTGCTACTTTCGGTCAAATAAAGTCTGCGAGCAAAAATCTAAAAAAGAAAGGAAAAAAAACCCACAAGAGCAAAAACGTCCAAACCATTTGACTTCAGCTTCTTCCCACCATCCAAATATCACTATTGCAGGGGCGACAGTAGCACAGTGAGTGTTTATCCTCTGATCCGAAGGTTGGTGGTTCGAATCTCGCTCTCTACATCTCAGCAGTGACTGGTGTATGAATGTGTATGTGAGTGGTTACTTGATATAAAGTGCTTTGAGTGCCTTGAAAGTGAAAAAGAGCTGGATAAAACTACTGCCCAACTAGGAATAAATGGTATCCTTCAATAGTACATGAAGTGGACTAAAGTTGAAGTAAAGCCTGTCTGTTTATTCACCTTCTGTCACTGTGGAGCGTTAATGACAGTGGAGTGAGAGGGTCCCCATATCCTGATTAGGACCCCTACATAAACGTGGCCCAGTGCAGCAGCAGCAGAATAAACTTCCTCTCCTCGCACCAGAGCGGACACTTCCTGAGGGGATTGAGAGATTGAACCAAAACAAGTCTCTGAAAAAGCAAAAACAGCCCAGCACCAAATGTAAGCCACATGCTGCACTGGTCCCTATATAAAAATGCTCTTTAAGTTGTGTTAGCTAGTTTTGGTAGCATCCATATAACTTGACATATAATTGTATATATTTTTTCCATCAGCGAAACATCTGTCTTTGTATAAATATATAAATGGAAGTGTTTTTTGTCAGATGCCCTTCCTTTTTTCTGTCAACTTTGGGCATAATGACTTGTGTTTGGGTTATTACTCATGAATTATGCAACTTTTCGAGCAGGAAAATTCCACAGTATGGCAGATAAACACATTTTAGTCCATTCATAGAGACAAGCAGATGAAACCAGGACAATTTACAGGTCAGATCTGTGGAGAAGCAGATAGAAAATGAATGCCATACTGTGGAACATTCCAGGAAACCCAGTAACCAATATAACTGTGCACCTTTGAATATAATTAGTTATGTCTGTAGCCCTACTTCAATACAAATACAAGCATATCTTTGCATAACTACAGTGATATTAAGTTAAACCAGAAAATCTTCATTCATTTTGCAGTCGTACTAATAGGGAAATACTCTTATGTAATAATATAACTGCCTTAAGTTCACAGGCACAGTGTTTCCTTGGCGATAATGTAGCTTTAATAAGAATGTAATAACACAAACTTGGGGGTTGGCAAAATAATCTCTTCACTTTTCCCATAAAATCCCTCTGAGATGAACTTGGTCTGCTGCTTTCTGGGAATTTCACCCACTCTTCAATTTTAGGGAGAAGCAGGATTTTGTGAATGTTTTAATTAATTTGATGTGTCCCTGAGTTTATTTGTGATTTCCTGCTCTGTGACTCCGATTTATATCTACAGTGGCTTCAGCCCAAGAGTAACAAACACCCCGAGTCTCCTCACTCTGAGAAAGTGAGCTGTGAGAAAGTGAGTCCCATTATGTGTTTGTCTTTTTGGATGCCATTTTTATCACAACCAGCCACAATACTGCGACTAGGGTGAGTAATGGGGTGGAAGTGTCTTGCGCAATGACAGTGAGTGGACTTGAACTGACAACTGCAGATGTGAAGTCAGGATTCTCTTCACATGCTATAATTTATTATGCATATTTTATGAAGTTATGCATATTTTTCCGTTGTTACCACAGTGTCAACACACAGACTGTAAAGAAGTGGACTAAGTGAGTGTGACGTCACCCATAGCGTTCAGCCCCAGTCAAATGAAGCTCATCGAATCTAGCAGTTATAGGGTGAATTTGGAGCCAAATTCCATATGTGCTGGCAGCTCATTGATTCCGACACCAAATAACATCTCATACCTTGAGTTATGGACACAACACATAGTGAAATAACTGAGACACACATACCAGGATTCTGATGTTTGTTTTGACAGAGGGTTAAATAAGTGCACATTTAAGACCAAAATGACGAGTCTGACAGCAGCAGTTATGGAAAATACCAGGGGTGACAGTTTTTCAATACAAAGTGAAAATGGAGCTGATGGGGCCAGAAGCGCACACACAAAGTGAATGTTTGGAAAGCGCACACACTTCCTGTTTGGAACGCAGCAGCTAGCAACTAGTGTGTCCATTTATATATGCAGTCTATGGTTGTTTCAGACAGATTCTAAGTTCATGACTTTGATGTTGGGGCGTCGTCTAGTTTCCAGCCTCTTCATGCATTATCTTCCCTTTGTGATTTTGTATGTTTTGTTTAGTTATTTTCAGTCAGCTGCTGGAAGATGTTTATCGTAGCTTAAAGTGGCTTTCTCATACTGCACGTTAAATATATCTGTTCAGTCTAAGGACACTGTGATACTTTTCCCCTGTATTATTTTTGTAAAGGGAAGAAAATAGGCAGGATTGAGATAGCCTCTTCCTGTAGATGTGACTGCGCTCATGTTGTTCACTCCCAAACAGGACCTGGATCTGACTGCCATCTTTCCGCCAATACTCGAGAGACAAAGAGATGTCAGAGGACGATGACCCTTTCCTGTTAATCAGAAAAAGATAGGCAGGACGGAAAGGCATCCTCCCTCCAGCTCCACACAGCCCCATGATGGAGATTCCATATTTGTGTTGGACATGAGTTCAAAGACATATCTGTTTTGTTGTGTTTTTTTTACACGATTTTCTAGTCACTGTAATAGGCTGCTCATTGTCCAAACATTTTTCATGAAAGGCTATGAGGTTCACACACTATCTATTTTGCATTACTATCTGAGAACATACCACAGCTTATTCACTAATGATTGTACGATTTAAACAAGTGTAATAAAAAGTACAAGCCAGAGAGTCGATATTGTTGGGAGGGATTTGCCCCCAGACCCTATATACCTGGTCTAAAAAGGACAAAAGACAAAGGCTGGGTGCTGGGAGCTGGGAGCTGGGTTGGAGGCTGAGGTCGTCTACAGGTGGGGTTCTAATCCAAAAACGGGGTACTAAGTAGTTGGAAAAATGCAAAGAGATGAAATAGGCCAAGCAGTACAATATCACGATGGAAAAACTGATCTTGCAACGTGTGGATGAATGAGTCAAATCTTTAAACTGCAGAGGTTGTAGCGTGATTGGCAATGAGCTGCAGGTGAGTATTAGGTGGAAACCATTGGTGAGGGTGGTGTCAGACTCCGCCCAGCTCCAGATAGACAGCGACACAGAAGGGAAGGGGGGAGACAGCGCAAGAAAACGCAAGGAAAAAAAGGAATCCTGACAACACTTAAGGCTGTGAAGAAAGTAATTAGCTAATAATCATTTGTTTACAGGCCTATTTGTGCCTTAAAGATACAGTATGAAACTTTCTGGAGGTGGCAAATCACCTGCATGATTCCATGGAATAGAATGATAAAGCCATACTTTGGAACATTCTCCATGGATTTTATGGCATACTGTGGAAGATTAAAGCCGCAACATTTCTATGGAAACAAGCAGGAGATCCTCCCTCAGGCCAAACAAAAGTCAGGTTTGTGGAGATGCAAGCCCACTCACTCTGGGCTCTGCATGTGGTGCAGCTCTGTCTGGTGGCCACAAGTATTCCATATAATACAAAATACAAGAGGAGCCCAGACGGCACGGCATGCACTGTGCCGCGATGCTCTGGATTATATCTATTGGTTTCTATTTTCGCCTGACGCCGGAGGCGACTGCCTTTTCCTTTAATAAGTTAATAGTTATCACGTGAACAATTGGACTCGCGTGTGCTGCCCTTTGAATGTGATGACCACAGCAGCACAGCAGATCTCCAGTTCTCGTGTGAGTATCACACCACAACAAAACCTGTCACACACTGGAGTCACAGCTGGACCGGGTCCAATCTGTGTCCTTATAATCAGAGGACACATGTTTCTCAATTTTTTTCAGTGCAATAAAAAAAAGAAAAACATCCTTTTTTTTTGTCTATTTTGACTAAAAGGCTACATACTGCGGCTTTAATAATGCAACAATATTTTTGCAGATACAAATGAGCACATATCCAGTTTCACAGTCTGAGTGTCTCCTTTGTTCTTCCATATATGGTTTCATCACATCTCCCAACAATAGCTCCACAGATCTCCATGGAGACTGTGTGGGCGGGCTTTCTTCATCCTCTTCAAACATTATGGCCGACCACTGGCTGCAGATTAAAATCTTAGGGTGTCCTGACCTCTGCTTTCTTCTCTGTGTCTGAAGTTCAACATTTGTCCAGTGCTTTGACCTGCTTTCTTTCATGGAATCCACTGCTCCGCGGCCGTGGGACGTGACCCTGGTAATGTTATACAAATGTAATGCATCACATGAGTGACACAGGCTGTATGGGAACTTTGGACTGAGAATATTGTCTAAAAGGCTTTGGAAGAAAACAATATATGAAATGATAATTTTTCAAGATATTTTATTTTAGCACAAGTTACAAATCAGCTATTGCTTGACAGTAGATGGGCCTATTCAAGGAACCTATATAAGCTTACACGTCCAAGTAGTTTGAAGAAATCATTAAAAAAAATCATATAAAAATGACAAGTGATGGTAGAGTTGGTAGTAATAATAGTAGCAATAATGCAGTACTAGTTGTAGTAGGATAATGGTGCTGTATTACTGGTGTACTAGAAGTATTCTTAGTATAAAATTATTGGATTATAGAATATCTTTTACTTATTTATTTATTTCCGCTTAAAGAGTCCATATTAGGCTATCTTCTGATCTATGTTATAATGTTGTTTCCTCATCACAAACAGACCTGGAGTTGTGTTTGATGAGGTACATTGATGAGGAACATTATGACATGGCTTAAAACTCACAGGACTCCATTTTGTATAATAAATAACCTTAAAATTATGACTTATATTTTGCAACAACTTGATTTGACCCTCTTCTGAATCTATTCTAGCTAATCATTTATCCTAGTTTTTTGCTGTATTGTTAATTTCTTTATGGGTTTCACGAGATCTTATAGCTTTCAAGGTCAGCTGTCTGTTTTTTTATGGGCTTACAACGTCTTTGAAAATGTGCAATAAAGATCCACCATCACCAGTGTGTTATCAGTGTTCCCCTAAGCGCTTTTTATAACCAAAGACTGAGAGTGCATTCTTAAGTCTTAATTACACAAAACTGACACTTATAAATCTGCTCCACCATGTGATGTCATAAAGTGGTAGTTTTCAAGTTAAGAGCTACCTTTTAGTTTTAGTTCAGTAGAGATTGGCAATTCCAAGGCTGAAATAATCCAAATAATTTTAGTGTAGGTGTATGGAGATTAAAAACACAGTGGGGCGCTTCCTGTATGACATCACAAGGTGGAACAGAGTGTTTTCTGTTTGAGAGAAGAATTCAGCCTTAAATATGAAACAAAAACGAAACAAAACACAACTTCAGGTATGTTTGTGGTGAAAAAACAACATTATAAGATAGATCGGAGAATAGCGTAATATGGCGCCCTTTAAGTGAAACTCCACATGTTTTTCCCTGTTTTATTCTACAGAACCCCCACTTCTTTTTAAAGATCCACAGCTATGTCCTGAAATGTCCCCAGACACTTTAAACTTTCTTATTATATCTTGTGTTTACTGCTCACAAATAGACAGCTTGTTTGTTTCTTCTTCGTGCAAAAATTTACCACAACAAAACACAGGGAGAGGGGGGATGAGTCGAAGAAGGTCATATATTATAAACTGTGGTTTAGTATGAAATATAGAGTTGAAGAAATGTAACAAAAAAGCAAAAATGTTCGTCTGTTGGTAACAAGAAACAGACAGATTGGTAGAATGTGTTATTCATCAGATTTGGATGAGTTCATGTAAAAATGTGTCTTTTTAAAAATCAAAGGAGACAGTAATGTTCCCTCATAATTACATTACTCAGAGTTGTATTTTGGTTGGTTCATGCATGTTCGAGCGATCCTGTTTTGTCCTGTAGTTGAGGCTTGAGTGCACTGAAAATGTCTGTTTCACCTACCCCCTGTCCCCGCCTTTTTTCCCTGGACTTGTGATTATTAAAAGAAACTCTGACACTGGGTCATACATGTGGAGTTAAAACATATCATTTTTCAAGAATAAAACATGACTAAATGAAAATCTTCTGCTTGTTGAAATGCTACTGTGCCAGGTATCAGTTTTGCAATTTTGAACAGGACATCAGCGGAGATTGAGTTTAGAATGAACAAAATGTAAAATGACGATCTGCGTAAATATGTTATAGTTTGATTCTAAATAAAAAAAACACAATATAAAAATGGGCGACAGTAGCTCATAGTTCAACAGTAGAGCGTTTGTCCACTGAGCCGAAAGTTGGTCGTTCGAATCTCGCTCCTACAGATGATTGCTGTCATTGTGTCCTTGGGCAAGACACTTAACCCACCTCACCCCAAGTGTCTGTGTACACTGGTGTATGAACGTGCGCGTGAATGGGTGAGTGGTTCCTTTGAGTGTCTTGAAGGAGGAAAAACGCTATGTAAAAATGTACCCATTGATCATACTTGGAAAATGCATGATATGTCATCTTGAAATAAAAAACAAACTTTATTTTTACTTTCACAATCTCCTCTGTGAAACTTTAAAAACTTTAAATCTGAATAATGCCCTCTTGTCTTGTCTTTGATCTTCATTTCTAAGCCCTGTTTTATCTCACGAAGAGCAGACCACTTTGAATGCCGCCGCCTGTGCTGTTACCGTGGCGACAGTCTTGTGTGGGCGGAGTCACAGATCTGCCCTTTGGCCCTGGCCTTTCCTCTGTCTGCGGCGGCACACTTTCCCCTGGGGGAATTTCTCATACTACATCTGCCCCCACTGCCCTGTTGCCTCACTTCAATACTCCAAGTACTAACTCCACCCACAATCCTCCCAGTGTCTTTTCAACTCTGTATTTACAATTCAAATGTGCGTTTATTCACACATACATTACTGCAACATTACATTACTAATTATTGATTTTAGCATGATATAGCTTAATGATAAAGTAGGAAGTTACAAGTATTTTGGAGTAAGCTGAATTGGAGAAGGAACGTTATGCTGTTTTTAAAAATTATGATTCTTTTTTGAGGAAATTAAGATCGTTTGACGTGAGCTGGAGGTTTCTAAGTGTTTTCTGCCAGTGTGTTGTTTTACGCTTTATTGTGTTGGGGCGGGAGCATCACTAAGAAGGACAAAAACCCCAAAAAACAAGCTGATTAGGCTCGAGCAGTGGCAGGTCTGAGGTTGGACATTAATGGACAAAAGGACAAGAACCAAACTTTAAACTGTTCTTTCTCTTACAGACCAACCTCTTCACAGCAAATGAAATGAAAAGCTTGAAGATGAAAATGTCTACCTCAAAAACTCTTAGCCTTATACCAGACGCTGTGCATTTTTATAACAAACACTTTGTCTGAAACTGTGACAAACTATGTCTGTGTGTGCTGATGTTACACTAGGTCTATAGCAGAATCCATATTGTTCTGTCTACTGTGTGTTCATGTCTATGTACATGTATAGTGTGTATTTAGTTTGTATGTGAGTCCATGGCATTTTAACTTCCTCCTTTGAGATTAATAAAGCATCTATCTATTGGACAGGCTCATATAAACTTTTATTCTTTGTAAACCATCTTAAATGTCTTTACATCCAAAACAAACTTCATTTTAAACTGTGTTATTTTTTTTCCTATTAATTGCATTTAGGTTTTGTACTTAAACATGGCATATTACACTTCTATGGGGTATTAATCTATAACACATAACATATTTAGATTACCATGTTATCTGTTATCGCTTTGAAAATGCTATGTTCTGTAAAATGATGAGGGAACAAAAAACAAAAAGTTGATTATGCATAATATCCTCACATGCTGGGTTTTTATAGTATATAAACATATTACTCTCAGCCATCCAAGTGTGGCTCACAGCAAACAAATACAAGCTGAACAATTATTAAAAAAATAAAAATCTGTCAACTTCTCCAAACCAGTTGACTTATCTGACCTTTTCTCATACTCTCACATGTCCAGATTGGGGGTTGTTACACATGTTGCCTCGGGACGGGCTCCTCTCATAAAGGCCATGCGCAAACACCTGCTGTGAGGGTCAAAGGTCACCAGAACATTAGCCGACCTGGCAAAGCTCCAGCCGACACACAGACGATACTCATGCAACAATGTACTACAACATACTACTACTACTACTACTACTACTACTACTACTACTACCCAGTTTCATTCACAAAAATTGAACATTCAGCAACTTGTTTATAAAGCACTTGTTTTATGTAGAGTGATGTTATCTATGGGTTTTAGCATCCTGTTTATAGGTACCATTTTGAGTACTTTTACCATTCAAACCACATAATAATTTGCTTTGAATTCTTAATTGCTATGGCAACAGTCTTGTTTTTTCATAACTCCACCTTACCCACTGTGGATAGCAGAGAACAAAGGCCAAACACAATTTATTTCATGTAAAAATAAATGTTCCTTAGTAGCTGTGTTTAAAAAAAAGCCAGAAGGACAAAGGAGAAAATAGACAACACGTACATACACATAAGTCTAATGTATAGATTTGTATTGAACTGCACGAGCTTTATACAGTGGGTGTATACAGGCCTACAACAATGTATGTAAATGCGACGTATGTAATTGTATGCAGTCCACGTCACAGCTGCATCTTTCAAACCTGACGTCAGTTTTTTTCTTTGTGTGAAACGCCCCTCAACGAAACACTAGGAGAGGTCAGGGGACTGAGCTCATATGCTAAAGTGGTTATGTCATTTGTCTTGTTTAAACTGTGGAGTCATAGGGCAGACACACTGTAATGCACTGGCAGATAATGTTGCTTAATGTTATTACTTTGCCTGGAATGTTCCAAAGTATGACATTAAACTTATCTATTTCCATGTTCACAAGATATTTTTGAGCGATAAAAACAGCCGTAATGGAATAAATGTGAGCTAGATACTGACTTTAACCATAACTAATAAAGTGGCATACCCAAGTTGCAGTGCACCTTTAAAGTGCCCATATTACGTTGTTTTCTGATCTATATTATAATGTTGTTTCATCATCAAAAATATAACTGGAGTTGTGTTTTGTTTCACTCACACATGTTTAACATTGCATATTTAGACTGTGGTCTTCTCTCAAACAGAAAACACTCTGTTCCACCTTGTGATGTCATGTGGTAATACAGGAAATGCTCTACTGTGTTTTTACACTCCGTACACTTTCTCAAGAATAATTTGGATAAGTTCAACCCCAGAATTGCCAATCCGTGCTAAACAAAAGGTAAAAAGTAGCTGCGAGCTTAAAGAGTACCACTTTATGACATCACAAGGTGGAACAGAGCATTTTGAACTTTGGAGATGTAAAAAGACTAATAATGCAGCGTTACTCAAACATGTGTGAATGAAACAAAAAGCAAATCCAGGAATGTGTTTGCAGCATTATAATATGTCTTAACACTCACAAGAGTCAATTTTGTGTAATATAGGATCTTTAAAACTAGAAAAACCATCAAACAAACAAAAGCAGTTTAAATAAGTCAAACAAATATATATAGATTTGTATTTGACTATCCAAGCTTTACAGAAAATCAATGAGTCTAACAAACAATCATTATGTAAATGTATGCAGTCGACGTCACAGTTGCATCTTTTAAACCTGACGTCAGCGTTTTCAAACCGCTCTCCCTTTTCACATCCCTTTAAGTCGGTGGCGTCTCTATGCTTCGCTGTATTCCCTTAGGTCCACTGCTGCCTATCAGATCCCTGCAGGAATCATCCCTCATCTCGTCAATCTGTCCCGACATTCCTCAATAGCTTTTCACAATGGGACCGCACTCTCTCTGCAGCAGATGGCCATGCCCCGGGCCAAGCCAAAACCCCATTGTTTAGGCTCAGATCCCTGCTCCTCCCATAGCCCCATGCTGTGGCAAAGGAGATCCGGGGTAATGGAGTTGAATGAATGAATGAATGAATTATGGGTAACTTACAAGTGGGAATTAGACCTTAGGCATTAAAGCAAGTATATTTAGCCTGATTAAAAAATGCAGTTCTTATATTATTACACACTTGTTTGAGAGATCGATGAAAGTTTAGGTCTTATGTTACACAAAGCTGACTCTCGTGAGCTTGTGATGTCACGAAGTGGTTTTCATGTTAACGGCTACCTTTTACCTTTTGTTCAGTAGAGATTGGATAATTTCAGTCCTGGAATTGCCAAATGATTCTTGTGAAGGTGTGGACCACTTCCTGTATTACCACATGACATCACAAGGTGGAACAGAGTGTTTTCGCAGTCTAAATATACAGGGTTTGTGTGTTAAACATGTGTGAATGAAACAAAGAAAATAGTTTTAATGAATATATGGGCCCTTTAATTTTTATGTATGAATAAAAGAGCCGATGTTTGGGTTCAACAGAAGATATTTAGCTAAAAAATATAATTAAAAAATTCATGGGTTCCAGTTTCCTGTATAGGTGATATTTTGATGACTTTTCACCATTCAAAAGATTTTGTTTTAAATCATAAATTGTCATGACAACGGCCCAAATTGCTCATGATCTTGAAACTCATTGACACATTTAGGGTTTTTAAAGTAAGCATTGCCTTTTTTATTGATGGGATGATAGTGGGTTGATATTTATAATAAGTCGCCTCAATATCTAAGCACAAAAAAAGTCCTTACTTGACCCATTGAGGTTCATCTGTTTTTCCGATCATTTATTTTAATAGATTCTTTTTTCAGACCAAGGTTTAGTTTTGTTTTCATACTTGACAATTTTGGCTGCTCACTAGCGTCACATGATGTTGCTGAGACGAGTCCAGCTGGCTGATTTAAACAGCGCCATCTGCAGCCCGATTTCTTCAGGACAGTATCCCAGGTGCGTGAGAGTATAAAAGCCCCCTCGTCCCGGTTTATAGTCCCTTGGGCATGTTTCCGTATTTCAGTTCCCTCCTTAATCCAGTGACGATGTTTGTTGTCCTCTGTCCCGATGACGTTTGCTCCGTCTCGTCCATAATGTGGTTCACTTTTTACAATGGTCAGAAATGGTTTAAATCAGAGAGAGCAGTTGAAACTGTCAGGTATGAAAACAAACTAAACCTTAGTCTAAAAAAAATATCTATTAAATTCTTACTTGGATGGCTAAAATATATTTAAGTTGAAATACCGGTGCACAGTTTCATAATGTTTCAGTTAATTGACATGTTTACTGTGTTTTTCTACTATGGATTAAATTCAGTGGGAAAGTCCGGTGAGATATCTGTGCCTTCGCCAAAAAGCTAATCTGGGTGGATTATTCGCTGATCTATTTCCCACAGGGATACAGCCGACCTCCGCGTTCAAACATCAAGATGTTTACAGTTTATCATCCCCCAATCCTTTGTTGACTCGTCTGCAGCCAAGCTAACCCAAGCCAAAACAGTTGTTAGATGCATCTGAACAAACCTTATTTTTTTTCTCATGTGTAACCAGATGTAAGGATAGAGCGTTTGACAAACTGGAACATCTAAGTACATTTGGATATTGTGAAATAGGGAAATAATGTTGTGTATAAGATTTTGTTTTTATAATGCCAAATTTTGAGATACTTAAATTATTAGATACCACTTAATAATCAAAACTACACCTTATTTATTAAGATTCAGGCTTCGTAACTACTTAAACAAGGCCTAGGGTTAAGAAATGGGGTATTATTTTAGCTCCTATAGGCCCAATTCATTCTTATAAATAAAAAGTATTACCAGTTATTTATTTACTACAATGGAAAAGGCATCTGGTATAAAACTAATACAACATTTTAGTAGCTCAGCTGGTGTGTGTCAGCTCCACTGCTTCATAGTTCGGAAGTTCGAATCCTGCTCTCAACATAGAACATCACTGGTAGATCGATTATATTCACTGACCCACAGGTTGGCGATGCAGTTCCAACTCCCACACATGACTGCTGTTGTTGTGTCCTTGGGCAAAGCACTTAACCCACCTTGCCCCCAGTGTCTGTGTACACTGGTGTATGAATGGGTGAGTGGGGTGAGTGGTGGTGGAAAAGCGCAAGAAAAAAAGGTAAAAAGGTGCGGTATACAGTATAGTGAGAATTTTACAATAACAACAACAACTATAATACATTTTATAATCTCATTTATTGACCTGCACTGACATCTTGTTAAGGCACTTTTTTATAGTGTCTTTTATTGCTTTTTTGTGGGCGCGTTTCCCACAAATTTGGAGGGAACTGCTACCACTTCACCTTTTTACAATGCTGCGTTCCTCTTGTATCTTTTGACTGAAACTCCATTGACCAATTAAGACAAAGCTGCGGCTGAGTGGTGAATAGGGAGAGAGCAGGCCTGTGTTTCTCGTGGTTCGGCTCCTTTTAACACATCTGTCGCATCGTCGTCTCTTAGGCCCCTCCCACTCACAGGTTGCTCATAGCGATTGTATTATCCTGCTTTGAAAAGGTCCATAGGCTCGCTTTATAGGCTGCTATTATCCCAGTCAAAACAGAGGAGGAAGAATAGGGATCTAGGACTGGAGCACACCCCCCTCTCCCCTGCACCAAATGTTTAAAGAGCTTCTTTTAAACAGGCTGGTGCTGAGGCTGGCCAGGGTTTTCCCGCCTTTTTTAGGATTGACTATAATTGTAGGCTAATATATGCAGAAAAGTGACTTAGGAGCATGAGAAAAACGCAGCTTTTTATGTTCATTAAAACAGATTCACACCATAGTCGTGGTCAGATGCACTGATCCACAGGCTGGTGGTACAATTCCAGCTCCCACAGGTGAATACTGCTGTTGTGTCCTGGGGCAAGACACTTAACCCCCCTAAATAATCCCAGTGTCTGCGTACATTGGGATTATTTTAATAGCTGACTAGTTGCGATTACTCCAATGTACTAGCTCACTGTGTGTCAAAGCTAACAATCACTTTTATTAAAATTGGACAACATATAATAAATAACTAATTACAATTCAAATTAATGAAAATAAAGACTAACTGATTGTTTGTTATATGTAGAATACTTCAGTTTGTGGCATGGTTTTAGCATTAGCATTTATGAAGTATTCATTTTATTTGTGTAGTGTTTAACATGTTGTCAGTGACATCCACACACAGCTCCTTGTCCACCGCCTTATCTTGGATTACTTATTAATTTTAGCATGACTCAACAAAAACCTCCCAGAGATACAAAAGGACAGGAAGTAGTGACGCTAACAGTGAGGTCACCGGGCGCTATTGTGCACAAAGACTATTCATTGCTGCAGCTCTACCATGTTTTATACACTGCCTGGCCAAAAAAAAAAAAAAAAGGTCACACACTCTAATATTTCACTGGACCGCCTTTAGCTTTGATTACGGCACATTCTCTGGGCATTGTTTCTATAAGCTTCTGCAATGTCACAAGATTTATTTCCATCCAGTGTTGCATTAATTTTTCAGCAAGATCTTGCATTGATGATGGTCGAGTCTGATGCTGATGCCTTCTCCAGGACATCCCAAAGATTCTCAATGGGGTTAAGGTCTGGACTCTGTGGTGGCCAATCCATGTGTGAAAATGATGTCTCATGCTCCCTGAACCACTCTTTCACAATTTGAGCCCAATGAATCCTGGCATTGTCATCTTGGAAGAAAAAATCCATTGATAATTGAATAATCTTGTTATTCAATATATTCAGGTAGTCAGCTGACCTCATACTTTGAGCACAGACTGTTGCTGAACCTAGACCTGACTCGTACCTATAGACTCGTACCTATTTGCTTAGTTAAATCCAGATGGTGCCTTTTTTTTTTTTTTTTTTTGCCAGGCAGTGTCTTATATCCTATATCGACAAAAGTTGTACAACAGCACCAAAGCACTAAAGCTGTAATTTTACTTATTAGGCCCGAGCCGGAGACAACGTCCCGGCGAGGGACTCATTAAAACCGCGTCCGAAACGGGGAAAATGGCAAAAATCAAGTGTTGTAACACGCCCCGACATGCCAGTGAGTGGTGTCAAAAATTAGAACTCGCCAAGCTCTAATTGTCACCGAAGACCCCGAAAAAAATAACGAAAGACGACTCGGTAGCGCCACCTCAAACTTTGATTTTCATTGGGCCTATGGGAGCCCGACTCGGAAAAAAGTCGACTGAAAAATCTGAGACTCGCTTCAAAAAATAGAACATGTCGGGACATGACAAAAATGATATTATGGCCCGCCCTAAAATGTACAGGAAGTCGGCCATATTGGATCAAACCCGATAATGACAAAAGCGCACACCCTCACATTCAGGACATCTCCTCGCCACGCACAGTTTTCATCACAAACACTTCAAATTTGGCCAAAACCCACTAAACCCATGTGAGATTAAAGATCATCATTATATTTGAATATGACTTTGGGTGTGGTCATGGGGAATTTTAAACAAAATTGCAATGTTGGAATATTTCAATAAAATATTTCTCGTTCACACATTTTTTGTTGGGAAAACGCTAATACAGCGTTTATGCACATTTGTGAGCTGAACACAATGATATGCAAATCATGGCTTTATCTCACAAAATGACTCTTTAGCGCCCTCTTCAAATTTCATTTTCAAAAATTCGTAGAAGACAAACGATGTTTTCGTGGACTTGTGAAAAAATTCACAGGGGCCTTATTTGTGATGGGGCACAATGTGAGAAAGTCACATGACTGTAGCTTTTATGGTTTAGGAGAAAATAATGGGTGGAAAAAAAATTTCCATTATTATTATTCTTCTTCTTCTTCTTTTGGTTGCCGCTTCGAAGCCATGTTTGACCCCCTGAACGTTAACGAAAACTCAATTTTATTGGACCCAAAATTCAAGTCTGGCGAAAAAAATTTTTTTTTTTGAAGTTTGTTTGTAAAAATATTCAAAATGACACACTAGCGCCCCCTAATACCCCCAATTCATTTTTTTTGGCAAAGTTTCACATGGCAGTTGAAATTTGGCACATCCATCCGTCTCTCGATACTGAACAAAAAAGCCAATGAGAACATACCTCTATTTGCAACTATGTTACCGTGGTAACGTCATAAATGTGTCATTGAAATGAATGGGGTTCAGAGTACTGGACTTTGTTGTGACTAAATAGATGCTCTGCACTAATCCAACTATGACCCAAAATTCAAGGTTGGTGAAAACTTTTGTATTTTGATGTGAAAAAAAAAAAATTAATGTTGCATAATGACTCAATAGCGCCACCTCAAATTTCAAAATACATTACGGCAATGACGGACCTTTTTCATCGTAGACAAATGAAATTTGGTAGAACCATAGAACATGTCAAGACAAGTAAAAAATTATATTATGACCTCACCCTAAACCCTACAGGAAGTCGGCCAATGTGGGCGGAACCAATTTTTTTTGAAATTTCAGCTCTCACGTTTGGATTTTTTTACGCCATGGATTTTCATCCAACAAACTTGCAAATTGGTCTAAATGAACTAGACCCATGTGGGATTAAAGGCGACTCAGTTGAATTTTTCTAAGTCATAAAATGTGGGCGTGGCCAGCATGCAAAGAAAAACAGCGTTTTTTTGAAGTATTGAATTGCACCTAACTCAAAAAAGCAGTGTCCTGTCAACCGGCATTAATATACATTTTGGTCACAATGTTCATCTGAATGTCATGATATACAGTTTACATAGCTGAAACAATCCATTGCTCCACAGCGCCCCCTTGAAATTTTGAATGGGACCCAAAAAATTTTACTTTTTCAAAAATATTTGAAATTTGGCATGGACATCCCTATCCCCATACTGAACAAAAAAGCCAATACAAACATACCTCTATTTGCAAGTGTGTTACCATGGCAACGACCGACATTTCTCATTGAAATACATGGGTTTTGGTTAACTGGGATGAAAAAAATTACTTTGTCATTGACCATCGAAATTTGGTACACATATTCCACTCATCATACTGAACAAAAAAGCCAATGAAGACATACCTCTATCTCCAACCGTGCAGGTGTGAAAATGTCATATATGCTCTCATTGGAATGAATGGAGTAGTATTATTCAGTCGCTGTTTTTGGTGGGAGGGGCGATGTAAGCGGGAACGAGAGGCGCAAACTCCGCGGTGGCGTGTACCCCGCGGTCGCAAGGGTGGCGAGGGCCTTTATCACTGCTTGCAGTTTTAATTTATTTTTGAAACTGTTTTATATTTTATGTCTTATATTCAGACCACGTTTATTGTTAAATCTCATAATCTTTTGAAGCAACATTCCACTTAACTCCAACACAGCGCCTCTCTAAAGTATTTATTCAGTCTTTTTATATAAATCTGCACAGACCACACAACAAGCTAAAGCATAAACTGGACTTGGGACATTTTATTTGTAGGAGTGGTGGGTGCACAGGTCAGAGGATGTTTACAGCCTCATCCCCACAACAGCGCTCACACTGAGAGACAATAGACCAAACAATGACCTATTTCAAGATGGTCCACTGCTATTTATAACACACAGGAGGCAGGCAAAAGCAAGGATAACTGGGTTTGAGAGAGTAGGCACGTTTTACAAAAGCAAACAACATGACCATTATAGACAATTATAAATATTAAAACATCAATTATTGGGTTTAAATATGCAACTGAACGACTGCAGAGAACATTGCAAATTTCATGTTTTAACAAAATAATGTGATAAAGATGCATTATGTAACCTTTGGGGGAGGGTACTTCTCGCTTGTCTCTATGGAGATGTTATTGCTTTGCCTCCCAGTAGAGCATTACAGCAGGTGACACAACAAGGACAAGTCAGATCTGTGGAAACGTGACCCCACCCCCCCTTTCTCTCACAGTAAGAATGTGTTTTTTCAAGGTATTCATGGTATTCTGTTAGCAATAAAAACGCCTCTAACTGCATAAACCAGCACTGTGTTTAATGCAATACTGTTGGAGCATTGCAGGAAAAAAAGAACATATACTTGTAGACAATCAAAAAGCGAACCATCCACCAGAAAAGTTACATAGTGCCAGTGCTGGAAGGTAATGAAGTACAAGTAGTGAAGTACTGTACTTGAGTAGAATTTTTAGGTATCTGTACTTTACTTAAGTACATTTTAAAGTGAGTATTTTTTACTTTTACTTTCCATTTGAGACCAGTATCTGTACTTTCTACTCCACTACATTTTTGAATAGGACTGCAAAGTAAAAAGTACTTGTGTTTTTAAAGTTCTTTAAGTTTTAAAGTTCAAGCTTCAGCTCTGAGTAAACAAAAATAAATACACAAAATTCAAGAAAAATTAAGAATCATGTCAATATTACTATATTTAACACTTCTGTAAAATACAGTTTACTCTTAAAGTACATTTTACTTACTTAAATACTTTTATGTAACAAGAAATCTACCTGTGATACTTTTACTTTTACTTGAGTAACTTTTCACCTCTGTATCTGTTCTCTTACTTTAGTAACAACACTGAGTACTTCATCCACCACTACACAGTACCCATTTAAATATCTGGTGCTCTCTCAGTTCACCCGGGCTTGACCCTCTGTGTGGATTATATCTGGCCTCAACAGATGCTGATGACATATTAAAAGTTTCATTTTGTGAAACCCAATGCTATTAAACAGCATTTATTTCACTAAGTACTCTGGTAATTACTCTATGATAGACAGATATACTGCAATAATCAGATTTGGATTACAGTAATAGTTAAATTTCTAAACCACACTGATCTTGTTGTTGATTTTTCGCAGTGCACTCAGCGGTCAAACTGAACATATCCTGTGTGGTATACCCATCACTTGTCATTGTCCATTGCAGTAGTTTTAAATCAAAATAGATGCACAAAGGGTGTATTGTCTCTCTATGAAAAGAGGGGGAGCGGGCGCTTTGCTACTGCCGCATTCGGAGGCAGAGGCAGCGGCTAAACTCCGGGACAACTCTGGTATTCAGTACTTTGATTAAGGAGCAGTGTTATGCATGGCTGACTTCCTCCAAGGTGTCTGGAGGTTGTGGGAACGGGCCAGTGGAGAAGAAGTGGAGTAGTGGCCTCATTCTTCTGCTCAATGACAAGAGCCATTGGACAGATGTAGTACAGAGAAAGAGGGAGGGAGAGGGAGGGGATGAGAGAGAGAGGGGATGAGAGAGAGGGAGAGAAGGGAAAGAGAGGGGGGGGAGAGAGAGAGGGGAAGAGACAGGGAGGGAGATGGGATGAGAGAGAGAGAGGGATGAGAGAGGGAGAGAAGGGAAGAAGAGGAGGAGAGAGAGGGGATGAGACAGGGAGGGAGTGGGGACAGTGAGTGAAGGGGAGGGGGATGAGAGAGGATGAGTGAAGGAAAGAGAGAGTAGGGAGAGATAGGGGAAGAGACAGGGAGGGAGGGGAGATAGGGAGTGAAGGGGGAGAGGGGGGGGGAGAGGGGATGAGTGAAGGAAAGAGAGAGTAGGAGAGATAGGGGAAGAGACTGGGAGGGAGGGGAGATAGGGAGGTGGAAGGGGGAGAGAGGGGATGGGAAGAAAGTGTGAGAGACAGAGAGGGGAGAGAGGGGAAGAGAGAGGGAAAGGGGGGAGAGAGGAAGTGAGAGGGAGAGAGAGGGGGGAGAGAAAGACGGGGTGAAGGGGGAGAGGGTAAATGAGAGAGAGACAGAGGAGGAAGAGAGGGGAGGGTGGGGAGAGAGAGGGATGAGAGAGAGGAGAGCAAGAGACAGCAAGGAGGGGGGAGTGGGGAGCGAGAGAGAGAGAGAGAGCAAAGGGAGTTAGGGGGATGAGAGAGAGGCAGGAGAGAGAGAGGGGAAAGAGAGAGGGGGGGAGAGAAGGAAAAAGAGAGAGAGGGAAGGGATGAGAGAGAAAGAAAGAAAGAGAGTAGGGAGAGAGAGGATGAGAGACAGGGAGGGTGGGAGAGGGAGAGAAAGAGGGAGTGAAGGGGGGAGAGGGGGATGAGAGAGAGAGAAGCAGAGGGGAAGAGAGTGGGAGAGAGCGGGGTGAGAGAGAAGGAGAGAGGGAGCAGAGAGGAGGACAGAGAGAGAGAGAGGGAGTGAGAGAGGGATAGAGTCAAGGGAAGGAAGGAAATAGAGAGGTGAATAGAGAGAGACAGAGGGAAGAGAGGGTGAGATAGAAGGAGAGAGGGAAAGAGAGAGGGAGAGTGGGGGAAGAGAGAGGGAGAAAGAGAGAGACAGGGAGAGAGGGAAACAGAAAAGGAGAGAGAGGTGGAGAGGGAAAGAGAGATGGGCTGAGAGGGAAAGATAGGGAAGAAAGAAAAACAGAGAGGGTGAGAGAAGAAGAGGGGGAAGAGAGAGTGGGAGAAAGATAGAGAGACAGGGAGAGAGAGAAGGAGGGAGAGTGACACAGAGAGAGAGAGAGAGGGTGAGAGAAGGAGAGGGGGAAAAGAGAGTGGGAGAAGGAAGAAAAAGAGAGAGAGATAGGTGGAGAGCAATACAAGGAGAGAGGGAGAGATTAAGAAAGAGAGAGCAAGAGAGGGAGAGAGAGAGAGGTGAGAGAGAGAATGCCTTTGGGCGTCTCTTATGTAAACAAACATCTCGAGAGTTTTTGCTTTAATTCATTCAGCTTGTTCTGGGTAAATTGACGAACCTTTTACGAGTACTGCATGTTTCCATGGATACACATACTGTTACATCAATCTTAACACAAAAAGTACACAGTTTAAATAATAATAAAAATATGCCCATTTGACCACTGACCATTCACTGACACATTTATACAGGCCCTTATCAACATGACTTGTGTGTGAAGCGTCTTTATCAGTTTAGTTAAACCTACGGAGTTTGTATTAATATTAGAAGAAGATTAACCACAGTTTACAACTAGGAGTGCCCCAGTGTAATCTGACTGTATGATGTGACCGTCTGTTAAACAATGTGATTGATGTAGTGCCTGGTTAAGACTTAATGACTGGAAAGAGGTGAAAAAAGCACAAAAAAACACACTGTAATTCACATTTTTATGACTAAATCAGTATTTAAATGCATATCACACAACTCCTACTACTGCTACACTGCTATAATCAACCTCTTGTGTTACAAATATTGAGTTCCTACTAATACAACTGTTAGCACCATTATTGTAACCTCTCATATTTATTTTTACATCATCAAGAAGGCAATGGAGGACTGCTGCTACTTTAAATACCTCAACTGCAACTACAACATAACATGCTGTCTGTGTAACCTCTCAGTTCTCCAGGTATGATCCAAATTCAGTTCTGTCAATTGTCAAAACGTTTCGCAGCTCACCCATCTAAAACACCTATCTGTTTACACTTTCTGTTTGTTGGTTCGGTCTATTGAAGTACACATAAACTGAGCTAGAGTCATATTTTGATCTGAGGATGGAGTTATAAATAGAAGATAAATGATGTCTAAGTCTGTTCTGTTCTGTTCAAAGACGGACTATCTTAATATAACCTGCTGATATAATATTGCTTCTTCAGTTCAGCAGGTTCTTAATCGGCTATGAAAAATTGAAAATGCATCGCCGAGCCAATAATGGATATTTTTGACCTTGTGCTCACATTCAGTGTAGGTCATGTGCACAAGGTGAAGCGAGTACATGTGATTCTATGTGTAAACTGATCTGTTATGCTGCGCAGTCTAGTCCCAAGCTAACCTGGATACCACTGTCCCATGGGAAATCCAAAAACCTTGCAAATGCTACACTTTCCCACGGTCACTAAACGCGTCTGACACCTAAACAAAGTGAGATAAGGATCATGCAGTGACAGTGGGACGAATAATACCAACAAGTTTGTTTGGATGTTGTGGTTTTCCGTGCTTGTTGCTTTTACAAGTACATGTCCTTACATAAGAACGCAGCAAGGCCATAATCCATTTAATATGAGAGAAGCTGAATAAACCACTGTGTCTTGGTCCTGTGTAAGAACTGGTGCCAAGAATGAAAGACACATAAGTTATGTCGATGAACAGATGACGAAGGGCCGGTTTTGCTCTAAAATATGGGTCAAATGCTCATATGCTTTTGGCAAAGGGTCAAGGAACCACTCACCCATTCACACACATTTAAACACCACTGTGCACAGACTCAGGACTCAAACTGGTTAAGTGTCTTGCCCAACGACAGTATTCATCTGTGGGAGCTGGAATCGCACCGTGAACCTGTGAGTCGGTGGATTAGTGAGGTTTATGTCGAGAGTGGGAGTCGAAACGGCAACCTTCGGATCAGTGGGCAAACGCTCTACCAACTGAGCACTGTTTTTGAAGGGGAATTACAAAAAAAAAGCCCATAAAACCCCAAAACATACACAGACATGACGACAACAGGCGAGCACCCACACAAAATGTTCTGCCTGGATGTAAGACAAGAGCTCTAGCAGTTATTATGTGACTCAATTTGGCCTTGTACGATAGAAACATTTCATTTTATTGGGTAATGAAGAGAAAAAATAAGGTTTCAAAATTTAAATCTATGTGATTTGTGAACTGTTTTGTGATCTTGAGTCTTGACGTGTGAAGCAAAAACTGAAACCTACACTGCATAACTTCATTTTAGTAATTTTTTTCTGCTTTATCTGGAATGTTTCCCAGTATGGTATTTGACATATAACTCTAGCTTTATTTGATCACAGGTGTTATTTTCACCTTAAAAAAACAGGCATTCTAACTGTGAGTGGGAACGTCTCTCCCATGATCAGACCTGTAACTTGGCCTGGTGCTGCCATGTGCTTGTCTCCATGGAGATATCAATGGTTAAACCCGTACTGTAAAACATTCTAGGCCAGGAGTGCCCAAACTTTTTTTTATCGGGAACCACATCTCAAACATTTTCGGAGCAGAGGGTCACAGACTGGTGATCAATGCAGTGCGGTGCTTTATACACAGATTTGACCAAGCCGCTGTGTATTAATAAGACTTGAAACACATTCATTTTAGGTCTGTATCACACTACAATGTGATGTTTGAGGTTATAGTGGTAGAAATAGTTTAATTTGCTGTTAAAAGTACTGCTTATGAGCAATTGGGCCGGTTCAGCAGGAGACCTGAGGACCAATAAAAACTGGTCTGAGGGCCGCATTTGTTTGGACACCCCTGTTCAAGGCGAAGCAATAACATCTCCATGGAGAGAAGGTGCATGATGTCATATCCCATAAGTTTAATGTTAACTGTTGCTTGGCAAATCCAGACTGATATCTCTCTGTATTTTTTATATCCAGATTGATATCAGTCAGTTTAGTTTTTAGGTCAGAAATCAGTTCAAATCTGGGAGGTAGTATAATGCTTATTACCAACCTGGCAACCCTCTGCTTTGGCAGCATTACACTTCATCTGTTAATTCCCCCTCCTGCTGTGGACATTTAACGCCATTTAATTCTAATAATCTCAATACATGTGGGAAATGGTGGTAACGGCTTTCACAGCTTTGCACAGATCACCCACAACATCTGCATTCGCCTTTGTATCAAGCAATGCACACAGACCAATTAAGAGACTGTCTTTGGCAATTACCCAGCATGCATTACAGCATCTTACTGTTTTATCACTGCAATAAACTGATTTATCCATCCCCCGGGGACACATCTGCTTTTTGTAGTCACAGTTGTCTAATTCGTCTGGCTCCCTATGCAGTCGTATATCACCACGATCCCTGCGGAGTCCTCTATCTGTAAACACTAAACCGTGACCGAACTTTGCCACTCGATATGGCACCAAAATGAACCAAGTCACCAGTGAAAAAGGAAACTGCATTTTTCCATTTTTGAGAGGAAAGATTGTCAAGATTTGGTGAAAATTATGTATAGATTGAGGGCTATAAGCTGCAAGGAAATGTATATAGCGCTTATAGCTGTCACATGCGGTAATGTAGGGTTAGTAAATCCCCTGATGTCATCTGTCTCTGTGTGGAGTGCCTTTGGAGACTGTGATAAAGTGAAGGTCAGACCACACATGAATGGAAGATTTTGTTTTCATTTTCATTTTTTCCTTCTCTTTCTGTTATGCTTCTTATTCTCAAAGTGTTTTTCTATTATATTTCAGCTGCATTTCAGTTCATACATTCACATAGCCTCTGTTCAAGTCATTTTCCTTGTGGATCAGTTGGATCACATGTTTATAAGAGCACTAATAAGGCAGGATTGGCTGATGTTGCTTCTTGGGGAAAAAAAAACTTTTGATATTTATGAGTTTCAGCTTGTTAGGAACCATTTTGAGAGGCACATTTTTCATCTCTCTGTAAACTCATGGATAGAAGACATTTAAAATTCTAAATAGGACAGTGTGCAAGATTTAGATTTTAAAATGAAAACATGACCCATATCTGTGTCACCATACGAGGCAGACATAAAAAGCTCTTACTGATAGCAACTGTATCGCTGATTTATTCTTATTTACAAAAACATTGTTTAGTAAAAAGCCAAAGTTAAGTGAATCGTCTTCACTCCTACAACGTTTTGTCCAGTTGACAGATTTAACTTTGGCTTTTTACTATGAATCAGACATGGACGACTGAGGGATTACACAGACAAAAACACTGGACATGATGACTGTGTTTATGTTACAGTTTGGTGTTGTGGTTCTCATGGCGATTATCCAATCAGAAAGCAGAATGAGCCTCACATGAGTCTCTCATTGGGGTTGAAATTCAGTGCTGAAACTGTTGGTTTAAACCTAAAAGCACTCTCTCTGATCATAATTGCCACTACCTAAACCCTAGCACCTGCAGCCAATCACAAATCAGTGCTAGTGCAGCCTCTGCAGCTCAGTGAGTGAATTCTGGAGGTTTTGAGCTTTCACATGAGGCCGGTCCATATACTGACAATGAGAAAAACATGTAAATATCCTGTATCCATCCATCCATTTTCTTCTGCTTATCCAGGGTCAGATTGTGGTTGCAGCATGGACTTCCAGACTTCCCCCACCCCAGTCACTTCCTCCAGCTCCTCCAGCCAAGAGACATAGTGTTTTATATATCCTGTATACGCAGTTTAAGACACTGGCAACTCAGGTTCAGTCTTCAGCACCTTTATTTAAATGTAAGAGTGTACATACAGTTCCTTTAAGTTATGTCATTTCTTTTAACATAACTGACTTTATCAAACAACCAAGATCTTCAGTCAAACGTTCTAACTTCATTTGCGTCATTGAAACTGAAACCCTCATAATTATCCAAGTATTTAGAGAATTGGGAAATTTCAGAATGTAAAATGTTTTACCACTGAACACACCCTTTTTACCTCAAACACTCTCACTGTCACAAAATCTGCCAAATGTGACCACAAACGCCTCGTTATTCCGAATCATGTCATAACACTATTGCATTAGGACCAAATTATGTGTAACTCCTAATCAATCACAAGTAAAGCAAATGCATGTGAGCAAAAACACTGGATATCATGTTGCAACTTCATAAAAGCTCACATGTCTCATATACACTGAGGAGAAGTGTCTTGCTCATGAGTCACAGGCACAAAAAACGTGTACGGTTTGAGCCAGGTTGACCTATCACGCTAAAACATCCAGTGTCCTTTGAGAGCAAATTCTAATCAAAAATACAAATGAAATACAATAAGGAAAGACAAGGCAAGTTTATTTGTACAGCACAAATCGTACAGAAACTAATTCAAAGTGCTTTACATTAAGATTACAATACAAAACAAAACAAATAATCATCATAAAGAATGCAGAACAAAAACCTTTCAGTCATACACACAGCTAAACAGAACTGCTTTGAGCCTGGATTTAAGCTTTGTCAAAGTAGAGGCCTGTCTCACATCTTCAGGGAGATTGTTCCAGGTTTTAGCAGCATGAAACTGAAATTCTGATTCCCCATGTTTAGTCCTCCTGGGCATCTCAGGAGGCCAAGACTAAACCAGTGCACTAAACAGGTCACATTAGAGGCCAGTCCCTGAAGTCCTCAGAGTGTGAGATGGTTCATATGGCACTAACATGTGGGAGATGTACTTTGGTGCTCGGCTATAGAGAGACTATTCTCTGAGCCACAGGAGCCAGTGCAGAGACCTGAGTTCAGGACTTATGTGATTGGATTTCCTGGTTCTAGTCAGGACCCGAGCAGCAGCATTCTGGATGTACTGCAGCTGGCCAGAGAGACGCCAGTGAGCAGGCTGCTACAGTAGTTTAACCTACTGGAGACAAATTTGTGGATAAGCATCTCCAAGTCTGGTTTTGACAGTATACCTCTGATTTTTGATATTGGTATATTTGATATTGGTTTCATGTGGCTGTTAAAGTTCAAGTCCATTATAAAGAAAGTGAATAAAATACACAAAGTGAAGGAAGTTATTTAGAGCTATAGATATCGTATGATAAAGCTGCGTGACACTGCAATAGTGTAACCTCTACATGCTCTCTCAATGGATCCTCCTCCGCCTCCTCCTCCTCCTTAATGCTCACACTGCCCTGTCCCGTGAGAGACTTAAACCGCAACCTTCCTCACGATTACATATCCCCAAAATACACCCTTAAGCTTATGAACATAAAACAATGCCATTTTTCCATAGGTATTCATCCATGATTCATAAAAGCGAGACTGGAGGATCCTTGCCCTGCTTTGTGAACCACTTGATGTTACCGGGGCGACAGGCAGATGCCACAAAGAAAGAGAAAGTGTTGAAAAGCATTAGGCTAACAGAGTGGAAGTAGGACAAGAGCAGAGGCTGAGGAGCAGGTCAAAACTGTTATGCAAATTACGTTATGAATGGAGAGACAGGAGAAGACTTATAAAAGAGGGAGGACGCGTGTTAAATATGGGACAAACTGAGCCACCAGTTTGTTTCCTGTTTTCATTGGACTTGCAGATAGAGAACCGAAGTGTGAGCTCATTTTTGTAACAAGAGACTGGATATAAAGTTAGCAGCGTCTGTCGGAGTGATAATGCATTTGTAAACAGAGCATGCTAGCATATAGGTTAATACAACGGCTGCTCACCCACCGCTCTGAATGTGTGACCTGATTTCAAGTAACACTTTTCAGACATGATAATGCAGTGTTATGACAATGTCTGGCTCTTGTCCCAGATCTTCTACACATGCTTTCTAAAACTGATCAGAAAGAACAAACTGCCTCGATAATTAATTCAATTGATTTTTAATCCATCATTCATTACCTTTATTAAAGGCCCTCAATCAGATTTTCCCCATGTATTTGAGCAAAATTTGTCTTGCTCCAGTACAAATTTAGTGTATATGCAGATCTTGAGGTCAAAATAAGTCAGGCGTGTACTGTCTGCATCTATGTGGAATAGCATTTTATTGTCAGATAATCAGGAAGTGCGCGTCAGCATGCTTTTTGTTGATAGCTTTACCGTCACAGCAAAGAATATACACATTTCTCAAGATGTATAAAGCTTAAAATGTTCTTAATTATTAATAACACACTGTTTAATTATATTCATGTACTGAAAATCCTTGGGGTTCCACTGGAGAAGCTGGAGAAAGTGTCTGGGGTGAGGGAAGTCTGGGAGTCCCTGCGTCCACTGCTGCCTCCGCGACCTGGCCCTGGATGAGCGGAAGAAAACGGATGAATGGATGGATATTGAAAATCCTATTCCCACACAAAGACTGAACCCACATGCAGCTCTTTGGAGGGCAGTACCACATCTTTTTTTTAACTATGCTGCTGAAACCCATTTAGCTCAGCCTACAGTGACACAATAGTCCCTTCCTCTAGCAATACAAACTCTATTGTTTAACACACTGTTGGGGTTTTATAAACACCATTATATGCTATATTGAGATGTAAAGATAAGAGTGTGGACACAATGGCCTCTGTGCTGGCTTTGACACATGTCCCCTTTGTGTAAGCCATTTCCCATTAGATTTCTCATTTACAATCCCAAACACAGCGACCCTTTTAAATAAATGAATGAGAATAGTCCATTTAGTCCACACAAGCCTTCTGCAAATTCACTTCTCCTCACTCAGTCCTTAACATTACGGTAAGTCTATCTACGGTGGGAATAAGCCTGGGTTGTCAACAGGTTTTAAGGCTCCCGAGAGTTTATTGAGTGGAAATTGAACCTGAAGAGTCTCCGGTGACTATCCCGTTTCCACAAACAATATGCAAGTAGTGAAAGAACAGGATCATTCAGCACACAGACAATGAGTGTCCTTAGTATTTTAAAGGGAAAAGTAAACAAAAAGGCGTTTTGGAGTAACAATAGACCATATGGCACGAGAAGGCATGTCCAGGCTTGCAAGCAAAGTGACTTGGCCAGGGAAAATTTAAATCAGACCTGGACGACTGAGGGATCGCACAGACAAGAATAATTATACAATTCAAAATGGAAGGCTTTCTCTGAGAATTTTTGCTTGACCTTATCCTTTTGGCTACATTGCAGTAAGTTATTTTAGGCAACAATGGCTCATGTGGTCTGTTCTCATTCACCACTCTGACAGCCCGTTCAAGCCAGTGCTGTTGTTGTGTCCTTTGGCAAGACATTTCACCCATCTTATCTATATATTGTAGCGTTCTGGTGTAAGGAAACACAGCAAATTTCTTCTGGTTGTTTATATTCTGCTCAAAGGGCTACTGTTGGCCGTAACCCACGCCAAAACAAAAGCAGTCTCAACTCGCTAGAGCCAGTCTCCAAAACAGACCAGTAACTAACGAATAGAAACTTCACGTTAACTTGTCGGCATAGCAACCAAGTGTCACATACAAAAGCTGTTACATTAAAAACAACAGAGCCTCAGATCATTCCATCAGTTACGATATGAAAGTGGCGTGGAGCGATCGGAGAGGCTGATGGCACAGATTGGCAGCCTCATTTTCGTCAGTCTTCCCCCAGGGCAGCTGTGGCTATAGAAGAAGAGTTTATCACTACTGCGTACGAGTGAATGACTAATGCATTGTTGTTTATGTAATGGGACTCAAGGGAGGAACCGTGGCATCATGTGATACTGAAAATTTGTTTAAATTTACTGAACAACAATGGTATTTTATGCTCGCCTTACAACCAGGACATAGAAGTAGTAGTGATAGTAGTAGATAGTAAGACTAAGTTTGAATTATGTAGAATACAGTGCACTTCTATTTTAAAAAATCCCATATTACTCTCTTTTCTGATCTGTGTCATAATGTTGTTTCCTCGTGTGTTTTGTTTCATTCACACATATTTAACACACAAACTCTGCATATTTAGGCTGAGTTCTTTTCTCAAATAGAAAACACTCCAAAGTTCCACCTTGTGATGTCATGCAGTAATACAGGAAGTGCTCCACTGTGTTTTTAAACTCCATAAACCTTCACTAGAATCATTTGGATGATTTCAGCCCAAGAGTTGCCAATCTCTACTAAGCAAAAGGTAAAAGGTAGCTGTTAACTTAGAAACTACCACTTCATGACATCACAAGGTGGAACAGAGCATTTTGAGTTTTGCGGAGGTAGACAGACGAATAATAAAGAATTACTCAAACCAAATGAGACAAAACACAACTCCAGGTATGTTTTTGAAGCGGTAACAACATTCTAACATGGCTAAAAGCTCACAAGAGTCAATTTTGCGTAATATAGGACCTTTAAAGAGAGTGGTTACCTGACTGATCCTATTGTTATGGAAACTGTATTTAGACCTACAGCATTCCTGGTCTGGTCCTTGGAGAATGCCTCAAAGGGAAGAAACCAGAGTGGGAGAGCCGGTCTGGTCCCTGGGCTCTTGGTCCTGGGTCGGTCTGTGAGTCCCAGCAGTGATAGTGTGTCCAGACAAACAAATACAAGGCCTCTACAGATACCAAATCCCCCACAATTCACTGCTTTGGAAAGAAGCAGTAAAAATCTCCCAGATCAAAAACAAATTCTGTTTCAACAACGTGTCAAATGTATAGTCTTTCAGTGTAAGCTAAAATAGACTTTGCATAGTTTCTTTGAGGAATATTTTGTAATCAAATTGTGATTACTTATGATAACATACTTTTGGATTATTATTCATGCTTTTCCTGTTTGTCCTGGTTTGAGCCCAGTTTAATCCTAATGGCTTAATTTGGTCTTGTTCTAGTCCTGGTTAAAGTCTTGCAAGTTAGATAAAATTTTGGTGTGGTGTGTGTGCCATAGACTGTATAAAGAAGTGGACTAAGTGAGTGTGACGTCACCCATAGCGTTCGGCTCCAGTCAATTTAAGCTCATCAAGGCTAGAGCAGTTATTGGAGCGAATTTGGAGCCGAGTTCTATATTTGGAATTCTGACTGCGAGTAAGACAACAACCATAGAGCCAATCCGGGACAAGGCTGTTAAAGGTAATGCGCTTTCCCGCCCACACCGCTGGTTTAGCAGAAAGCAGGTGCTGTCAATGACACTTGTTCCTAATGCTAACGGGAGCGACCTCAGGGAAAGAAGGCACCTGACTGTCTGTTATTAATGTTCATATCTTGATTAAAAATGCCAGAATCATGTAGAGTGCGTTAATACAAACATTTTAAGACCAAATTGACATGTCTGACAGCAGCAGTTACAGAAAGAGAGGTGACAGATTTTCAATAGAAAGTGAATTGGAGCCAGCTAACTTTCTATTTTTGAACGCAAGTGGGTTAGCTCTGTCCATTTATATATACAGTCTATGGTTATTATTCATGCTTTTCCTGTTTGGTCCTGGTTTTGAAACTAGTTTAGTCCTAATGTAGACTTGGTTTGGTCTTGTTCTAGTCTTGGTCTAGCAGTGATCCTCCAACTCAAAGGTTGGAGGATCGATTCCCGCTCGAACCATGTTCTGTCATTGTGTCCTTAGGCAAGACACTTCACCCTCCTTGTCTAGTATGAAAGCAATGTGTGCGTTAGTGAATGATGGTGGTCGGAGGAGGCTGATGGCGCAGATTGGCAGGGCCGCTTCAGTCAGTTTATATAAACTTTACAGCGCAGATATAGGTCTTTAAAGAAGATGGTAAACAGTATCATGGATGTTGTACTGACTGTGTAACAATGGCTTCAATACCAAAACAATTCTAGTACACATTTTTGTCTGGGGCAACTGTGTGATGGAAACCTCTGGGGGAATTGGAAAATAAATGTCTGAAATGGAAAATAAATCTAAACAATATGAGGTCGAAACATGTGGTTTTGCTATAATGATTTCCATATTTTGCATTTTCCAACAAGTCTGATGTTGAAGGGTATCAGGTTATGGGTTAAACATCTCATCTGTGTTTGTCTGTGAGTGAAATGACAAACTTAAATGTCTTGTCAACATTTGGAGACAGTTTGGGGATACAGGGAGAAAGCGTGTTTACCTGTTGTGCACGCACCGTCTACAACTATACATAGCCCGCCTTTAATTTAAGCATCAGTGTGGCAGCTATCGAGAGCCGACATGTTGATATGATCAGGGAAATCTGCGTGCTGTTTATGACTGGTTTTGTGGGCGCTTTGGTTAAAGGAAGTGGTCTAGATGGAAAAATGTAAATGTCACTGGAATTAAGTGGAAACAAGAGACAAGGGATGGAAAAATACAAACAGGCTGTGTTGATGTGCTTTAACTTTCAAGGTGAGGACAGTTGTTATCTTGAAGTGATACACAGTGCAAATAGTAGTTATCACATCCTTACATCCGTAATAGTAATAAATAACCGTCATCATATCCTAGTTGTAGACATGTAGATAGGTAAAAGCTTTTCTTGTAAAATAAGTATTTTGGGGAGTGATATTAGTAGTAAGTGTGATAGTATTGGCTGTAGTTAAGTGCATATATTTCTGTTACTGAAGTACTTTTTGTTTTGCTCATCATGGGTTAACTGTAGGCTTACTACTGCTAATACTACTCTACTACTATGCTACTACTACTACTACTGCTACTACTGTATCTACTGATACTACTGCTATTACTGCTACTACAACTCTACTACAAGTGCTACTACTATATCTACTGATACTACTGCTACTGCTACTACTGCTACCACTACTCTACTACTGCTACTACTACTACTATATCTACTGATACTATTGCTACTACTACTACTACTACTACTACTACTACTGCTACTACTATATCTACTGATACTACTACTCTACTACTGCTACTTCTTCTACTACTACTACTACTACTACTACTGCTACTACTACTACTGATACTACTGCTACTACTACTACTATATCTACTTCTACTACTACTGCTGCTACTACTACTACTACTACTACTACTACTACTACTACTATACTACTATATCTCCTCTACTACTACTGCTACTGCTACTGCTACTACTGCTACTAATACTACTACTATACTGCTACTACTACTACTACTGCTACTGCTACTACTATTACAACTACTGCTACTACTACTGCTAATACCACTATCACTAACTACTAGTACACTAGTATTAGTACAACTACTGCTACTATTACTACTGCCACTACTACTGCTACTACTACAAGAACTGCTGTTACTACTACTACCTTCTGATGTTACTAGTGCTGATACCGTATGGGAAAATAGCTTCACTCTTTTATGATTAAAAATACTTCTTTCACCACTTATTTGTGACAAGCCAGCCACCAATAAACAGAAGGCCAAGTTACAAAGTTACAGTTCCAGCTATTGTTTTGGAAAAAGAGTTTCCGCGATGGGCCGAATGCCCTGGGATCCGGGCAGAAAGAGCTGCTTGAGTGAAAAAGAATGACGCAGCAGAGACGGCCCCCTCCGCCTGGTTTCTTATACTGGCTTTAGACGCTTTACAAGGTGAACAAAAGCCCTCGTCAGCTAGGACAAAACGCTGAGCTAACTTATGTGCGCCGCGTCCCAGGATCACTTTGAATAAAGCACCTGCATTTCAACAGAACTGGATTTGTAGAAACTGTTAATGCTGGAAGGTGAACAATGGGGAGCACAGAAATAATGTGTTTTTGGGTATTAAAAACAATCTATTTAAAATTAAAGAGCCCATATTACACTGTTTTCTGATCTAAGTTATAATGTTGTTTCCTCATCAAAAACATGCACGGAGTTGTGTTTTGTTTCATTCACACATATTTAACACACAAACCCTGCATATTTAGTTATTCTCTCAAACTGAAAACACTCTATTCCACTTTGTGATGTCATGTGGTAATACAGGAAGTGCTCCACCATGTTTTTAAACTCCATACATTTTCACTAGAATCACCTGGAATTGCCAATCTGTACTGAACTTAAGGTAAAAGATTGTTGTTAGCATGAAAACTACCACTTCATGACATCACAAGGTGGAACAGAGCATTTTGAGCTTTGGAGATGTAGACAGACTAATAATAAAGGGTTAGTCAAACAAATGTGAATGAAACAAAACACAGCTTTGAGGAGGTAACAATACTGTAGCATGGCTTAAATCTCACAAGAATCAATTTTGTGTAATATAGGACTTTTAAATGTTATATTGCGCAACATTCCACACAAAGAAACTCCATGTAGACCACTAAATAACTGACCCAATACCAGAAAAGTTACATAGTACACCTTTAAAATAGCTCTGAGCTATTAATCATAGACTAGATCAGTGTTTATCCACTGACAGGTTGGCGGTGTGATTCCAGCTCTCACAGATAAATGCTGTTGTTGTGTCCTTGGGCAAAACTCTCGTACCCACCTCGCCCCCAGTGTCTGTTTTGAGTGCCTTGAAGGTTGGAAAAACTATATAAAAATGCGATCAACTTTTATTTGTATAAAAAGGTTCAATGAGTTGTTAAAGTCTTAATTTTTTGATAAGATTTTTTTTTTTAGTTAGGTGCATGATTGATGTAGGTTAATAGTAGTATCAGGAGTCGTAATATAGCATTGCTTGCAGTAGTGGCATTAAAGTACAGTAGTGCTTGTAGTTGTAGTAGTAAACACTTTTTACAGCAGTTGCAGTTAATATCTGTGAGTAGTAGTACTAGTAATGGGTAATAGTTACTCAGTACTAACCTAAACTTTCTCCTGATTGTGAAGTATGTGTTCATTAGTCTTACTTTGCTCAGACAGCCTGTTGGTGTGCCATTGCATTTCTGACATGCCTTGTAGAAGTTCTTTTCTAAAATATCTAAAATGGCCGTTATGGAGAGTTTTTGGCATGGCCCAGCGCTCCATGGTTCCACCAGCTGCGTGTCGGCCTAAAGCGAACCCATGTCTTTGGTCAACGTCCCAAACATCGACAGACGGCGCGGAGATTCAAGAGCCAAAATTTAAATAACAAGTGTCGAGGAATGGCCAACTGTTTAGAGGCCTGGCCCGGTCGCCCACGAGAACAATAGACATCTGTACTGCACACTCACAGATTTAAATAGATTTAACCTTGAATAGAAATTAGGTTTATTTTAAAAAATGTTGCACAAAACCCAAATGTATTCACTTAGTGGTGGGTGGAGAATAGGAAGACATAGTGTGAGATGGCTTTCCTGAAACTTAAACATATAGCAGCCTTCAAACAGAGGAAGAACGCATTTATGTGAAAGGGCTTGTATTGTTTCCTCAAAGTAAAGGTTTAGTATGACAAAACAAACTCGAATGAATCAGTTTAGTACACGCTCTGTCCATTTATGGCTGTATGGGTTTATAGTTGGCAAATATAATGGCAAAGAATACAGATTTTCTCTTTAAAAAATGCTTTTGGATGGTGAGAGAGCTTGTTCACTATATTTCACTGCTGCTCAAGGCTCACACATGGCTCTAACCCCGCCCCTTTTGTACGTCACAGGCTTCACGTTAGGTCTGGAGGCGGGGCCACAGTGGAAGCTTATAAATACAGCTCACGCACAAAGTTTCTTATTTCTAATTCAGAGATGCGCGCCTGAGGACCTGTGCGCTTTGGATTTAGCCAAATAAATACCTTATGGACATTGACGCGCCGCAGAGCTTCGTTTTTCACAACTTTAGGCTTTGTGAACAGGTTTAAACATGTTTAAAAACAACGGGAAAAAGACTGCTATTTCTATCGCGAGCACAGCCTGTTTGTGTCTCTTATTAGTGGTTCTTGTGGTTCAGCATCACCGCTTTGAGTTAACCGGGGCCAACGCGCAACAAGAGACTGTAGGAGGCGAAGTGTCCGACGCAGTGGATGATAATAATAAGAAAGGATTCTCCGCGTACATCACCAAACTGTCCCGGGGCAGGAGGGAGGCGCACAAGCCCTCGCGCGCCTCTGACTCCGCGCGTGACCCTGCGCCCGCTGAGGACATCACCGCGGACGACATCTTCATCGCTGTGAAGACCACCAAGAAGTTCCACCAGTCCAGGCTCAACCTACTGCTGGATACGTGGATCTCCAGGAATATGCAACAGGTATGATACAATTTTTTTTAAACATTTCTACTGTGTAATGGTTTGAATGGGCTTGTTAGGTGCAGCATTGTTCCCCCCAGAGCTCAGAGCTGTCACCTCGGCTCTGTCACTTCTCATTCTCCCCATGAGTAATGTCCCTGAGAACCTTGGCCCATTCACTGCCTCTTATTTTCTCCTGTATCACCCCCTTCTCTTGGGTACCCCCTTTTGTGAAAACCCCGGGTGGAACTGATGCTCCACTTTTCAATAATCTCAAGGGGGGTAAGATGAAGCTCTATTTCCCCTTCAACCCTTTCCATAGACGTGGGAGTTTTTTGTCTGGGTTAACCTATGCTATATCCAAAAATGGAGGCTTGGTGAGGGGTCTGGAACAAAGATAGGGCATCTATGCAGGCAGTGAAGTTACATGCTGGGCGTGAGAACCAAACTTCTTTGAGACAAGCACAAAGGATGATAAAAAAAAGGCCAGCAAAGTGATCTGGACATGGTTTTCTGGGTTAATTCATGTCAAACTCCAATAAGATTCACTTTGCAGTCAGTATGAATTACCTAGACTCTATAACATCTGCTAATATGAGAGGGAAGCTTGCACTAATTGGTTGTAATGACTGTCCGGGATGATAGTGGACTCATGTGATAAAGTTAACAGCAGGCGTCATAGGCAAGGGCAGCTGGCGGGTGGCGCTATGGACAGGGGACATAAAGACACCACAATACTGGAGGGAGTAGGGAGTAGAGAGGAGAGGGTGCCAGGTGGTCACAACAAAAGAACAGCTCTAATGCCAAACATATGATCAGCCCCGTTCCCACCACTGGCATATGGGCACCTCTCATATCCAGGTTACATTCTCACGCTCAGCTGATGGAAATGAATACTTATTTTTGAATTATTTAGTGAAAAATTTATATAAAAAGTTATTGATTATGTGAGTTCGATGGTGAGTGCACTTGGGGCGAAAATCTAATAAGAATACTATAGTGTATGTAAAGGTTTTTTTTTGGAGAATTTAGCCATTTATGTTCATTCCTAACACTTTTATTCTGGAATAAAATGTTAAAATTGTCTGATAAAAAAGTCTTGCATCTAGTATTAGTCTATACATTAGCCTATACATTTCACTATTAGGTCTATTACTTCCTAGAAACAATTTACATATATATTTTCCCCCTTAATTCTAACCATTTATAGTTGCTTTCAGGTTGCCTTTACATCACAATGCAGCCTTAGCCCTAGTTAATCTGTAGGATCTTTGCATTTCAATTAGACCCTTATCTCCATTCAGACACTGCGTGCTGCTGTCCACTGGCTAAAACAAAAAGTGGGGCTCAACATCACCCTACTCCAACTGAACCCTCATCACCCCTTTTTTTCAACAATTTGGCGCCACTCTCGGTAAAACTGGCACATATCTGCGCCCACCAAAGCTGAAATTCGCTCTGCTTTAAAGTTCAGACAGCTGGCATCTGAATCTCTCGTAGTGGGCCATGCATTCCTTTCTCAAGAGCACGATAATGACCCGAGCGCTATCCAACAATGAGCGCTTTTAGGATGTTGAAAAAACACAGGCGGCTGCAGAGGGCTGATTAGAAGGGCTTTACAATAGAGTTGGGGAAGAAGATAAACTTTGAAATAATTTGTAGTAAAACTCGTATTGTTTTGGCTATAAGTGCTGACATAGGTGTAGCTCAAGAAATAATAGGAAGCAGCCAGGGTGGAGGTAGTTCGAAGCGGGTGCCCTTCCTTCCTATAGGAGTGGAGACAGCCAGCCAGGCACCATGTCCAGCTTTGTGCCAAAACTAAGTCCAAACACCAGTACTTCCCCCCCTCCTTGTCTCTTATCACCACTTCACACACTTATTTTCGAGTGTGAATTCCAGATAAGACAAATAAACTTCAACCAGGATGCCCTCCCGCTCGCTCAAGCTTTAACCCCAGCAGCTGTATGCAAATGAGAGGCAAACATATTGGGCTGCAGGCTCTCCCCAGCATGAAAATTCACAACATTGTTTTCTATTGAAGAGGCCCCGAGAGGAGAGAGGAAGAGGGGAAGGGGGGTGCAGGCAGACAGGCAGGGGGGGGGGGGGGGGTGAGGGTCTGACCACACACTGCTCCTGATTTACTAATAAGACCCCCCCTTGTCCTACTACCACCGCTCGGACAGGCAGCTGCTCTCTGATTAGCTTGAATATTCAACAGGCTTACAGCAAATAGGGGTAGCTTTGGACACCTTTAGCAGGCAAAGCACCAGCGTTCTCCCTCAGATAAATAAGGAATTGGCAAGAAGGAATGTCTGCAAAAGTAAAATATTCAAACTTTTTAATCGGGATTGATCGATTTGGATTCAACCTTATTAGTAAAAGTAAAGAAGTTATTGGAAACATTTGCAAGAAGCTCAAAGTGCATAGCAAAACATAAGTGACATGTGCAAAAAATACATTGAATTGTATTTTATTTGTATTACTAAAATGAAAAACTGTCCAGCCCCCAGCCCGGTATGGTCAAATTTGGCAGGACGCTCTTGTCTGAATGCCTGTAAGACAAACACAATGGAGGAAATACTGTAGCTTTTTGGATCACTGACTACATTTAATAGGCCCTTTTGTTATCGGGGGTCTAGGCAGCACGAGCTCGCATGTACAGACACGTGGCTATGATGGCTAACGTGCTGTGCGGCAGGTGCTGCTTTTACCTGAGGTGCAGAGTAAACACTGGCGGTTACAAAGTCAACGCACCATTTGCACCTGTCCCATTGTGAGCTGGTCCAATCTTCACTAGCCCCATGTGCTTTTATTGTATGGCTTTGTTGTAAATTCCTTTATGGCTAACTGCAACATTTTACAAGCGTGTGCCTGCAATTTCATTGTTGACTTTAAGAGAGATTTTGCAATTTTATCTTATAACTACTGCTTGTATCAGTAAATGGAGATAATTGGTTCAGGCTGTGTTGAACTTTGCATTAGTGAAGATATCCAGGAAAGATGGCGGGGGCGTAACTTGGGGTAAGGGGTGGGTAGGGGTGAGGACTGTCTGCCTACTGCTTTGTCCCGTGTCTGGGGTGCTTCGGGGCGGCTGTATAGTTGCCATGGCGAGTGAAATGCGAACGGACAAAGCGTCTTTATTAGCGCATGGGGCTGTTTAACTCAGTGGCACAAAAGTGTTGATGATTGATGCCATAATCTCACCATGCGGAAAATGACAGAATGGCCCCCAGACATATTGAGAGAGCAGACGATGTCATGTTACTGCCTCCCCGCATGATCTGGTCAAGTGATGTGGTTCATAATTGTATCTGCTTATCTGATATCCGATTTGCTTGTTTGCAGACGTACATATTCACCGATGGGGAAGATGAAGACCTTAAGAAGAAAATTGGTAAGTTTTACGATGGGAATTTTAAACTTTAAAGACCCTATATTTTGCTGTTTTCTGATGTAAGTTATAATGTTGTTTCCTCATCAAAAACATACCCAGAGTTCACACATGTTAACACACAAACCCTGCATATTTAGTCTGACCTTTTCCCTCAAACAGAAAACACTCTGTTCCACCTTGTGATGTCATCATGTGGTAATACAGGAAGTGCTCCACTGTGTTTTTAAACTCCTTACACTGTCACTAGAATCATTTGGATGATTTCAGCTGCTAAACAAAAGGTAAAGGAGCTGTTAACTTGAAAACTACCACTTCATGACATCACAAGGTGGAACAGAGCATTTTGAGCGTTGGAAATATAGACAAACTAATGATGCAAGATTGTGTGACTGAAACAAAACACAATTCCAGGTATGTTTTTGATGAGGTAACAACATTCCAACATGACTAAAAGTTCACATGAGTAACTTTTGCGTAATATAGCACCTTTAAACAGAGCTGTATTTTGCATCTGGCTTTTCAGGTTATTAGTGAAATGAGAGATTTTTACACATTCTTCTACTGCTATAAAAGTGTTATTGATTAATAAAGTTGTTCTTGACGTCACAGGGAGCCACGCGATCAACACCAACTGCTCCGCTGCTCACAGTCGACAAGCTCTGTCCTGCAAAATGGCTGTGGAGTATGACAAGTTTATAGAGTCTGGCAAAAAGTAAGTAGAAAAGAATATCATTTCTTCATAGAGTTATTTAGCGAAGTTGGTAACACTTCATAGAATAAGCCTAAATAAAGCATGAACAAACGCTCTTTTTTTAAGGTTTTTATTCGTAAGCCTGACTCATTTTCGATAAACTATTTGTTCATTGTGAATTAAGCTCTTGTTCATGCTTTATTTAGACTAATTGAGGTGTAGTTATTGTAAAGGGCGACAAAAGCGCAGTTGTTAGTGTCCGCTTCGAATCCCGCTCTTGACATAAATATCACTGGTTGAGCGGTCCGATTCCAGCTCCCACAGATGAATGCTGTTGTTGTGTCCTTGGGCAAGACACTTAACCCACCTTGCCCCCGGTGTCTGCGTACATTGGTGTATGAATGTGTGTGTTCCTGCTGTGAGTGTGACCATTTACCACCATTTACCATTTAAAATATATATAGCGTAAGTGTTCACAAATTCCCAAAGTATTGAGTGTCTGACAGAGGTGTTTCTTACAGGTGGTTTTGTCACGTGGATGATGACAACTATGTGAATGTGAGGACTCTGGTCAAACATCTGTCCCAGTACACTCACACCCAGGACATGTACATCGGCAAACCCAGTCTGGACCGACCCATCGAGGCCACTGAGAGAGACTGGGAGACAACAAAATGGTACGCAGCTATGAATTAGAGTATTATGTCTCTGCAGATGTGTCAAAAGTAGAAGCAAAACAGGAAAAAATTTGATCTTTCCTGAGCAGTTTAGAATGATCTTTAGCTTTATTATAACACTACTATACTATCTATTGTTTGTTATTGGTGGTATCAAAACGGGTATCAAGCTAATGCTAATCAATGCTAAATGTTTTTTTTAATCATTATAGAAACCAGTAAATTTCTGGTTTGCCACTGGAGGAGCTGGCTTTTGCGTGAGCCGTGGACTTGCGCTGAAAATGAGCCCCTGGGCCAGGTAAGTTTCTCAACATGAAGCTAAAACTATGCAAAATAATTGAAAACCTGGATTCAGAATTACATTACATTATTATTTCCTTTCAGTGGAGGCCATTTTATGAACACGGCTGAGAAAATCCGTCTCCCGGACGACTGCACCATCGGTTACATCATCGAGTCGGTGCTGAGCGTCCCTCTGACTCGCAGTAACCTGTTCCACTCTCACCTGGAGAATCTGCAACAGGTGTCCCGACCAGACGTCTACAAACAGGTACTAACCCGATCTACCACAAGGTCCAGGAGGTTATTATGAAAGTGGCTTTATATTTTAATATTTTTGCTTTTTCCACAGATCACTCTCAGTTATGGGATGTTTGAAAATAAGAGCAACATCATCAATTTGAAAGGGGTTTTCTCTGTGGAGGAGGACCCATCGAGGTAAGAGTCTGCTGTGGTGGAGTTTTACTATTGCTGTTAGGGTTGCACAGTATGTCACAATTAAATCTAAATCACAGTTTTAGTTGGTGCAGTTATCAAATCATTCTCAAATGTTAATGCAAACAATCAAAATTTTTAAACATGTATTCACAATCATAGTCAGAAAAGTCACAATTAAATTTTTAGTGCTGCTGTATTTCAGATAATAACATCATTGTTCTTCATTTTCTTCTCTCAGGTTCAAGTCGGTGCACTGTCTGCTGTACCCGGACACCCCGTGGTGCCCCCCTCAGGTTGCCTTTTAGGGCGACCGCTCCTTTCTCATCCTCGTCCCCGTCCTGCCTCGGTATCTGAAAGGCTCGTGGGGACCAGTGTTTCGTGTTAGACCGTGAAGCTGCTGTATTTTGTTACAGTGGTGGTTGGTCTTGTTATTTTACTGGGCTGCTGTGCGGCCCGCTTCGGGACTATAACTTCCTGTGTGACCCCATGACCTCGCCCATAATGTATCTGGGACGAGCAAACTGGTGGTCATCAGGAAGAGGCTTTCATTGTTACGCTTTGCAGGCAATCAGTTGAGCTTTGTCGTGTAAATGTTGCTTGTAAATGTATCTGCGATTCTCATAGAATGTATCTCACATATTCGAGCTTTTGCCAGCTTTACTCTGCATTTTGTTTTTGTTTTAACCGTCTGTACAGGCCTGTGTAGGCTCCTGCATCTTTAGCTTGTTTATTTAGCTACTCTCATCAGATGACTCCGGAAATGCTTCAGTGTATGAAGAGGTTTTTATTTTAAGTTAACAGTGTTATTCCTCCATAATTGCGCTGGCTATTGGCACATTTCCAAATGCAACCTTTATTGACCAAATCTGAAGTGTGTCAGGACAAAGCACTTTGAAAATTAGGTGTCTTCATCTAATTCACGTCCATTCGACGACACGCCTCAGATACATGTCCGACTAAATTAACCCCTTGAAATCTCTCAAATATGTTAAATATATAAAGTATAACTGTATAATTTAAAGAGTCCTTGCATTGTTACAATCAGGGAAAATTATTATGGCAAAAGAGATTTTCAATTGGGGTTGCAATCAGCTTTTGATTTGCTTTGAAAAGTTTTATTTGAAAGTTGCACAGCTGAGTTTCAGTGTTTGCTCCTGCACAGGCTCTCACCACAGAGGGACTAAAATAGCAGACAAAACCAGTTTGGTTTGTAATTAGGTGATATTTGTAAGCAGATCTGCAGTGGCTCTTAGTTTGCACACAGATACAGGTTAATGAGAGCAAATTACAGTCTGAGCCTGTCAGGAGCAACATGGTGGCGTTCACATGGAGGAGTGTCCTCCGTGTCTCTCTCACCCATATTGGGTTACCCTGTACATCTGGATTACAGTATTGTGTACTGTGCTTTGTTTCAATGCGTAGTGACTGTATAGAATGTACCTCCCCTGCCTTTGTCATGGTTTACATTTGCTTTTAATGATGTTGTACTGCTTTGGACTGTGCTAAATGTGTCTCTTCTCCAGTATCTGGAGGATTCAAACAGTTCATGCCAATACTGCCTCTCAGGGACAAAGCTGACTGTGGTATTGATTACCAAGGGACCCATGCTGGGACCTGAAACTATAAATAAAAAGGCATAACCACTAAACTTTGTTGTTTGGTCTTGTTTTCTGTTTAATATTACAGTTGAAAATATGTTTGATAGATAAAAGGTTTGGAGAGTGTTTCTGAGTATGGATAGAAGACCTCAAAACTGTTTCACATGGGATTCATTGGCATAAGACAGCTAGCCTTGTATTTATTTGCTCATGATCATGATTGATAGCAATATTTTGCACACGAAAGACTCTGTTTGAAATCCTTTATGACTGTGTGCAAAGAACATTAGGACAGATCATTAAGATCTTTTCTGCGCAATATAATTATTCTAAGTGATTCATTACATTTCAATTATCTTACAAGACAAAACACCCTTCAAAACAAAAATAATCAAGAATTTAGTTTAAAACAACACAGCTGAAATTAATTTATGAAAAAGCATTTTTGTGTAATTTTATAGTACTTCTATGGCAACCGAGACTGTTTTGATCCATTTCAGATGAAAGCTTGCCTTGGAAAAAATGTTGAAGGAGGAAACTGATCTCACAAGTCTAAAATATACACTTGAACCTGCCATGCTGAAGTTAACGACACTGGCACACAGCATCTGTCTGTGTTTATATAACAGCGGGGCTTGAACTATGGGAACACACAAAATGGCACTCGCAAACATGTAGGAAAAGATAAACAGAAGAAAACCACCTAAACACTGTAGCCTTAAGTAACAACCCAGCGGAACTTAAAACCAGACGCAGCTCATCGTCTTATTGGATTATTGCACGAGTAAAAGTGAATTAGTCACTACAATCCAAGTACAAGTACATCACTCAGAAAGTAAACGCATATCTATATATCGTCATAGTCATTTGTAAAGTTAGTACAGTATTTCGTGACAGTGTTGTGTTACAATTTTGTTTTTGCAAATTTAGAGAAAGAAAAGTAGTTTATGCAATACTTTGACATATCCGGTATTGCTTAAAATGGGTGTATTTTATGTTAGGTTTGTGCAGGTGTAGTGATTTAGCAAAGAAATAGGCCTACGGTTGTTAAAATGCATTCGGTTCATACTGAAACAAAGTGTTACATCGCAGAATATCATGGGTAACGAGCTGATATTCTGTGTTTAGTTCAGAGTTGACACCTTTTTTTGTTAAACGCTTTTGTTTGTGGCACTTGGTTGCTATGCCGACAAGTGGATGTACAATATTGAGCATCAAATTATCGCAAAATTGTGGTACGCTATAATCAAATTGTGAGTCAGATAATGAGGTACTCTGTGATTCCCGGCCCTATCAGGAAGTCATTATTATAACCTGTATTTTAGCTAAGTAATAGTAGTAGTTTTAAGGGCCAGGTGTTGGAGATATTAGAGGAGGTAACACTGACAATGCAGAGATTTGTAGTGAGATGTTAAACCCCCTGTCTTTGAATAGAAAGATCAAACTGCTCTTGAGCCGAGTACTGTTTGCACATTCACAGCCTGCCACGTTAATAATACAGGAGTGTTACACATAAGCCACAAGCCCTCTGTTCCCATGGGGCTGTGCCAGCGGTGGGAGAGTGCTTTGAGTCAGGAAGCGCAAAATGAGCACAGAAAACAGAACGAAACGGTAACACTGACAACAAACAAACAAACAAAAAAAAAAACCCACCAAGACGACCACTTAATGCATTGTGTGAAATTATGTTGACAGAAATATTAGATTGGGCCCTGCCTTCTAACAAAGAGTCCATTTTGCAAAGGCTAATTTCAAGCTATTATTCACAGACTCCTCTTCAGTATAAACTTAATGTGGAGTCAGTTTTAATCACTATTTGACGTCTTTTCGGTTAGTAATTGTTTCAAACATCTGCGGTCCTATTTTAGATCCCGGTTTAGACCTGGTACAGTCCTGTTAAATACCTGGCTTAGATCTGGTGGTGCTGGGAAGGCTAAATATTTTCTTACATAGTGCTTGGTATAAAAAGTTTGGAAACCAGTGTAATAGAAGGAAAGGGTAGAATAGGTAAAACAACAACGAACAAAATCAACACTACACATAGCACTTTAATACACTTTTTATTGGCCTTGCAATGGTAAATACAGCCCTTTGAAGAGTGGGTGTTCATATTCCGTTTAAAACTATAATGAGTGAGATTATCAATGTTACTGATTGTGCATAAATGTCTGGACTCTGTGGGTCTGGAACGAATTTTTGTGGTTCTGTAACAAAATTTCCCATGCATTTTTCTCATAGACTTTCAAAAAAAAAAGAGAAAATTAATATTATCTAAAGCTCGCTTTGGGATAATCAGCTAAGTAGCTAATGACCACAAGATCTAGGATTTTATTTAAAATCAGTTTCTGAAACTTTTTAAACCTCAAAGTTATTAAAAGTCTTTTTGGATTTAAAACAACCACACTATTGATATTAGTTAGCACGCAGCTGGTTAGCCTCTGCAATGTCTTTGAACTGTGAACTTTAATTTTTCGAAAAGTCTATGGGAAAAATGAATGGAAAATTGACTTCGATACAGGAACCTAAACAGACTGTGACTGTTGCGCTCCACACTCCACCCAGAGCCCTGAGGTCAGCCGCTCCTGCTGCTGTGCCCAAAGCCAGACTCAAGACCAGAGGTGACAGAGACTTTTCTGTGGCAACGCCCAGACTATGGAACCACCTCCCTCTGCATGTCAGATCCTCTCGGTCTTTAACGCAGTTTAAGACCTCTTCTCCCTGGCATTTAATACTCGCTAGACAGACTATCTTGGTGTTTTATTGTTCTTTTCCTACGTATCGTGCTGTCTGCATATTTGTTTTATGTTGACTTTTTATGTGCAGTACTTTGGCCAGCTGAAGTTGTTTTAAATGGGCTATATAAATAAAGTTGAACTGAAATGAAATGAGATTAAGACAACAAATGTATTCCATTAAACTGCAGGGCCAGTGACAGTGCATTGGACAGTTTAGTACCACCGCTCTGAAAACATCATTGTGCACATAAAGTGGTTCAAGATGAGGTAATCACTCTCAGCGTCACATTATGTCATTTGTACTGCTTCATTTTTTATAGTGCCATGTGTTTCCTGTTGGGTAGATTTAATATAGCCTTGGAAGGAAAAGTGGAGAGAGGAGCAGAGCCAGTTGTGGTTAAGCCAAACGCACTCTCTGTCTCATTTATTACTGTAAATGTGAATTATTTCAAATGTAGCCTGCTTTTTTTGGCACCGCATTTTATGTTCCTTCATGACGCAGTTGTAATGGCACATTATACTGAACGATTTCAAAGATTTGTTTCGACTTGAACAAAATGGGAAACAGAGGTATGATACTTAACCCTGAGAGCAGTTGTTTCTTATGTTAGGCATTCAAATTCACACAAAAAAAAGCATCACCATTATTAATTCACTGAAACACTAAAAATTGTCACCCACTCAAATTCTTCACCATTTTTCTGTCTCACTATTAACTGCAAGAATTAATGTGTCACTTGCCATCTTAAAACTGCATGTAGCTGCCAGAATTAAGGGATAATTTATTTTTAAAAAACATTTGAAAAACTAAAACACTCAAAATGTTACACCCTAATGAGAGAAATAAATCATTTAGAACAGATGTATATATTGTATCTTATATTGTCTAGTCTAAAAAGTGTCAAATTTTAGCATAATTTAACACTAGTCATACATCATAAGTAAGTCGGAAGTGTCTTGCCTTAAGAGCGAATCAAATGGAGCTGGAATTGAACCATCAACCTCAAAGTTATAAGACCACCACTCCACCACCTGATCCCCTGCTGTCCTTAGTGATCTGTGTGTTATGCTATTTAAACAAGTGGTCCTAACAAACCTAGTATCTAAACCTTATACTCATTTGAGGAGGTATTGACACTGGACAAAGACATAAATATCATACAACTGATTTCAGTATGATCTTGTTTTGTATGAGAATTATACAACCACGTGGTTGATTAAAGAAATTAAAGTGTTTTATAATCATGGCATCAAAATCAATATTATCTTTCTAAACAATACTGTCAAAACCAGACTTGGAGAGACTTATCCATGCATCTCCAGTAGGTTCGACTACTGTAACGGTCTGCTCACTGGCCTCTCCAAACAAGTGTTAAGACAGCTGTAGTACATCCAGAATGCTGCTGACTGACTAGAACCAGGAAGTACGAGCACATAAGTCGTGTGCTCAGGTCTCTGCACTGGCTCCTGTGGCTCAGAGAGTAGACTTTAAAGCAGCTCTGCTTGTTTTTCCATGGCCTAGCACCAAAGTACATCTCCAACATGTTAGTGCTATGTGAACCATTTCACACTCTGAGGACTTCAGGGATTGGCCTCATGCTTTAGTCCTGATGTAGACTTGGTTTATTCCTGGTTTACTCCTGGTTTACTCCTGGTTTAGGTCCAATTTAGTCCTGGTGTAGTCCTGGTTTAGCCCTGCTTTACGCCTGATTTAGGCCTGATTTAGTCCTGGTTTAGCCCTGGTTTAGCCCTGGTTTAGATCTGGTTTAGCCCTGGTTTAGTCCTCGTTTAGCCATGGTTTAGTCCCGGTTTAGTCTTGGTTTAGCCCTGGTTTAGCCCTGGTTTAGTCCTGGTTTAGTCCTGGTTTAGTCCTGGTTTAGTCCTGGTTTAGACCTAGCTTAGCCCTGGTTTAGTCCTGGTTTAGTCCTGGTTTAGCCCTGGTTTAGCCCTGGTTTAGCCCTGGTTTAGTCCTGGTTTAGCCCTGGTTTAGTCCTGGTTTAGCCCTGGTTTAGTCCTGGTTTAGCCCTGGTTTAGTCCTAGTTTAGTCCTGGTTTAGTTCTGGTTTCAGTCCCAGCCTCCTGCTGGTGCCCAGAGTCAGGACTAAACATCTGGAATCAACATTTCAGTTTTATGAAGCTAAAACCTGGTCTTCCGGAAGATATGAGACAGGCCTTAACTGTTTTCCTTGGAATGGAAATCGGGCTTGAAATTTTAGCATCTCGCAACACTGGAGCCGGAATTGAACCACCAACTTATAAACCCACAACTCCACCACCTGAGCCCCTGTCGCCCTCAGTAATCTATGTTATGCTGTTTAAACAAGTGGCCCTAATATCCTGCATGCTTAGTGGATTTTCTGT